>JAQBSW010000592.1:25000-55000 GCA_029291075.1 Eudiplozoon nipponicum
TAGATTAGTGCTCATTCTGTTAGATATGTAATCTTATTGAAACAATCGTTTTCATTTGTTTAAGTTACCCATATAAGGACTTACTAGTGTGCAATCTTGTTAAAGTTGAGTTTAGTATCCTTGTGTATTTGCTTACTTATTGTTCGGTTTATTTTAGACACGGAATCTGATACTTAGATAAGTGCTGATTTATGCCTCTTGATCATATATTTTAAGTAAAAAGCTTCAATGGATTTTTTTCTGAAATCATGGTAAATTAATATAGTGAACATAGTGAAACTCAGATATTTCAACGTCCTGTCTTCTTGTTTTAAGCAGAGTAGAATTTTATACATGTAGGCTGCAATCGCAATTTAAAAATATTTCAGAATTAGCAGCTATTAGAAAAGCCGCATTCGGCTATAAATATTGGCGCAGGGAATTGTGTTTTAATAAAATGTTACCATTTAATTAATCCATAATTTTTTGTATTTAAAATCCATGTGAATTTTAGGTACATGAAATCTTGCGAGATTACTTTGGTCAAAATGTCTTAGCTCTCAAGTGTCTATATTTAAGGTCTATCAGATAGTTCGGTAAGTATTTATGGCACACTTTCGGCAAAGTTTAATAAATTTGAGAGACAGGTAACTAATGTACCGTTTTACTTCAAAATAATAATTTAAAACATAATGTAAAGGGTTCCGGTTTGCTAGCACATCGCCCTCACAATCTCCGTTAGTCATCGCAACGACCATACTGTCCCTCGTCATTATCGAACCTTACGAAACATCCCGATCCATCATCACATCGTCCTAAACACAATGTACATAGATCAACATCAAGAAAACCAGTACGTGGCCCACAGCCGGATAGATGTTCCCCGGCCTCCAGCCCTAGTACATGGTGCATAGATCGTCGAAAATGAGGACACAGAACTAGAAATTGCATGAAATAATGTCAAAATGGTACCATGTGTAAATTTCAACGGTGGCCGTAGGTTTGTTATCCATGAACGAAACTCAGATACTCAAACTGACATGCTATTATGAAGTAAGGCCGGCGCGTATTACGTCTTTTATTCCTAAACTGCATCATTAATGGTTGTATCACATCAGCTCTTGTGTTTGTAATTGATACTAGTGCTGTAATGTCGGTAGTAACAACTAATTTCCTAATAGCACACAGCACAGATGTACAGTTCAAGGTCGCCAACGGTCATTAAATCAAAACACATGGCTTGGCCAATCACAATTTCATTAGGCCTACGTCGTGCTTTCTTGTGGACGTTTGTTGTCGCGGACATGCTATATTGCATATAAGACCTAGATTTCCTGAAGAAGTATGGACTGATAATTAATACTGTCAAAAATATTTTGCTAGACCCGGTCAACAATTTAATTGTACGTATTCTTAAGGTAGCTACTATCCTCAGTTTCTTTCACTCAAATGCAATAGCTAATTCAAATCCGCTCATCCACGAGTACGTAAACTCATCAACAGTGTTTTAAAAATTATGAAAGTTAAAAAAATCAGAAACCATCAGCCCAACTTAATTAACTACACGGCGCTATGTAACAAATGATGTCAAACCAATCTTCGCCAGAGCTTCATCCTTAGACCAGAAAAAGTTACATGCAGCCAAGTTAATGTTTGTTAAAATGTATGAGGACGGTATCATTCGTCCTGGTTCAAGTCCCTGGTCATTACTGATACACATGCAAGTCAAGCAAAGAGTTAGTGATTGGACTTAATGTGGTAATTATCGTACCTTTAGCTGAGTTACAATTCCTGATGGATAAACGATAAAATAGGCAGAGAACTTTATTGATGCAGTTGCTCAACCTAAATGTTAAAGCATACCATCAGATATGGCTAGGTGAAGAGAGCATAGCCTAGGTTTATTTGAATAACTTAGAAAGCTTTTGGGTCTGCGTAATGCATCACAGATATTAAAGTGACCTGTGATTGAGGTATTGAAGAAAATTCAGTGCATCAATTCTTACGTTAAGGATGTAATCATAGCCTCCGATGATTTAGAATAAAATTTAACCGACATCAAATAACAAATTCGCTAGAATTTATCAGATTGGTCTCATCTTATATATGGAAAATGTAGTACTGACACAGAGAACAGTATAGTTTCTAAAGTACTTGGTAAGGCATGGTGTTATACATACCCTAGAAGACAAGCTGAGGCTATCAGGAAATATTCAGTTCCGACAACTTAAAGAACTTCGTCATTGTTATAGTATCTACGAAAAAAGCTCTCATTACCTCAATTGCTCAACCACAGGCCAGATTTACGAGACATCTTCAGTGGATTAATTCGCCGAGGTTCATCTTGCGTCTGCATTGGGACACAACCGATCTATAAATTTTTGAACGTATTAACGGTCTTCTTGGCAACTGACCACGTGACATGCTTTTCAGCTGCTTTAGCCGTTGGAATTTTACATTGACGCATTAGATGTAGTCCTGGATACACAGTAGAACAAGAAGTCAAGATCAATCGGCACCACATTGCAATTTTATTCCAGTTAACTGAAATTCTCAGAAAAGAAATATTCTGCGATGTGAAGAGAACTCTTATCTCTGCTCGACTTCTGCCTCCAATTTGAAAGTTAACTTCTCTGTCATAGTGAAGGCTTAGAGGATAATTTCCAATAATTATCCCCAAAGTGTAATACGGCGGATGACTAGTCTGAAAAAATTGAAAAGAAATTTAATAGATGAATGATTTTGTCTTATTAACATAAATTCCATAAACCACCAGAATGCCAAATTGTTGCTAAGGCAGGAAATTCATACATTGCAACAGACAGACAGATAACGCAAATAATGGTGACGATTTACTACTTTCAATCTAAGCGATGCGGAGTTTCTTGCATATTACATTGAAGGAAAAATGTTTAGTGAAATTCGGCTCACACTGAACTGTTGACGTAATAATAATAATTGGAGTCATCCTGGTGTGGATGGTGGAAGAATATTCCTATCCAAACGTGTCTTTTGACCAAACAATAGGCGAGATATTAATGAATGTGTTAAAACTTGTCGTCCATGACAACTCCACAAATTATTTCACCATACGCACTCAGAATTTTGTCGTTTCGCGCTGCCTAACACTCGTTTCACATTGATCCCTGTGGATACTATGGCTCTTTCTGATATGCGTGGCCCTAGTTAATGCATTAATATAGTTCATCGATATACAAAGTGGCTCGAAGTAGTACAACTATCTGGTCAAGATACGGAAACTATTATCTACACGTACTTTTTACACTAGGAGGCTAGATTTAGAGTATGAGATGCAATAGTTACTGAATAATTTTCCAATTTTGCGATGCGTTTTTTCCAAGACATTTCTTTGAAGTTGATGTAAAACAAAAGTGTTCAATCCTAAATTTAATTGTCTTGAGGAACGCATACATTGTGAGTTAAAGACGGCATTATTAGCGGTGTGCAAGCAGTCCGACTGCGTTGCTGCACTCAAATTAGTATTACTTGACATATGTACTAGGTATCGTAATAGCCGAAAGGCATCAACATCACGAGGTAAATTTGAGCACAATCCGTAACCCCTTGAAGATCTAAACGTACTGCATTAATTGATTAATTGATGCCAGCGCTTGAGTTCCATATTCGGACGCCAATTTTAACAGTGGTGATAACGACCAAGAGCAATTATCAACATCTCGTCAACCGTCAACGTGTATGGCAGAACATTTAAAGAAAAGTGGCATGAGAGGCAGCACTTTAGAACAAATGCAAGAAACGAGTATAAACCCCGTTCACGAGTTAGATTTAAACTTGACGTCAATTACGTCAAATTTGGCGGCGGGAGATGTTGCATGTCTCTGATTAAGTTAACTTTAAACAGGCCCTTCCTAGGGACATTTTAATTTTCACATTTATAGAACCATAATTTTATCGTATCATTAAAATTTATTAGAGCTCATTTTATTAAGTTAGGAATAGTTTTTATTTTTTTATTTATGTAGGTTTTCTAGAACAGTTTTTATCGTTTGCTTAAGTTACTCTCAAACCAACTTCTAACTGGATTTGTGTGCAGGCATGTTTAAGTTGAGCATGCTATACAATTCTTTGTGTCTTAAGTTTGCCTAGCGTAGCAGGGTGTCCGTTTTGTAATAACAAATTAAAAATGGCTAGTCGGAAATTTCGGCAGAACAAGATGCCGTGTGGGCTTTACAAAAAAAGATGTGTAACCAAAAACAGAAGTTAGTAGATAACTAAACATCGCGTACTCTGTGCAGCAAAGGTGGCGTGGTGAATAAATTTCAAGTTACCAACGCAAATATGTCCCGATTTGAGCTCCGTTTACTATAATCAAAGTTGCGAACTTGATATAAACACCTGACCCGTTAAGTACTTACATTTTGTCAGTATAAACTAAAAATTGTATAGTGTAGAAAACGCAATTCATCCAGTAGACCGGTTTTCTCCTTATTGGGAACTCATCATGTAATGGCCAGAATTTGTCGCGGACAGGACTCGAACCTGGGCACATCCGCTTTGGAATCTGGTGCTCTAACCACTAAACAACACCACCGCAGACTACACACAATTTTCAGTCATATACTAACTAATTTAACTCGATTAGTTGTCTTTTATTTTTAGGTGGAGCTCATATGGCATCCATTTAAATCCAAAGTTCCAACTAACAAACCACAATCTGTCATTATTGAACAGACACCACGCTAGATGGCGAAGTGGTATTGAAATGTACATTTATATGATTAAGCGAACACTGGTTGCGCGGGCGGTAATAACTTTTACTATAATCAAGGTTGCGAACTTTATATAAACACCTGACCCATTAAGTACTTAAATTTTGTCAGTATAAACTAAGAATTGTATAGTGTAGAAATTCTGGCCAGTACATGATGAGTTCCCAATAAGGACGAAACCGGTCTACTGGATGACTGGAAGACTATACAATTCTTAGTTTATACAGACAAAATGTAAGAAATTTATGGGTCAGGTGTTAATATCACGTTCACAACTTTGATTATAGTAAATGTTATCACAGCCTGCGCAACCAATGTTAATTTAATTGAGCACCGTTTGTAGGAAATTCTGGACACCACCTAACAAGTTCTTCAAAAAGACGAAACCGGTCTACTGGATGAATTAGCCGTGAGAACTTATATAATGCTTAGTTTATACGACCAAATGAATATACAATCATTCATGTTTACTATACGTCTTTTTCTTCTAGTTCATCACTTATAATAAAAAGTTATATATATATATATATATATATATATATATATATATATATATATATATATGTATAGCGTTTTGTCATAAGTAATGAACTAGAAAGAAAATGACGTATAGTGTATATAGGTATTTCGTTTGCTTGTCGATTGGTCGAGTGGTGCACACATTTAAAGTATTACATTCAAATGTTTTTACAAGAAATATTGATATTTATATAATATTTTCTCATTAAAAGGTTTAGTAAACCAATTTCCATATTTTTCAAATGTTTGAAAGCCTTTGCATAGCTAGAAATAACTTTAAGTAAATTCGTTTTGTTTTCCAGAACATGGCTTAAACACAGAAGATGTTAGATCCAATCATCGTCTTCACATCGACTTCATAATTGACGATTAGTACACATAAAACCAAATTTGAAATTTGAATTCAACTTCTATAAATTTTGATATCACTTCTACCGTTCTAATCAGCATCGCAATGTTTAAAATGTTTTTACATACGTCTTGATTCCTAATCAATTATTTTAAATTTATCAAAACAAATTATACATCAATGTTAGCAAATTCGTGATTGCCTTCCATGATTAATCAATTTGCATCAGTAGTTCTTCATTAATCAGATTTTACCTCATTTCAGTAGGTAATACGAATAGTAAGGAAGCCTTCCGAGTGATGGGACCAGTCAGCACCCAGTCATTCAGGATATGACAAGGTGTGCTCCTAGAAATGTGTATCAATCTGATTATTTCGGAAACACTAATGCAAATCCTCGAACCACGACAGTCGATCGTGTATATGTTTAGTATTCATACAGTCAACAGATTCAGTTTAGTTGTACTTCTTATGAAGCATATTTTTACATTGAATAAATTGCCGCTTTCTTAAAAGTGAATGTAAGCTTTTATACTTTTGTTAATTCATCACTCATTGCAGCCAGAACTAATTTTGAAACATTTAGTTTTAACAATGCAACATTTGCCAATTAGAATGAAGTAAGTTTGAAAAGACTTTTTTAGGAAAAAATGCTTCAATTTATCAAAGAGAGAAAACCTACAATTATGCAACTATTTTTGAATTTTAAAACAAATTACTTTGACTCGTGTGGCTGGCTTTCAAAAGCTAATATTTGTTTTCGTTTAACTTTGGCTGCTTTAGCTAAACGAAGTGCGGAGAATGTTCTGAAATCTTGCAGTTACACGTGTGTCACGTTGTCGCCCGATGCAAAGACAGCTTATGCAGTTGGTTCAGACAGAACACTTAAAGAGATATCTGATTCACAGGTAAATCCGTACAACTGTGCCGCTTTTCAATGACAGATTAGACAAGACATACAAGTAATTTGATATATCAACATGACCTTACAAAATGGAGATTGACACATTAAATGAGTAGAAAATTTGAAAATTGTGGTGGTAATTTAGCACAAACTCCAATTAATTTAGGTAAAATGGCAAATGTCAATTTAACTGATGACTAAGTTACAAGGACCAGTATTTCTCTAAATTTCACTGTTTAGATTTCTAGGGAAAATACTGCTATTGAGCATAAAAGAAAGATAACTCTTGGCTATGAATACGCTTAATTTTATAACAGCCTCAGTTTTGAATATAATTGGTTTCTTTTCAAACTTTTGCTCGACTTGGGAAACTATTGATTTCGGAACGTTCATCAGCAGAATTAAAGCCTTCAGATGCAGCCACTTTAAATCAACGACGCGTGTTTAAAATCCTTTTTGAACAACAAATCAATCGTGACAAATTATATAAGCCAACTTCACAAAATTTCATTTTTAGTTGCTATGGGTATATTATTTATCTGCTAATATCATTATGGGTACCGCTATTTTTGCAACGGAAAAATTTAATGAATTCTCTCTATTTATGTAAAATTCATATTTTTTTAAGACCTACATTGTGGTCTTTATAAATTTAGCTACTCGCGTTTGTCATAAAATTACCCAAGTCGTTGAAAAAATATTTACAAAAGGATTCACTGGTGGCCATCAGGGCGATTCTGTTCGTTTAACAGCTTTTGATTTAAAGTCAGACGTTCCTAAGTAGGCGAATTTGTTCTCAAACTGTATATGCCTTGAAAAATCAGAGACAAGAAACAAAAACGCCACGTGGCTAAAAGATAATGAAAAAGCCAAACGGTTGGTCTACAACACAATCACAGTCAACAAGAAACGCAAAAGGGAAATACATTCGATTTAATTAGATTGTCGGTCTGTTTATTCTGGCAAATAACGTATTTTCCGGAAATTCAGGCGTATTTAAATAACATAATTTTCGTAAAATAATCCTCAATTCGCTTTATAATACAATGCCAAATATGTGTGGAAAAAACCCTGACGTGATAAAAGTATGAAATTTTATACGGTAATTAGCTGAAACTATACTTTGTTCTATGCCATACTGCCGTGTATTATTTATGAAACTTAATTAACATTAACATTACAGGTCTGTGGGATTGCAATTTGTTTGCTTTACCTAACAGTCACAATTAAAGAATTCATTTATTTACCGTTAGTAATTATTCTATATTATGTCTTGTGGATAGTTTTTGCTAATAAAATTCAAGGATAATTAATTTTGGTTGATAAACTTGTGCAACTAATATTAATGTAGGCAATAAAGGGGTCGTTTGTAATTTGTTTGTAATGCGACTTATAATACCAAGCGCCCTATATGATAAAAAAGACCCATTCATAGAGGGTGCGTTTTATACTCAGATGTGCCTTATGGTGGGGAATACGGTACTAGAGAAGAAAATTTATAAGTTTATGTGTATGTGTATTGATGTAATGCCAGATTCCTTTACGCATCTACGCGAGTATGAAATAATTTATCTGAATAATTATCTGTTGACAAAGTTGTCATCTTGGATTTTAAACGTGAACTAGATGACCTGCCATATCAGTAACAGATCTGCATCGGCTTAGAAAAACAAAAGTCTAACAACGCGCTGTTTATTAAAACGCGTAATTTAGGGTCAACATTTACATTCGTGATACAAATAAATAATTATTGACTAAATAGATTAAATAAATACGGGTAATATAATTAAACAGTCAATGATTGCGCGGGTGTTGTTAACAAATACTTCAACCAAGTTTGCAAAGTTGAATTAAGTACCAATCTCATTTTATTTAACCCGTCATCGAAAAAATGGCAAAACTACTGATATTCACATGTATGGACACGTTTCGATCTTCTATGATCATCATCAGAGTACGACGGAAAACTGACTAGCGAGGATCAAACCGCATTTCATATATATGGAAAGCAAAAAAATAGATTAGCGACTCAAACTTCTTTTAGTCTCGCATACATTTTACTTGACTGGAAATGTCGGCTGCACAATTTCTATGCATTTTTGCTATTTTTTTGGATGACTAATTAAATACAACTGGATTGGTGCTTACTTCAATATCGCAAACTTGATTTAAAGATTTGTAACCATCACTCACAAAATCATTGATTTTTAAATTTTATTACCTAAATATATATATGGGGAAAGCTGCAAAAAGTGAGTGTTCGTAAATGCACAGAAATTGTGCAGCGTATATTTGAAGTCAAGTACAATATATGCGAAATTAATAAATATGAGAGCTGCATATTCAATTTTGCTTTCCATATATATGCATTAGAGTTTAATCCCAGATAACAATTTTGCCGGTAGTCTTTTTGTTGTTAGATGACTGGTTAAATACAATAGGATTGGGGCTAACTTCAATCTCGCAAACTTCATTTAAAGAACTAACTCGAAGGTGATCTACGTTTCTTAATTACAGTTGATATTATTGCTTAAATTCTTTAAATCAAGTTTGCGAGCTTGAAGTAAACACCAATCCCATTGTATTTAACGAGACGTCGAACAACATAACACAACTACCGCCAGTCGCAACGCACTGACGCGTTTCGACCTTCCATTATCATCATCAGAGTACGACGGCAAACTGACTATGGAGGATCAAACCGCATTGAATATATGTGGAAATCATAGTTAGATATGCGGCTCTCACCTCTAGCAGTCTCGCATACATTGAACTTGACTGGAAATGCGTAAATGTTTACAAATTGAGCGAACCAGTTTATCCATTCAAGCCGTCATATATGGGATCTGAGCAAATTGTTTAGTCGATTAAACAACTACCGAGTAATGTGTTTTATGAAAGAAATCTATTTAGTAATTTAAGAAGCTATTTTGATCTATTTAAAATTACAAGGAATTATTAGCTATTATTTATCTATGCACCTATATTGGCGTAGATGAACGGAAGGCATTTAAATTTTATTTGCGCAAAATATACTCGTTTGAGATCTCTTTTGTTGTAACATGAGCATCGTCACTGCTATTCGCTATTTCCTACAAGCATTGATTCACGAATTAAACCTTGACAGAAGAGAGCAAACATTTGTCCCTATATTAAATGTTCTCGTTTGTCGAAAATAAATGATATTTTAACAATAATTGATTGCGCGGGTGGTGGTAACAATTCTTTAAATCAAGTTTGCGAGCTTGAGGTAAACACCAATCCCATTGTATTTAACCAGTCGTCGAACAACATAACAAAACTACCGCCAGCCGCAACGCACTGACGCGTTTCGACCTCCCGTGATCATCATCAGAGTACGACGACAAACTGACTATCGAGGAATGTTATGTTGTTCGACGACTGGTTAAATACAATGGGATTGGTGTTTACTTGATGCTCGCAAACTTGATTTAAAGAATAAATTATATTCTTTGTTTGCATTGTTTCTGGTAACCCCGTTTATGTTACTAGCGAACATTATTTATCATGATATTTTTAATTATATATTTGATTAACTAACGCATTTACCGAAATTATCTAAATACTCTTATATTTGTTTTCCATTGGTTTCGAAAAGCAAAGATATAGAAAATTAAGCATAATATATACCGCAAAAATAAATAAACAATAATTTAAAGAAACGAGAAGGTAGACTAATTTGAGCACACCAACACGGCGAAAACCAGTTGACACTGACATTTCCTGCATACTCACCAATAATCCGTAGGAGTTGACACTACCTACTAAATACTTGGTAAAACAATGATACGAGGTGGAGAAAACGCACAATTAAACGTAAGTGAAGTATGGTTAAGCATATAAATTAAACAGTGAGAAATATTTTGATGTCACACTGCTAATGATTATACACGATGTTTACCATAATAGGGCTGGGATATCCCAAACCTGGAGGAGATTTCACACTAATTTAACAAATACGTGGTGGTTTTGCAGCAAAGAGCAATCCATTTATGATTAGAAGCAGGCAGCATACGCCTGAAAGGACCAAATCAATAAGTCTTTCGTGCTTTGGCTCTATATGAATTAACTTGTTACAATACATGTTATTTATAAATTGTTGGAAGGCATTTTTGTTACAAAAATGACAGAAAATTACGTGTGTATACATGATAGGTTAATCGAGACTTAGTTTGATATTTCATGTCGCATTGTTCTCGTTGTTGGATAATTGCTAATTTATTGGCTTTTCCTCATTTTAGCTTTTATTCGATCTGGTCCGGGTTTTCAAAAAGTTTGAAAAAAATTGTGTTGTAGTGTTTATTATTCTTGTGAAATACTGTCACCTGCTATCTGTTATCGCGATTTGTTACACCTAAAGCCGATAGACGTAGATTAGAATTTGATCAACAATAATTTCGGGCAAATTCTTTATTCAAATTCATATCTTTGAAGTCCGCATAACTTGTTAATTGCATAATATTTATTGCAGAGAACTATTGTATATACAATTGTGTTTTAGGTCATGCGTACAAAGTTGTGAATGTGGTCGAATGAATCAGTAGAATATGCGAAAGTCAACATAAACTAAATGTGTAATCTCATATACAAATGTGCATTGTGCTTACTGATGTTTTTAGTAACCCCTAAAGTTGAGTACATGAGATTATTACTTAAGTTCATGTTGATATTGGAATATTCTGCTGATTATATTTGATCCAATTGGACGCTACGTGAGCAAAACCAAATTCGGAACTTTATTATTGACTTTGTATTTGTGTATATCAGTCTATGCATGAAATTGAGAAAAGTTTAAAGCTTATGTTATTGAGATAAACACCGTCTAATCGTTCATGTAACGGCAGCTTTCGTGGTTTTTCGTCGTTTTAAAGCACCATAATTATTACCGTTCCAGATGGCAGAAAGTTCCAATCGAAAAATAGTCGAGTTTATAATTGTCTACTGGGTCAACACAGTAACCATTGCTGGCGAGATAAAGGACAAAATTCATTAAATCAGGTTTGCGAACGTGAAATAAACACCAATCTAATAATGTAGTGTTTACTTGTAATTAAGATTTATGTTTACCTCAATTGTGCGAACTTGATTTTAATCAATAAAGTCAAATTTGGTATAAGATAAAGAATTCTTCATACTGAAATAAATATTCTTTCAATGATTTTAATGATTTGGTTTACTTTCTATTCGGAAAAGAATATTTCTTTTGTTTATCCAAACATATTTGGAGTTTTAACAATGTTACCAGAATGACTTGATGCACTTCTACCCACCAAAATATTTCCGTGGAAGCTTTTTTGTATACAAGTTGTATATAGTCATGTTAGGCAGAAAATTTAACATCAAGCGACAAATAATATGTCAAATAGCCTCAATACACAGTATTCTATTCATTCAATTCATCTGGACCGAAAATGAATCCACAGAAGCAGCATATAGTATTTTTTTTAAAAATAAGTGTGTCATGGCATTAAAGATAAAATTTTATGCACTATGTATGCAAAGCATAATCAGCTTACTCTGCGATGACCAGCGTTACAACTGACATGGACAACTAAGAAAAAAACATAAGCATAATTCAACTTTGTCAAATACAGTCAATATCGTCAATTGGAATGTGAATGCCAAAATTATCAACAACTATCTGAACAATATATTTTAATTTCTGATTAGATAGGATTAGATTGTTTGTTTAATTTTTAATAATATTCGACAACGATTTATATATATATATATATATATATATATATATATATATATATATATATATATATATATATATATATATATATATATATATCTTTATTATGCCGATTGCCTTAGAATATTACACAGTATATTTCTGAATTAGGTGTTTTTTCTTAATTAGAATATAATATATATATATATATATATATATATATATATATATATATATATATATGTAACTACATGTATTCATACATGTACATAAGCATATATTTATATAAACACAAATATATGCCCAATGTACATATGTTTCTACCTACTTAAATTTATGCATACATGCATTCGTAGCCACATACAAACACTCACATATATATATCTATACATTGATATATACATCCATATATATATATATATATATATATAATATATATATATATATATATATATATATATATATATATATAAATGCACAGATGCATGTTTGCCTACATAAATACATACACAAATTCATAAATACGTACATTGATCTTAAATTGCACTCATCGAAAAACGCAAGCATGCATAATTCACTGAAGCGCTGATGTATTTAAGCTCAGCGTCCTATTAGCTAATAATGATTGTGCTGCGGTACCTAAATATCAATATTGTCAGAATCCTGCTTTATGCTCTCAAGGGAGGTGAGTCGTTATCCTGACGAGGGTTTATATTCTTTTAACGAGTTCAATGAACGAAATAGTTTATCGATATAGCAGCATCAAGATCACACGCACTGGTCGCAGGTTAAAAGATTTATTGGTTAAGTCTAAGCTATTATATTTTGTGTTGGGTTACAAAGCTAAAATTACAAAGCCTACCAATTTTATAACATCTGAATGTGAATATGACAGCAACGTCTAGATATATTATGTTTGTAACAAGTCTAAAATATGAGGGCTCAAGTTTGAGAAATGAGGCCAATTTATTAATGAAAACCAAAAGATATCGGATAAATTTTAATTAGTTTTGCAACGCGTCATGTGGAGAAACGATAGACTGTTCTGTACAATATTTGATCGATAACATCAAACTTCCTTCTGTTCAACATATATAATTTCATTCAACTCTTCGCGGAATTTTAGTAGCCTTGTGCTTATCCACTAAACATTTTTTACCATGCATGAAATGTTTTATGGTTATAAGACGTTATATTTATATAAATCTATTCTCGAATTTTTGCAACATCTCAATTTTATCTCAATAATGCCGAAATAGCAGTTAAGCAGATTTATTAATGTTAATATATGAAGCCATCTTTACGTTTTGGTGGATATATTACTAACACTCCACTATTAATAATCATCTAGCTTAGTACATAAATAACAAATTATATGCCTAGAAGAAATATCGCACTTGCCTCATTAGTTTGCTTGTTATAAATTTGTGATGATGGGTAAACTGATGAAAGCATTCGCCAATGGTTGTCGAAATATCTTCAAGGAACAACACAACTGTAATTCAGCCTTTGTTAGTCACAAAACGGACGAGGTAATAGTTTAGTGCGTGTCTGATAATATTAGATCCGGGTTAGCAAATTATACTTTTGGGTTGAATGTTAATCTAGCAGCTGTCCAAAGAAGGTAAAATAGTGGCAAGTCAATCACGGGTTCAGTGGTGCAAATGACACGAGGAATGACAACTGTTTTCAGTCTTTCGCGTGACTATATATGTTATGCGACACAAATTTTCTCATATAAACTAAATAATTATGTAATGGATGGGTTACGTTTACTACCATATGGTATGTCTATTTTAAACCAAAAATATATACACCACTATGTATATAAATGTACACTGAATTACGGCAAAATAAAATGCATTACATTTTGATTATACTAATTGAAAAAAATATTAGTTGCAAAAATATATCCAATTACGTGACTACAATTAGGTTAACTCAACATCTTCTTTGGTATTGGCAAGTAAACACTTGCCGTATTTTTTAGGTCATTACTCTAAATTTCTGGTTTGGCCCATGCAAACATTCTAATATAATTCAGTGACAGATTGTGTCTGTAGGTGTATTGTATGATCCTGTTGATGAAAATAAAAATTCAATTGCAAAACTTTTAATTTGAATAATGATACCAACTTATATTTTCAGTGATTTATTTACCTGCAGAGTGTTGGCTTTATGAGGATAAAAATATACAGGGTGCTTACCTATGAAGAAGAGCAACATTAAGTTCAGAAAATTGCCTAGTGAAAATCAACCGCCAATGTCAGCAAGAAACTTTGCGTTAACATGCTGATAACAGGGTTTATTTTCTAGAGATACGTTATAAGATCTCCTATTCGTTTTGAGGTTTATGTAGATTTTTTAGTCTGACAGGCGTAAGTTCTTACACAAACTTGCGAAATTGAGATAAAATTAAATCGAAATTTATCTATCTATTCTACTACTGTGCTAGTCTGTTTTCTGGCTAAACGATTCATAACCATAACCTACTCAAATGGCGATTAAATAATAAATGCTTGTGATGTTAGAACGAATAGGTCGAGAATATTGGACTATTCATTTGTCCAATATTACTTGTCAAAACACATGATGATATTGTTATCTGGTGAGGGCTCCTACTGTCAAGTAGTCAGTAAGCATGAAATACAGGCTTGCATGGGTTTAAACATTTTTGGCTATGTTAGATACTGTTTGTGGCGAAGAACAAATATATATATATATATATGCAATTGTGTAATAGGTGTTGCGCACCTAGTAACAAATTAGTTCAGTTTTGACCAGAAGGATAAACCAAAGGCAGCATGAACGGATGGTATAATCCCGTGCACATTCGTTCATAAGGAGCCGGTATAAGGTGGGAACAAAAGACGGTAGAATCTGCTATATGAATGTGTACACCTGCAGTAGGGAAGCTAACTTCACACAAAATCTTCCACAATGCGACTTCAAAGACGACTCACTAGATATAATATATACTCCAAGTCTGTGAAGGATACCAACACGATGGCTATTGTTTCAGTACCAAATACCAACATTATTGTACTGAAAATGTACATGATACCAAAAATATTGTTGCAAGTAACAATAATATATAATTAGTCTGAATATAGAATGCAAGTTCACATTTATTTGATAGAATGTTTGTCATGTGCAAGAATAATTACTCTCTCATTCTTTCGTAAGTATCTAAAAGTTGACGTGTATAAATTTATATATCGAAGTATAATTTTAAGAAGTTATTATAAATTAATTGTAATTATAAGCTAAACATTGCATATTTGAGCAAGCGCAAGTCATCAAATGAACACTTTCATTCTCATTAGGCCTTCAAATGTATTCGCCGGAATTCCGCGATGGTGGCTCAGACCGAGCAACATTCTTATCGCAGTCTTGCAACTTATCCACCGTACCAAGTAGTTATTCACCATATTTTGCTTTTTGGTCAGTTTTTCTCCTACGGCGGAGCACATCTGGCATCAATTTTGACATAAAGAGACAACTATCCATCTCTGATCTTTCATTATAGAACAGACACCATTCCGCCTGGGGAAGTGATATTTAACTGAACGATTAAAGAAGGATTTTATTTCATATATGCTGGAAGGTAAAACTAAACTTTACATAGGGTAGCAACGCAATTCACCATGCAGATCGGGTTCGTTAATATTAGGCATTCGTCAAGTACTCGTCAGAATGTTGCTCAAATGCGAATGTCTATTTAGCACTTTTTTGAAATATGCAAATTAATTGAAATAGTCTTTTATTCTGCTATTATGCGACTGATTAGTAGTTGACGCAAGAAGATCAAAATATGACGCCTTTATTTTATAAATACGTAGATGATGATAAAAATTATTTAAATCAGACTAGCGAGCCATAAATATATAAATATATATATATATATATATATATATATATATATATATATATATATATATATATATATTCTTTATGATGTCCATTCCTTTTTAATTTACCACAGTATTCTTATAATTAGGAAAACACAAATAACAAAGTGGATAAAGGCCATTTATTTCGTGAATACTAATCATCTCTTATACAATCATACATATTTATACATTTTGGGTTTTCAATTGATTATGCTAGTGGTAACAAATCTGACTCGTTTTTACTGCTGTTTCTTGTTCTGCTTATCAATTGCTTCTTCGTACGTCCGATATATGTGCTACCGCACATACATGAGAATCTGAGACTATGAATGATTTGGAGAGAATTGGCAAATGGTCTTTGCCATCCAACCTCATGATTCTCTGTGTACTAAATGTCATATTAACTTTAACACTGGGAAAGTTGTCCTTAGTTATTATATTCAGCCGCCGTGCAACATTTGCCACAGAAATTGATTAACAAAGGCATGCCACCGTCAGGAAAATCAGCTATTTCCGATCATATATTGGCAACGGGGCACCCTGTCAATTCGACCAATTACACAATTCTACATAAAGCAAAATCAGAAAAATTATTATTTATCTACGAAGCCCTTTACATAAAACAACAAGCACCTGACCTTAATATTCAAAAGTTTCATCAACATGATATCCTTATCGACTGGCCAAGAATAACAAAATTCAACAACAATCTACTAGTATCCAGCCAAGAACAAAGAGGCCCTCGACTAGAATCAACAAACGTACAATCGGATTGGCAACAAACTGAAGTGGAAATAACAGAGGCGCATACGATGACAGAAGTCTCCAAACAATGTGAGCGTTTAACACTGCAATCAACACTGGCGTTGTTACCACGTGAAAACTTTGCGCAACGAGGTGAAACGATCAACTATACTGGGAAAAATAGCACTTGTATATGTAACAGTGAACAATGCGCACAAATGGTTAATTCTCAAGCTATCAAAACAATAATGACAAGATATCAGATATCACTTCGCAATACTGCGAGAATGACCTTTACATGCAAACACGCATACACACAAACACAAACGCATACACACTCACCAACTTGTCAAAACAAGAAACAGCAGTAAAAACGAGTCAGATTTGTTACCACTAGCATAATCAATTGAAAACCCAAAATGTATAAATATGTATGATTGTATAAGAGATGATTAGTATTCACGAAATAAATGGCCTTTATCCACTTTGTTATTTGTGTTTTCCTAATTATAAGAATATATATATTATATATATATATATATATATATATATATATACACCAATTTCTTTGTGTATATACATTTAACCGTAAAAACTAGGCATTGCATAATATAGCAAAGGAAAATAATGGTGACTCTATGTTATATAAATGTGTGGCGGTATGAACCGCTTTCATCTTTATTGAAATCTCGTCAATTAATGACGATAATTTCACGCAGACGGGGTTCAACTGGGGCACTGTTGCTTGCAAGTCTCAGACTCCTTCCTTTGTGTGGTGCATGATACCACTACATACAATTTTTGCTCGTATACCAACTTTGTTTTATGATTAGCCTTTCCGTCAGACGGAATCCATTTTGAATCTCTTAAGACCGGTAGTTTTTACTATTCAGGCTAAATCGACATGAGTGACGCAGTGGATAGAGTTATTGATTCCGAAGCAAATGTCCTGTGGTTCGAGACCCTTCCGCAACAAATTCTATGCAGAACCTAATCAATTCCCAATAATGACGACACCGGTGTACTGTACGAATTGTCTTTCCAACCGGATGAAATTGTTGTCTTAAATTGACAGCATATATAGTC
Organism: Eudiplozoon nipponicum; assembly: GCA_029291075.1. Classification (NCBI taxonomy): domain Eukaryota; kingdom Metazoa; phylum Platyhelminthes; class Monogenea; order Mazocraeidea; family Diplozoidae; genus Eudiplozoon; species Eudiplozoon nipponicum. The sequence goes on from JAQBSW010000592.1 coordinate 42,923, forward strand.
AAAACACTGCCACTTTACTTCTATTCAATATAGTTCTCTCAAGTATTGTTTTCTTTTTTATAAAGAAAAATCGAAATCGAATAAGAAGAACAACAGTTACTAAGATGCTCCAAATAGGTTTCAAATTTTGGTGAATCTAACTAAAACAATTAAGGTGGTATTAGATATAAAATTGCGTGTGGAGTGCAACTGAGGTGGTGGAGTTGAAATCATTCTAGATTCGGAAGCAAATGTGCCGCGGTGCCAACCATGTCAGCAGCAAATTTTGGATAGCAATGGATGAGTTCCTAATAAGAATGCTATCCGTTTATTAGATAATTTATTTAAATCAATTTTGCGAGTTTGAATTAAACATGAATCCTATTTTATTTAACCAGTCGTCAAACAATTATATGACATTTATCACAAGCCGCGCAATCAATGATTGCTTAATTGAATAACCTATATATATATATATATACCCATATATATATATATATATATATATATATATATATATATATATATATATATATATAGTGCTATTTGCAAAAATATTATGTTCGTGAATGCATAGAAATTGTGCAGCCGACATTTCCAGGTCAAGTACTCAATGTACGCGAGTCTGCTAGAGGTGAGGGCCGCATATCTAAATTTGATTTCCATATATATTCGAATCGCGGTTTGATCCTCGCTAGTCAGTTTACCGTCGTATTCTAATAACGATCATGGAAGGTCGAAACGCATCAGTGCGGTGCGGCTGGCGATAGTTTTGCTATGTTGCTCGACGACTGGTTAAATACAATGGAATTGGTGTTTACTTCAAACTAGCAAACTTGATTTAAAGAAAATATATAGCTGGCTGCTTGAAATAAAAGGATTATAATAAACATTTTTTTATATGGAAGTAAAAGTATTTACGTTATCTATATAAACATTCATTAGAAGTTTGTTTTTTTCGAATTCTCTTTTTAATTGAGGCTAGTAATGAGATTTGACGAATAATAATGAAGCCGTATTTAAACACTCGATCACTTTTAACTTCATACGCATTACTTGGATAACATTTGCTAAAAATCATTCCTAAATTTTGCTATGTTACCAAATTATTTTTGTGTATCTGTATTTAAAATGTTAAATAAATGCGTTGTAACTAGTCTAAATGTATATATATATATATATATATATATATATATATATATATATATATATATATATATATTCCTTTGTGGGATTTGGCACACTGCTGTTGTAGTGAATGTGAATATATATATATATATATATGAGAGAGAGAGAGTTAAGCTGTTATTGCATCGTCTGCTTATATTTTTTATCATTGTAGAACAAAAATAAAATTTGGTGTCTATTGCATTTTTTCTACTAAAACAGTTTCATACTTCTTGAATTTACGCGGCTGATTAATGAATCTAAAATCCCTTTGTTCAGAGAATTTAAGCCAGTTCACGATGAAGTTTAACCTTATGCTAAGGAGAGCTCACCGAAGCAGAAGTTTGTACAATATTTAACAATGAATGTGATGGGCGTCTTTTGTAGCGTTACAGATGAAATCTACGATCATATAAACAAACGAACGCGGGTTCGTTTGCTGGCCACAGAAAATGCAGCTTAATCTGAGATATGCACAATAAAGAAGGAACTGGTGAAATAGAAAAAGGGAACTAACATTATTATGGTATCATATTTCAAAACAACAAGTAAATTTTTGGAATTAGAATCTTGTAGTCTTGGGACATAGCACCAGTCTCTACCGATGAGTTATTGAGTAACGCGAAACATGCGTCAATAGTGTTAAATGTTGTGTTAATTTCTGCTTGTTATATGCTCCTGATAGTGTACGAACCTACTTGATACAATGTATGGTTTGATAAAAACTACACGCAAAGTCTTTTTAAATAGAATCAAATAGTAGAAAATCTTCTGATAATAGCCTATGGAGGAATATTATCATAAGGATTAGTTAGAGAATCAAAGTAATTGTGAAAATTTGTTAGGTCATACATTTTTTGAAGCGTAGAACTAATATGTATGCAAGTGTGTATTGGAACTTGTGTATCTATTAAAAAATTGGTTAAAATAGAATTAGAATTATCTACGAAAGTCAGCACGAGAGAAAAGTATAATCTAGTATACGCAGGTATTTAGTTCTTACTGGCGGTTCATTAGTAGGAACCTTTACTACGTCCTATACCCACTATATATTAGTTAAAAATGAGACAGCTGGGCGGTACAAACTACCATGAGTACTGAATCAATAAAATTTCAATTTCAAATATATTCTTCAGCATCGCTACTCCAAAATCAAGTCACTACATACAATATTTATCATACCAGCAATTTTGCCAACACCAGGGTTATAGAGCTAGGTTAAATTTGACCATAACTGAAAACAAAAACCAATTCTGAACACATGTAAATTCTGAAATTTCTTAAAGTCTGGCCTCAATTGACATCAGTTATCCCATTTCGTGTAAATAATAACATCTGTCAATAAAATTAAGATAATATATTTATTACTGTGAAAAACAGTGAGTCGGTACCCGTTAAATGGTCGTTATGTGTTATATATAATGAGTTGGCTTTGATGTCGCATTTTTTGAAACTTAATATGAGGTGTGTATTCTCGCCGCCGTTTTCTTGTGCGGGACAATTGATTGCACTCGTAGGTCGGTAAATTCTTGAATCCTTTACATTTCCATGTGAACCAATTTTTAGCCATGATTGATGGGTTCTCACCTGTCCATTCGCTCAAAGCCAAAAATAGGTGCACCTGGAAATGTAAAGGATTCGTGTATTTACCGACCTACCAGTGCGATTAATTTTCCCGCAAAAGAAAACGGTGGTGAGAATACAAACAAGAAGGATAGCACTGCGCAATTTACATCAACATTTAATCATTTATATGAGGCTACCTGAAGTACTGCTTGAGTAAAAATTCGTATAGGAGATTGTAACATCCAAATGTTCCACATTTCTTGACCAAATATATTGTGAGTATTGGGCTAGGTACCAGCTGCTACTGAGGAGTCACCAATATGTGTGAAACACATATGCACATGAGGTTATTCATTTCGGTTATGCTGAATTTGGTTTATCCTTCTTGTCCTACTTGAACTAATTTTTTGCCATTTAAGCGATGCATAGAAAACGAAGGTTTTCTGTCGATGATACATGGAGCGTATTCAAAAGGCATGATTTTATTCTAAAAGTGGGTCAAAATCTTATTATAAGTTTAGTTATGCTATTAATTATCTGCTGATTTGCTTACCTGCTGCTTACTTTAATCAGTTGTGACTTGTTGGCATAATATCGTGCATTAGCCGCGTGCATAGCCGCGGTCTGTTTTAACAAATGCAACTGCACGCAGTCGATCGAGCTATTGAAGAAAAAGGTAATATTGAAATAAGTGCTAATTGAAATTGTAATTAAGGTTTAGACGCAAATGGGGGAGATAATATGATATCATAAATAAGCAGTCTACAAGCAACTAAATTATTTCAAATTATAGCACAAAAGGCCCGCTTTATTATGTGTATATTTGTTTATATTGTAAAGTGAAAAATTCAAAACATTCAGTAAGGTGTTGCACAAATTGCAAACTTATCTAATGAACCATCCGTATTTGTTGTGAGATCACTGTAATTTCATTTTAATCAGCGTTCATCAGCGGATACATACACGGAAAACACATTATTTACACTTCAGTATAAAGTGCACGGGTAACTATAAATGAAGCCGTTTAGACGACGTTTAACACTCAGGCTTATAAATGTAAAAATGAGTAGCCGGGAATAGGACCGTAAAAATTTAGAATGCAAAATGGGGACAGTAAACGTAAAAACCTTGTTTCGCAAATCAATGTCCAGGTACCTAAACATTTCTCGGTCGTGAAAAAAAATTATTCTAAAAATTTAATTGATGACTGTTCACGGAAAAATCTAGGCCGCACTTGAAGAGATTCCAATAAGGACGAAACCGGTCTACTTTATTATTCGCCTTTGCTACTTTATGAAATGATTATTTTATATTGGAAAATGCATATATAATTTGATTGGTACGTATACGAATCTCGCAACCTTGATTTAAATAATTGTTATCGTCAAAGAAGTCATAAAAACCTTTTGAATTGCAAACAGAAAAAAATCGACATTCAGCAAAAAATTCATTACCTGGCCATTTTGTGTCCGAAACAAAGTGTTTGCATCCACTGTGTTCATTTATGCTCAGAATATTTCGGCTTCCTCTTTCCGAAGCCTTTTTAAACGGCCAGACAATCCCAGTAAGAATTTAAAAACTGTTAAATCAAGTGGTATTTTTTTAAGCATTTTTATTTATTCATACTCGTAGGTTTCTTAAGCTTAATTATCCTTTCACTAGATAAGTGGGTGTCATGCATGCTTGTGTGTGTATACGTCTACGGGTATACACTCATGGAAGTGAAATTACAGTACTCTAATGAAACCTACCGACGACGCATTAGATAAGCGTGTAAATTACCTGTGTGTGCGAATAAGTTTTTGACCAGGTAGCATCTATCTCTTCCTTTGCCTCGGAGTTTGAGACTCAAATGTCAGCATGAGATAAACACCAATCTCATTGTATTTGACTTGTCGTAAAACAAAGCTAAATGAACGTCAGCCACACCAACTGAAACTTTTCAAACTTCCACGATCATAATGAAGGAATGACGGCACATTACTATTAAGAAAGAAACCAAAATTCACGTAAAATTTATGGAACATGAGATATGAAGCTCTCATCTGTAGGAATCTTGCATATGCAATCATTGAATGGAAGAGTCGGCTGCACAATTTGCACGCGATCACGAGCGTGGACATTAATTTTACAAATAAAATAATATTTATTGCGTCTCTCACACGTGCTTAAGAATTTTAACTTTCCGTAGTTATCATTAGCCCATGACGGCAAACAGACTAATTAGGATCACAACGCCAGGCATATATAAGTGATGGAAAGTCATGTATGCGTCTCGCATCTCTCGGAAACTTGCATACATCGAACTTGACTGGAAATGCCAGCTGCAAAATTTCTACGCGGCCACGAGCGTAACTTCTTGCAACTTGTGTTACATGGATCTAAATTATACAAATTAATAATTTATATTTAACAATTGATTAAAAATTTTGTAATATAACGCTATATTATTCATACGATTCCTAATTTTCCAAGTGCACCTGGGTTCAAAACCTTTGTTTTCTCTGCAATGCCATTCATTCATATTAATAATTTGTCTAAGTATGCCAAAATATTTTGCTCTTCCGGCAAAGGTTTTACTAAAAAATCAACTTTATTCTGCATAATTCATGTCTAAATATATTGAGTCCGTGCAAAAATTGGCGTTTTTCAAAATATTTTATATAGGAAAATTAGAACATGTCAGCAACAATTGTCATCGAGTCACTCACTAGGTTTTATCTGAATTTTTTTCACTATTTGATCAAAGGGTGGGGGAATATATGTATGAGAAAGATCACATTACTCAGTGAATAAAAACTGGGAGCTGTCTCTTCACATCAAGATTGCTGGACAAATGATAAGCAAAGTCGGCAATTTAAAAATTTAACAAGGATAAAAAGGTTAAATGACGCTTCTCATTTTGAGCTTTCATTACTCATTTAGGATTATTGTCTGTAATATTTATCAAGAGGTTTAAATGGTTAGGCATACCTTCACACATAATAATACTGAAAGAAACTTTCACTTAGTTTCACACAATTGAACGTCATTTTGCAACGCGACTATTGACATATACGACAAAGATCATGGCAGATTATTAATTGGGCGAAGTATTAGCGTAGAAGTGCTCATGCGTTTACGCTACATCGTGCAAAACTTCTTCAATAGTTTCCAGTACATTTTCCCTAGATTTCGTGACTAATGAGTTATACACTGAAACGTTGACTGGCCTTGTTCAGTAGTTAAGGGAATGTGTATAAACATTGTTCATAAAATACTGATTTGAGGATGATGTATTAAGTGTGAAAATGTTCACCCCAAACTTGTGTTTATTTCAAATGCTTTCCCGTTGTCGACAATTTTTTACTGTTATTATTCTGTTTAGCTGTAAGCATAACTTTAAATTCACGCAAAAAAATTTGTCTCGTGCTGCCCGTTCAACCATCCCTGCAGTTAGATATTGCGTGTGTTTCTTAATTGAAAGAATAAACTAGCCCATAAATAAGGTAGAATGACAGTCCATTTAGTCGTGTTTTTAAGCTCCATCGCTTGATATATATATATATATATATTAATGGAAGAGATAATATAAATAGTATATAGCTAAAATCCTACGAGAAAAAGGGAAGTTTATTATGGTACAATTTGGCAAGAATTTATTTATTTTATTGTAATAAAATCAGAAAATTCATCCATCAGTAGTCTAATTAATGATGTAATCACTGTTGTTTGATTAGTGCCTGTGCCAAAATCATTGTTCTATCTAAATTGTGTGCGTGCTAGATTAGTATGTTCGATTTCATTCATGAAAAATTGTGCCCATTTCTTTATTTTAACATTCTGTTAGAAGTCAATGTGAGCAATAGTTGAAAAACTGTAATAAATTCTACTGATCAGATTTGTCTAAAATAAACTATTTTATCCGGCACGATGTGAGAGAAGTAACTTCGTCATAAACGATGGAGTATTATGTTTTCAAACAACGCCGAATAATAAAACATTGCGACGTCGGTTGTTAGGATCATTCATCTTACATATTACCAATGAAGTATTGCAGAATTTTCTCTAAAACTGGGCTTTCATAGGGAACGTAAACATAACATTCATCTCTGCAAAGTTATGCAATCCATAAGCAATTATCTGCGTTAAAATAGGCATGCATTACATTTGAAGTGTACTACAAAGCAAGTTAACATGTACTGCAGAGTGGATGCAATACTTTTTAAGGAACCCTCGTATGATCAATCGAAATAAGCCTTGCTAGGTTGAATGGGACACAGTCATCATCACCTTTCAGGTGAAGTCTCGAGTTCGGTCTAATTGTGCAGTCACACTTGGTGTTAAGTTTGTATTGACGAAGTGAGAGAAGGCGTAACAGACGCGAAGGTTAGGTCACGAATGCTGAAGGAAATGTTGGCGACTAGCATTTGGGCAGATAGTTCTCATCAGGATTGTTTGACAGACTATCTAAGAGATGAAAAACTCCGAATGCATATCATCCTAACAATGTTTTAGCGACGTAGTGTTCATTTGCATTCCAAATAATTTTTCTATAACTATGCTTCGGTGCAAACTTGAATTTGCATGAGGTAGAAAGCACAATTCATATATTAATATGGTTAAGCTTTACTTGGCATTCTTCAGATCAAGTCACACTAGCCTTAGCAATTTGCGTCGTCGAATTTCATTTTATATCTTAATATTTGTTTAGTTTGTATCGGAAGAATTAATGCAATCAAATCCGGTCATTAGATTTTCATTCAATACCACTTCTCAAGTCAGCAAGGTGTCTAATTTGTAATGACAGATCTGGATCGTATAATTCGGGCATAAATAAAAATCCATTATTTTTGTGGGTAAGTTGGTATAAAAAAGAAACTATCTGGAGCTTCATGATATGGTAGTATGGGGGGATGAGCTTCAATTTTCCCATTTAAAATCGTTGTCACGTCAAAAATGGATTTTATTGATAAGTAGCGAATAAATAGGAAATAAATCCAATTGAGTAATATTATTATAATTTTATGCGGTGCTTACTATATTCTCGATATATATATATATATATATATATATATATATATGTGTGTATGTATATTTAAATGTGAATAAATTGTGCTCAAATTGAATGAGTGCCTGCTTTAAGGTTTTATCATGTACTTGATTTAATTTGGAAATTCATGTGTATTCTTTGCGAATAAATAGCTTTATTTGGTCAAACATAGCTAACTTTTCTCTATATATACGCAAAAAATTTACTTTCATTTTGGCAATAAACAGGCTTTATTCGGACTAAAGAGTTACTTATTTACTCTTAAAGCAAATTTTGCACAAATATTTCTTAAAACACAAATTTTGCGCGACAACGAATTTATTTCTTACATGTTCCTTGATTTGCTAAGCAAGGTTTATACGCTAACATTCCTCTATTACAAGGAGAAGTGAAATTATTAATCAATGAAGTGGCTGCTTATGGTGAATTAGATAAAGCACGTGGAAACATACTCATAATAAGCAAATTATTTGCGCATTGTTTGTGTGGTTTATTAATGGTGCATGTGTCTGGTATCAATTTTCGAGTTTATGTTGAAATTTAGCAGTCTGCAACATAAAAATGGAGAAGTTTATATGTCACGAATAGGACAATTTTCGTACATCTCAAACCACAAATTTTTGATAAATTTGAAAAAGGTGAAAACGAAAGTTTGGAGAGCTTAGCAGTTATATCAGTGTACAGTGTTAAACTATTAAAAGTTGCACTGCAAAATTTTTGGCGTTTCCGGGTTGATCATCAGGTAATATTAGATGGAAGTAAAATTTCGGTAAAACATATTATGAAGAAGGTGAACATATGCATGACTTCTAAATATTTAACATTTAGAAGAGAATTCTGTTGGCTGATTAAATTTGTTCCTATGATATAAAAATCGTTAGATTCGATGGAAATTATCTTCATGCATAACATAGAGGAAAAACAACTTCAACATTACAGCCATAAATCAAAAGTGAATGATGCTGACATTTTAATAATTTGGATCTTGGTGAGAATGACATGAAAAATTTTGAGAAATTAAAAATTCAATTTATCACAGAATGCAAATCATATGGTGAATAAAAATTTCTCATTTTTACATAAGAAGCATACAACAATGGCGAGGGAATGCGGTTGGGGCTGAGTAACTGCACATTTTTTAGGTTATGCAATATTCGTGTACAACAATCCTGTGGAAATAGCCTAGTGGAACTTGACATAACAGCGATTTAATTGCTGTTAAATTCAACGGCTTGGTTAAACTTATGGCTGTAATGACTTTGTTAGCTAGCCCAATGCACCAATTTGGAGAACCTGATGCTCCAACAATAAAATGCTGTATAGAATGCGCACAGAATCAGGCCGGTAACATCAAGCATTCCATTTACATCCTACAAAAACAACGATACATGGGAACAATAAGGGAAAATAGTTTCGCAAAGAGTTAGCCTAACTAATGTCAGTGAATATATAGCTTAGCAACCGGGAGATTATAGTTAGCGCGTGCGATCTCCTCCGTGAGACATGAAGACGGCGAAAAATTTAAAGCTACAAAGTGGAGTAAACTCATTTACTTAACCTTATTCCAAATTGCAATTTAGTTGAATCATACACCCGAAATAGTAACTTCGGGGAAATAATGCAATGTAGCTGCTTCATCTTTTTTTCTTCTTTTAATTTCACTTTTAATAGTACGACTACTAGTACTATTTTGACTGATAATTCTACTAAATCTTCCTCTTACAGTTGTATTGCCATTACATCTATTTCTATTTCTACTACTATTACTTCCAATACTTCTACTACTTCTACTACTACTATTACTAATACTACTACTACTACTACTAATAATAATAATAATACTAATACTAATACCAATTACTAATTGCTACTACTACTACTACCACTACTACTACTACTACTACTACTACTACTGCTACTGCTACTGCTACTACTACTACTACTACTAATAATAATAATACTATTACTACTACTACTAATACTACTAATACTACTACTACTCATACTCTTCCTCTTCCTCCTCCTCCTCCTCCTCCTCCTCCTCCTACTACTACTACTACTACTACTACTACTACTACTACCACTACTACTGTTAATATTGTTATTACTAGTATTACTACTACTACTGCTACTACTACTAATAGTGCTATTTCTACTACTACTATTACTAATATAACAACAGCTACTACTAGTAGTACTCTTACTACTACTACTACTACTACTAATACTACTACTACTACTACTACTACTACTACAAATACTCGAAGTACTACTACCAACAAAACAACCACAATAACAGCAATAACTACTAATACTGGTGCTAAGGCTAATTGTACGACTACTGCTAATACTATAATACTACTACTATTACTACTACTGGAACTAATATCAATACTATTACTATTAATAATAAAACTAATACTATTATTAATATTTCTATTGATGCTAGTAAAACTCTAAATAAATCTACTACCAGTAGTAGTAGAAGTGTTATTGGTATTATTGGCACTACAACAACAACAATAACAACAACAACTACTACTGCTACTAGTACTACTACTACAACAACTAATACTAATAATAAAGGAACTACTACTACCTCTACTACTAATACTACTAATACTGCTACTAATACTTTAAAAAATAATACTAATACTATTATTAATACTTCTACTGCTAATAGTAATCTATAAATGAATCTACTATCAGTAGTAGTAGTAGAAGTATTAGTAGTACTATTAGAACTACACCATCAATAATAACAACAAAAACTACTACTTATACTACTACTACTTCTACCACTACTAGTACAACTACTACAAAACAACAACAACAACTACTACTACAGCTGATGTTAATTCTACTGATTGTACATCAACTCCATCACCAACAAAGATAACGACTACTACTGTTTCTAATACCGCTGCTATTGCTACTTCTGCTGCCATTACTACTACTATAACTACACCTACTACTATTAGTGCTTATATTTCCAAAACTAATACTGATACTACTGCTGCTGCTCCTTCTGCAGGCAATATTGACAATAATAATCTTACTCTTATTGATCTTAAAAAGAATCTTTATGATGCTCTACTTTAACTTCTATTAAAAAATCTTCTACTACTACCATTAGATCTATTAAAATTGTAACTGGTACAACCGCCACTTTATCTAATGGTTCTAATATCTCTACCACAAATACCATTACTATTGGTTTAATTACTATTAATGCTACTTCTACTAAAAATAACGCTTCAGTTCTTCAAATTAGTCTCCACTTTCGTAATTTAAAATAAAAATTATTTTTATCCTTTAACCTTTAATAATACTACTAATTCAGAAATTCTAGCTACAACGGCACAGACAATGCGAAAAACATAAACAGGTGTAAAAGCAGCACAAAAAACAGCAAAAGAAAGTAATTTGTTATATTTTTTTAGTTTGTTTGGTCAACGTTTTACCTTTTCATGGAGGTATATTTTAAATTTCTGTCGCGCATTCTCTTGCTCAAACCCATTGTTTGCGGTGATTGACGCATAACCTGTTGTTCGATGACACTGGTTAGATACAATGAGATTGGTGTTTACTTCTGGCTCCCAAACTTTATTTGAATAATTCTAACCACCACCCGTGCACCTATTGGTTGTTTAACTATACGAGCTATCTATGTTCGGATTGAAGCCGAATGACATTCTTACCAAAAAATACATGATTTTGAAGATTGATAAGATTTACTATTATGCTTAAAAGTACATTTGTTGCGCGGGCGGTGATAATAATTATTTTAATCAAGGTTGCGAACTTGATATAAGAACCATACCCATTAGGTACATACATTAGTCAGGATAAACAAAAAGTAGTATAGTGTAGTAAACGCAATTCATCCAGTACACCAGTTTCGTCCTAATTGGGAACTCATCAAGTACTGGCCAGAATTTGCCTCGGACACGGCTCGAACCTGGATACGTCTGCTTCGAAATCTTGTGCTCTAACCATTTATCCACCTTGCCACACAATAGACACAATTTTTAATCATATACTGGCTAATATAACTCGGTTAGTTTCTTTCTTTTTAGGTAGAGCTCATATTCTTACCAAACCGGCCATTTAAGTTACTGCCAAAGTTTATTATTGAATAAAAGAAAATTATGTTGTAAATATTGTGCACATCCTGTTCTTCTAGTTAAAACCACTAATATGAGTTTTTTTCAAATCTCCAACTTCTTATTATTTACACAAGCTGTCGGTTACTTTCCTTAATTTTATTTTATAATTTAGACAATTTAAATTTAGGCACACCTATTTTATAAATACATTCTAGAATTTAATTA
>JAQBSW010000592.1:60000-186342 GCA_029291075.1 Eudiplozoon nipponicum
GAATAGGGTAACCACGGTTTTTTAATAAATTTATCGTTACAAGTTTCGCCATTTTTGTAAATATGAGAACAAATACACGTACTACATGGAATAACATTTATTAATAAATCTTATTTCTACCAGTATCTACAGTCATTATTCTGGATTCGTTAATATATTTGGTCGTAAAAAATCCCCTCTTAGCTATGTCTATCTTGGTTTTGCGCGAATTTAGACTACTTCTCTTGCGTAACGTCATGTTGTTTGTCATCGCTTTCATTGTGAGTGTCCGTAATGGATGGGAGCCGTATTTTGCCGCACGTAGATTATTTTTAGAGTGCCTGTGTGTTATGAATATTTTCCAGTAAAATTTGCTTTTGAATTACTCTATGTACGTTTAAACAGGGTTTAAGCTTATCAATTGCAATGGCTACAAAAAACAGGAATTCTCAGATTTTCCCCCTGCAGTACTGATATTATTTTACTACAAGCAGCATGATCTGTGAGTAGTACCTGCTCACAAATAGCTGACTTTTGTAAAGGAGCAGCACGAAAATTTAATTATTTTTGAGGGAGATGCTGATTTATTCTAGTTTCTCTCTTCAATAAGAGTGAGAGATTTGTTTAACACAACCGAAACGTATGCGATCTAATGTAAAAGATAGCATCTCTGTAACGTCAACGCCTTTTATCTGTATACAAATTTCAATGTATATGCAATTCTCGGTACATCGGCCGATCAAAAAGAGTCTCGAAACTAGAATAAATCAGCATCTCCCTCAAAAATTATTAAATCGGAGTGCAGCTCCTGCAAAAAATCAGCAATTTGTGAAAATGTACTACTCACAGGTCATGCTGTTAGTAGTAACAATTTTTCAGTTCTGTACAAGTCAAAATCGGAAAAAATGCTCTTGGTTTTTGGAGCTAATGCAATTAATAAGCTTAACCTCTGCTTAAACGTGCAGAAAGTAATTCAGAAAGAAATTAAATTGGACTGGAACTAAAATGTCCTAAAAATAACATAGCTACATATTTTGAGACTAATAAAATTAATTTTGCAATCTTTCATTTATGTACATTCGGGATTTATGAGTGATTATGTAGGTGGCGACTAGTCCGAATTTGTTTTCGGGCTGATTAGTAAGAATATATGCGTCCGTGTCTGTCTGTGTGCGTATTCGTATAGGGGTCTTCCTTGTTATAGAAAGAAGTGATGTCTGAGATCTTGTCATTCTTCTATTGATGGATTGAAAGTTAAAAAAATGTGCGCATTTTTTAAATCAAGTTTGCGATCTTTAAGTATACACCAATCGCATTGTATTTAACGAGTTGTCAAACGACATAGAAAAACTACCGTCATTCACATGCACTGACGCGTTTTGACTTAACATGATCATCGAAAAAGTACGACAGCAAACTGTCTAGCGAGGATCAAACTGTAATGCGTATGTATATACAAACTAATATAACTTGGTTAGTCTATTTTTCCTATAGGTACAGCTCATATGCCATCCATTTAGACCAAAGATTCCAACTAACTATTCCCAATCTGGTGCTCTAACCGAAGCAGACGTGCTCAGGTTCGAGCCCTGTCCGCCGCAGTTTCTGGACAGTACATGACGAGTTCCCAATAAGGACGAAACCGGTCTACGGGATTAATTGCCTTCTCTACACTATACAATTCTTAGTTTATACTGAAATATGTAAGTAATTAATGAGTCAGGTGTTTATATCAAGATAGCAAACTTGATTATAATAATGAATTAAGATTGACATATGTATATATTTATTTTTGAGAAGAATTTATATATGCGTTTATATATTAGTTGTTACGTCCTAGTACCTTTTTTTTCAAAAATCAAATGATAGCTATGCCAAAGTTGATGTTCTTTACTGTTACGCATTATTTCCAATGATTTGATTTTGGTATCGCAATATCGAAGACTAGTCTTATGTATGGTAATGAAACCATGCATCCAAGCAAAATAAAAATAACAGAACATGGAATTCAATGTAATTACGGACATCGGTGCAAGCCCGTCATGCAGGAGAGACTTGACACACTATTCACTGGGATGCTTGTAGACGCATGGTGATATGTAGTCATAGCAGGATGACGAGATTGATTAGGAAATCTGTCAAAATTAAATCAAATTATGGTATCATGAATGGAACAGCTGTGAAAAAGTTGTTGGGCCCAATTTTTAACGCAGCAATAATTAATGGTAGAAAAAGGCAATTACACGAATCAGAATATGAAGCTAGAACCAGTAAATGAATGCAAATATAAGATTGTGATGGGTTTATTAGTAGGCTTATTATCTCATTACTAGTAATCAATTATTTATAGTACAAGTGTTCTAAATTTCATCCTCCAACTGTTCGTTTATTGTAAATTTAATTTACGGTTCTTATTGGGTTGAACACCTGTTCAATGACTTTGATCCTTATTTCCATATAGTGCTTATATCTTCGTTAATTAATTTTCATAATTTTCTTGTATATTCATAAAAACTTTTATTTCATATACAAATTTAGTTTTTTATTTAATTAAATTGGATCGATTGCCCAGATAGGATTTTTTGTCTTTCCCCCACCCTATCTATTAAGACCAATATGTATTACATCGTTTTAAATGTTAAGAATAAACTATTAGTCTGGTGCGTGCAAAGGGAACATTAAAATCTATTGGCTGCAATTTCACTTTGATCAAACTGCATGTGTCAATTATTTTTAATTGAAAACTTATATATATATATATATATATATATATATATATATATATATATATATAAATGTGTGTGTGTGTTTGTGTGTGTTTCCATACAAGCCAGTCCTGAGTATAAATCGCTTGGTTTGAGTGAAATTTCATGCGAGCACGATTCGTCTGGTTTAAATTTGTATCAATAGCTATAGCATGATTTTAATATGAATGGGTTTGCTTTATTGGGTTATCCACCCTATAAGGTGAGCATAAAACGAACGGTTTTATGTGATCCTTTATGCACATACATTTGTCCGTATAAGCTAAGTATTGTATAGTGTTGAAAATACAATTCATCCAGCAGGCCGATTTCGTCCTTATTGGGAACTCATCACGTACTGTCCAGAATTTTCCGCGGTCAGGGCTCGAACCAGGACACGTCTGCTTCGGAATCTGGTGCTCTAACCACTGAACCAGCCTGCCGCACACAACACACAATTTTCAGTTATATACCAAATAATGTGTCTTGGTTAGTTTTTCCTTTAAGTAGAGCCTATATAACATCCCTTTAGCACTAAAGTTCCAACTAACCATCCCCAATCTGTCATTATCGAACAGATACCACATTACATGAGGAAGTGGTATTGAAATGAACATTTATATCATTAAACGAACATTGGTTGCGCGGGCGGTGATAACCAATACTTTTAATCAATTTTACGATCTTGATATAAACACCTGACCATCATGTACATACAGAGTAAGCGCTTGTTTTGAAAATTTTCGTATATTATATTTTGATGCTACTGATTTGCTGTCCCGCTTAGTTTATACTGTGGTATTAAAAAATCCGACATTTCGTATACAGTCTGTCTGCTTTGACGTATTTCAGCTCATTTGTAAATTAAGTTATGTTGTTCCTCATCGTCATTTCTACAAATTTACAAGAGTATGCATTAGTATTGAATATTTTGCGTTGTTTACATAATTAAAATATATAATTTTCATAGATAGTTATATACAAATTTTCATCCCTTACAAATGATTTTATGTGAAATCGTAGACCTATTCTCAATAATTTAACGTCCAAGAACGGAGTTTTCAATTGTGAATTGGAGTTTGATCAACTGGGTAAATAAGTTAATGAAATTTTTCATCTCGTCCACTTCATGAGTCCAAACGACGACTGTCATCCAGGTCCAGTGTATACAATTTTCGCTTTAGAGGCTTCCGATCTAATTTTTTTCTCCTAAGTTAAGCGTAAAGATGTTTGTTACCGGAACAAACAATTTTTGTCTCAATGGGACTCGGTATAATTTTTTTAGAAAAATTCCATCCTAAATAAAAGCTGTTAGAAGCCATGCACATATTCAAAATCTACGTTATATGTCAAATTGTTATTTCACTTCCTTCTATTATTAACAGGCGATCAACCAAGAAGCACCGAAAGAATTCATAAG
Source organism: Eudiplozoon nipponicum (assembly GCA_029291075.1). Classification (NCBI taxonomy): domain Eukaryota; kingdom Metazoa; phylum Platyhelminthes; class Monogenea; order Mazocraeidea; family Diplozoidae; genus Eudiplozoon; species Eudiplozoon nipponicum. The sequence continues at coordinate 64,144 of JAQBSW010000592.1, forward strand.
CTTTGGTTACTGGTATGATTTTGTACATGACAGCCACATCCCTTTACATTTTGTTAGTTTATATAAGTTTATTTGAGTGCAATCTTCTGAATTATATGGTTATTCATACATTTGTTGTTATCATCTTATGGATTCATCTGAACAATCACTCATTTATCTGTTTTCAAACGTAACACAATGCTTGTCGTCTAATCTTTCTTAGGGCAACTGACTTCATAATTAAATTTATATTTCCAATCTTCAAGTGTTAACATTACCAAGGCTATATTAAATTGAAATATGACTATATTTTTATCCGAAACTATTTGCCATATTTTAACGGTCACAGAAGTTAATGCATTTCTTGGTGTTTCCTCTGTCGGAATAACCAAATTCAAATTGTCCTTAAACAGTCCATTTGATTTCTATTAATTATCATTTTAGAATAATTCACAACACGATCCGTTGGAGTTGAACTAACATTATCTTTCAAAGGTTTATACATGTCTGAATTCTTCAAAATTCTATCATATCTCATTGGCATTTTCTGCTGATTTCTGCTGCGTGCCAAATATGTAAAATCGTTATACGTTTAAAATCATCCGAGTGCAAAATTACACCAGAGCTATTTATTTTTCTTGCTAAGCAGTTCAGATTTACGTCGAACAAAATCACGAACCATTTTATTCAATATGTTTACATACAAATCATGTTCAATTTACATTTTATAAGCAGTTATTTTCAAAGGAAAGTTAATTCTGTTAATAAAATGTATGTAATCAACCAATAGTTTAAATAAAGCTTCTACACGAAATTTGTTCATATATCACTTTTAAACAATTCTTGCAATAAGTAGTCCTGTGGAGATGGTATTCAAAATGGAATGCCGTTATATAGAGAAGTAAATTGACGGGAATACAACTGCATTTGACGAAAGCAAAGCTTAAATTATATACAAGTATATATATATTCTCATAAGGAACTAAGCATAAAATCACGTACCATAGGCAGTTCGACCCTATTGGGAACTCGTCAAATACAGTCCAGATTTAAGCGCGGACAGTTCTCGTGGCGGAACACATTTACTTCTTAATCTAGGACTCTGTCTACTGCGTCACCCCTGTTGCACAAAACGCGCAATTTTATGTTATTCATCAAATTATGTTTTTGGTCAGTCTTTCTTTCAGGTGGAAACTATTTTGAATCTTTTAAGATCTAAAGTTCTAACAAGACACCTCTGATCGTTCATAGTACAACATAAACCCACTTGGGAGGTATCATTGAATTGATGTTTTATGGTATGATTTCTTCTTACATATAAAGATATATATATATATATATATATATATATATATATATATATAAGTTCTTTATATAACTTTCCATAATGCTTTGAAATATTATCACTTGTTAAAATAGTAATTTTGTTAAAACTTCGGTGATATAAAGTTCAAATTTTCTAAATTGTGTTAGTCGCATTACATACAGTCGATGAGTTTTACGTCACTGCTCGAAATGTCCACGGCTTACTATCCTGTTCATAGCAGTTCTGGCTACTATATGGATAATGCTAAATCGGGTGAAGTATCACTGGCGTAGAGCTGGAATTAATTTACTTCCTGATATAACGTGTGTTTTACACATTGCGTTTATATATATATATATATATATATATTTTGATTCGACAATTCATCAATTTTCTTAACTGCTTTCATAATTCGCCTTCGGTATGGCTACTAGGTATGTAGACGTCAATGAGATATGCATTGTATATGCGCACGAACGAGATTTTGCTGTCGGATTTAGAAACGCACACACGTGTCTGCGCACAAATGTTTCGCAAATTCAGTTTAATCGGCTTATCATCCAAGCATACTTACGGTTAGTTCATTCTGATACTTTCTAACCGACAAGGATTATAGCCTACTTAAAGGGATTATAATAAGAATTCAAATTAAATTTTACTAGTTAGGATATGTCCAGTTAAGTGCAAAATACCACGAAATATTTATTACGTGTTTAATATGAGACAATTTTCAGTTGATAAATTGGGAAAGGAAAATCCTGTTAATTCACGTGTTATAATTTCTTTTAAATATTAGGCATTCGGTTCCAGGCTTGTTAATTGGCAGTACACTATTTCGTCGTACTAAGTTTACTCCAATTTATAGCCTAATGCATTTTTATTTGTCTATACATCTGTCAATCTCTTCATTAATATATCATAAAATATTTCCTGGTTATTTCTACTTATGTATCTGCTCATTTACCTTAGTAACGATCTATTTTTATATCTATTTTCTCTATATGTATCTTTTTGTATAGTTCTGGCATTCTTTAAATTGTTGTGAGTATGCCATTACTAAATCGTCTATATATCTACCTTTACATCCATCGATTACCTCTATATTTGCCAATCTCTATTTCCATATAGTTTTCACGGGTTTAGCCAATCAATGTTCGATTAATTTTATAAATGTTCAATTATTTAATAACAGATTGGGCGTTGTAAATTTGAACTTCATGTTTAAAGAAACGCTCTAGTTAAATGAAAGCCTAACCAATAAACGTTAGTTAGTGTATAATTGAAAATTTCTCTCAGCGTGCGGCAGGGTGACTCAGGGGTTGGGGTAACAGACTTCAAAGCAGATGTGTCCAGGTGAAAGCCCTGTCTGTGGCAAAGCGTGGACAGTTCTTGAAGAATTCAAAATAAGGCAAGACCGGTCTAATTGAAGAATTGTCTTTTCTACATTATATAATGCTTAGTTTATACTGAAAAATTTATGTATATAATGGAACTAGTGCCTATATTAAGGTCGCAACGTAGATGTATATATTTGTAAGAAAAAATGTGTTAGCCAAAAGACATATGTATTGCCATGAACAAATATTTGTTAGTGTTAGGTCTCCTTGTTGAAGTCTAATTTAACACTATAAGATCCATAAAACATAATATTTCAACCAATTAATATAGGGCAAATTAGAGCATATCGACATCGAATTATTAATAAAATATCCCCTTAAAAATTGTGATAGTGTAAACGAAATCTATTTCAAATAGTGAAAATAACATCATCAATTGTGTATCTCTGTACGGGCAGTTACACAAAGATCCGATTGCTCACAATTTCCAACTTTGTTTTGTCTTTGATTGGGTTGACATGTTCTTTGTTCAACTGGAAATGCGGTTCTATCACATCTTTGTTTACTGGCGACGTTTCGGTGCCTACTTTCCAGCACCATCCTCAGGCAACACAACACTGATCACATTAGCAGATTTAAGCAAATGTGGAAACCTCGTTCCAAGACCATTCTATTTATATATATTTGACTCAACACTATTTTAATCATAGAATTTGTCTCAGTAACTAAACTCAATATATAACTATTTATAATTAGCAGACCAATCATTACCTCACCTATACATCATCTCATCTCGTATGCAGAATATTGTAGGGGAGAGAGACAGTATCGAACCCTTTTTTATTTGTTATAACTGTATTGCTTCTACGTCACGGTAATCAAAATTCAAAAATGATAAAACTAAACCCTTGACTGTCATATACTGTATTTTATTTAAAGCCGGGAACTCTAATGCGAAGTTAATCAACTCTTAGAAATAATTGCATACGAATATTTGCTCATATGACTATAATAATTCATTATATCTATATACATATATATCTAAATATAATATCGTAACACCTTTATATATATATATATATATATATGTATATATATATTTAGAAGAAGGAGCATTGTTAATTGTTAAACATGAATGTTTTCTATTACTATATATTTATTACGTTAGTCACACCTTATATCAATATATAAAATACATGTCAATATGTATAAAAATATATATATGAATATAAGCAACAGTATGAGACCAACATCCCTAATCCTATATATATATATATATATATATATATATATATATATATATATATATATATATATATATAGTAATATAAATATATGTACATTAGTAATGAAATATTTATTAGGTTATGCACACCTTATATTAATATATAAAATACATATCAATATGTATAAAAACATATATATATATATATATATATATATATATATATATAAGCAACAGTGTGGATCAAATATCTTTAATCCTATCTATATATATGTATATATATACGTTTGCATATTTCTAATAAATTATTATTTTTCTTTGTTCTTACTGTTTTTTAATTTTTTTATTTACCAATTAATCAAATTGTATCTTTATTTATTCACACCTTATATAAATATATAAAATACATATAAATATGTATAAAAACATATATATATAAATATAAGCAACAGTGTGAGTTAAATGTCTTATATATATATATATATATATATATTTACCATCTCAAATAAATATATAATTTTAATGGTAATGTCTAAAATGATTAATGTCCGTATATATATATATATATATATTATGTATATAGAATAAACCTATCAATCTACCGATAGGCCTATCTATATATCCGTCTATCTATCACATTTTTAGTTCCTCTTAAAAGGATACATGATAGCTATTAACCATGAATATCTTCTCTAGGACTTACGTATTATTCATTTATTAAGATATTCCTACCTTACATAAATATATAAAATATAAGCAACAGTGTAAGTCAAATGTGTCTTATCTAATGTCCTATCTACTAACCCTTGCTAAATCGGTATACCCTCTTCTGGAACATTTTTATTGAGAAAAATAAGTATATAGGAATCTATATTGGTACAGTTTATTCACAATCAGTTTTCTACTATAAGCAGAGGTTTTTCAGTTAGGTTCCCACTTAATTCAGGTTCCACCAGCCTTTGATTGGGTTGACTTTGTTCTTTGTTCAACTGGAAATGCGGTTCTATCACATCTTTGTTTACTGGCGACGTTTCGGTGCCTACTTTCCAGCACCATCCTCAGGCAACACAACACTGATCACAATAGCAGATTTAAGCAAATGTGGTAACCTCGTTCCAAAACCATTCTATTTATATATATTTGACTCAACACTAGTTTTAATCATAGAATTTGTCTCAGTAACTAAACTCAATATATAACTATTTATAATTAGCAGACCAATCATTACCTCACCGTATACATAATCTCATCTCGTATGCAGAATATTGTAGGGGAGAGAGACAGTATCGAACCGTTTCTTATTTGTTATAACTGTATTGCTACTATGTCACGGTAATCAAAATTCAAAAATGATAAAACTAAAACCTTGACTGTCATATACTGTATTTTATTTAAAGCCGGGAACTCTAATGCGAAGTTAATCAACTATTAGAAATAATTGCATAAGAATATTTGCTCATATGACTAAAATAATTCATTATATCTATATACATATATATCTAAATATAATATCGTAACACCTTTATATATATATATATATATATATATATATATATATATATAGAAGAAGGACCATTGTTAATTGTTAAACATGAATATTTCTATTCTTATTATATATTTATTTATTACGTTAGTCACACCTTATATCAATATATAAAATACATGTCAATATGTATAAAAACATATATATGAATATAAGCAACAGTGTGAGACCAACATCCCTAATCCATATATATATATATATATATATATATATATATATATATTACATTAGTAATAAATATTTATTAGGTTATGCACACCTTATATTAATATATAAAATACATATCAATATGTATAAAAACATATATATATCATATATATATATAGCAACAGTGTGGGTCCAATATCTTTAATCTATATATATATATATATATATATATATATATATATATATATATATATATATACGTTTGCATATTTCTAATAAATTATTATTTTTCTCTTTTCTTACTGTTTTTTTATTTACCAATTAATCAAATTGTATATTTATTTATTCACACCTTATATAAATATATAAAATACATATAAATATGTATAAAAACATATATATATATATATAACATATGTAAATATACAACAGTGTGAGTTAAATGTCTATATATATATATATTTACCATCTTAAATAAATATATAATTTTAATGGTAATGTATAAAATGATTAATGTCCGTATATATATATATATATATTATGTATATAGAATAAACCTATCTATCTACCGATAGGCCTATCTATATATCCGTCTATCTATCACATTTTGAGTTCCTCTTAAAAGGATACTTGATAGCTGTTAACCATGAATATCTTCTCTAGGACTAACGTATTATTCATTTATTAAGATATTCCCACCTTACATAAATATATAAAATATAAGCAACAGTGTAAGTCAAATGTCTCTTATCTAATGTCCTATCTACTAACCCTTGCTAAATCTGTATACCCTCTTCTGGAACATTTTTATTGAGAAAGATAAGTATATAGGAATTGATATTGGTACAGTTCATTCGCAATCAGTTTTCTATAAGCGAGGTTTTTTACTTAGGTTCCCACTTAATTCAGGTTCCGCAGCCTCACGTTTTCTGACCATAGAAAATGCTTCATTAAATATTGGGCCCAATGATTTTTCTACCGATGTTACATTCATTACACCTTTTCCTGATTTTATTTCAATTGACTCTCTAATTAGTCTAGTTAATCTGTTGCGGTTGCATAACGCGATGCGTTTACATCCTTCCCAGTCTATTTCATGACCCGTTTCCTTCGAATGCCTAGCTAGGTCTGATCTTTGAATGTGTCCATATTTGCAGGCTGTCTTTTGTTCACCTCTACGAACCTTTATCGGTCGCGTGGTTTCGCCTATATACCTGAGATTGAAATCTTTGCAAGGTATCGCATATACCCCTGAGGTCTCGATGGGTTCTACTCTTTCCTTTTGGTTAGGTAGTTTATTGCCTATAGGAAGTGATTGTCTTAAAGCTATTTTGCTATTGTATTTAACTGCTATTATTCTAATTTTCCTGCTTAATTTTGAATCAGGTAATACCGTAATTTTGTGCTTATCCGGTTCCGTTTCCTTCTTTACTTTGTTTATTATATTATTATTAAATCTCTGTAACATCTCATCTATTAATCTATCTATTATACTTGACGGATAGCTATTTAGTTTGAATATTTCTTTTAATCTCCTCATTTCCTTATCTCTATTTTCTATATCCACTATTCTAAGACTTCTTAATATCATGGATTTAAGAATGCCAATTTTCATTCCATATGGGTGATTTGATAAGAAATTAAGAAGAAGTCCTGAATAAGTCTCTTTTCTAAAAATATCTCTTTCCAATCTGGAACCATTCCGTTTTATTTTCACATCCAAAAAGGGTAATTCATCATTATTCTCTTTTTCCAATGTAAACTTTAATTCACCTAATTGGTTGGCTAATTCGAGGAATTTATTTAACTCATTATCACCATGATTCCAAATTATAAACATATCATCCAGGAATCTTACATACAAGTTTGGCTTAAGAGGAGATTTTAACAACAGATTTTTTTCAAAATAGTGCATAAAAATATTAGCAACCGGGACTGATAGTGGTTGTCCCATAGGGACACCTTTAACTTGTTTATAAAATTCATTTCTGAACTTAAAGTAGGTGGAGGACATACAAATATTTAAGATTTCCATAATACTACTTAACATCATTTTACTACCTTCTATTATCTCTGGGAACTCTGTTAAACAACGCTTCACACTTTCTAATGCTGCTTGTACCGGGACATTAGTATACATCGATACAACGTCCAGGCTAGCCATTCTATCATTATCATTCAAATTATATCTACTAATAATGTCAATAAAATGATATGTATTCTTTAAAGTATAATCTAAGAAATAAGTATATTTTCTAATTCTGTTGCATAGAAATTTAGACAATCTATACGTTGGTGAGTTTTGACTTACACTGTTTCTTATATTTATATATTTATGTAAGGTAGGAATATCTTAATAATGAATCGTTAGTCCTAGAGAAGATATTTATGGTTAACAGCTACCATGTATCCTTTTAAGAGGAACTCAAAATGTGATAGATAGACGGATATATAGATAGGCCTATCGGTAGATTGATAGGTTTATTCTATATACATAATATATATATATATATATATGTATATAGAACATTAATCATTTTATACATTACCATTAAAATTATATATTTATTTAAGATGGTAAATATATATATATATATATATATATATATATATATATATATATATATGACATTTAACTCACACTGTTGCTTATATTTATATATATATGTTTTTATACATATTTATATGTATTTTATATATTTATATAAGGTGTGAATAAAAAAATATACAATATGATTAATTGGTAAGAAAACAGGAAGAAAAGAAAAAATAATAATTTATTAGAAATATGCAAACGTATATATATATATATATATATATATATATATATATACATATATATAGATATGATTAAAGATATTGGATCCTTAAGCTATATATATATATATATATATATTTTATACATATTGATATGTATTTATATATTAATATAAGGTGTGCAAAACCTAATAAATATTTATTACTAATGTAATATATATATATATATATATATATATATATATATATAGGATTAGGGATGTTGGTCTCACACTGTTGCTTATATTCATATATATGTTTTTATACATATTGACATGTATTTTATATATTGATATAAGGTGTGACTAACGTAATAAATAAATATATAATAAGAATAGAAAATATTCATGTTTAACAATTAACAATGGTCCTTCTTCTAAATATATATATATATATATATAAAGGTGTTACGATATTATATTTAGATATATATGTATATAGATATAATGAATTATTTTAGTCATATGAGCAAATATTCTTATGCAATTATTTCTAATAGTTGATTAACTTCGCATTGTGCTTACGATTAGTTTTTTGAAAAACGTTAGTTGTCCATACTATCTCTATCTTTCTCTCTTTAATCGTTCACCTAAGCGTCTCTATGACATTCACTCTCCATCCATCTACGTAACTTGCTGCTCCATATTTGAACTAATTTGTTGCTATGTGCGCAATACCTCATACACCATTGTATACATTAGAGTTCCCGGCTTTAAATAAAATACAGTATATGACAGTCAAGGTTTTAGTTTTATCATTTTTGAATTTTGATTACCGTGACATAGTAGCAATACAGTTATAACAAATAACAAAAGGTTCGATACTGTCTCTCTCCCCTACAATATTCTGCATACGAGATGAGATTATGTATACGTGAGGTAATGATTGGTCTGCTAATTATAAATAGTTATATATTGAGTTTTGTTACTTAGACAAATTCTATGATTAAAACTAGTGTTGAGTCAAATATATATAAATAGAATGGTTTTGGAACGAGGTTTCCACATTTGCTTAAATCTGCTATTGTTGTACTGTGTTGCCTGAGGATGGTGCTGGAAAGTAGGCACCGAAACAAAGACGTAAACAAAGATGTGATAGAACCGCATTTCCAGTTGAACGAAGAACAAGTCAACCCGATCAAAGACAAAACAAAATTGGAAATTGTGAGCAATCGGATCTTTGTGTAACTGCCCGTGTACAGCTATTACCCGCGTACGCAAAACGCGGCATTGGAAATATTGAAGCTTACACACCGCAAAATAATAATTTCAAAAAATCAATTGTGTATATACATCATTACGGTCCTTAATATTTCCTTTACAAAACTGCAGCTAATTTTAGTAAATTTTGCCTAGCTTTTCACTTCCTTTTTCAGATATCGTCCATGAGCGCATTGGTACACTTCTTTGGTGCGAAAAATCCAATTCCTAAATTTTTTTTATGGAAACCATTGTGTAGGTGCATTTTTAAAACATTATTCTGGTTTCATTTATAGGCTTGTAATATAGTGAGTTGGCTTTGAAGTCTTATTGCAGAATACTTGATACGAATTTGGCTTCATTAGTGCTTGAATATACATTGTTATATAAAAGTGTACCGTCCAGTTGTCCAACATTTATTGATCGTTTTTAAACTCACTCAGTTCGGTATGTCTCTGGTCCTATTTAAGCTAATTTGTTACCAGGTTCACAATACATTATAAACATTTACATATGTATTTGTGGTCCTGAAAAAAGAATATATTTTTATGATTATTATTTTTTTTCAATTTTTAATTTATAGTGCTCTAGCGCCTATTAAAAAATTTTTTCACACACTTCTAATTCCACTTTCAGATGTCGTCAATTTTGTTCTTGTTCTAGTTAAAATATATTAAAAATATTTACCAAGCCATAGTATAATATATCTGCAAATGGACGAAGAAATATCCACAACGATATGGCTTAACATACTCCGGAGGTAAAACGCCATTTGGTAAAAATAGGAATAAAAATAATACTGTGGCGCAGTTTAAGCAAAATAAATATCAAATAATTTTCTTATCTTTTCTTTAAATCAAGTTTGCGAGTATGAAATTATCACCGATTCCTTTGCATTTGACCAATCGAACAACACAGCTACGTTGTGAGACGGGATTAATACAATGGATTCGGTGTTTTGTTACTAGGTTCGCAAAACCTAATACATACTTGCATTCGGTGTTTATTTCAAGCTGAAAACTTGATTAAAGAATTGTTACCACCACTCGCGCAATTATTGATTGCATAATTTTCGTATCATTTTAGTTGTATAGCCTATTCAGGTTTATCCTAACGCCAAAATTATACAATTAACTTGCGTAATTTCATCTTAGCGTCTACATATATTCTATCCTGGCAGAACTTTTCAAAGTTTTGTCTATAAAATGAAGTGAATATATTTTTTATCACTGTGTAGCATTAATATAAATAGATGTAAAGTTGAATACAACAATTGTAGAAATGTGTGCAGAACAGTAACTTTTCAATAAATTAATACCAAGGAAGTCCTCCACAAATGGAATTTCAACTACACTGTGTTACTGGCTTTGTATTGATTTTCTTGTTCCAATAATTTTTCAGTATTAATTTTGGATCAGTAATTGATTACCGATATCCGATTATTAATCTGTGGGTAAAATAATCAGTTTCTAAGTGGTATGCGAGCATTGATCTGTCTATGTACACATCGAAAAATATATTTAGGCATAGTGCTAAGAGGCGATATTTGATTTTCTATACATGCTACGGCCTCAAAATTGGAGAGAAACGAATCAAGGTTGATACTCAATGGTAAAAACCGTTAAACATGCACGCGATTTGCATTTGCGCGCCGCAATATCTCCTGAACTGCCCAATGCATTTTGGTTGTTACTTTAGGCGATCAATTGTTCTTTGTTCCTAAGAGCTTACTTTTTTAGCATGAAGTATTATTGTAATTTCTATTGCTTGCAAAATTACAAAAGTCATAGTCATAACAAAATTTTGTCTACATCTATGAATAAATAATTAACTATTATTTAAATCAAAGTTGCAATCTTGATTAAAACACCAATCGCATTATGTATATGCGTTTTTCAGAAATAACCAAGCGTTGGATAGTGTAGAAAAGGCAATTCATCCAGTAAAGCGGTTTCGTCACCATTTGGAATTCTTCATGTATGGTCTGTAAGTAGAATGACTAGGAAACTTCATATAGATTCCACCTGAAAGAAAGACACACCGTAAGCATAAGTATTTATATGCCTTTAAATTTTGTGTATGGTTTAAAGTTACAGAGGCCCATGAAAATGGTCCCCGGTTCGGGTCTACCCGTGGCAAATTATCGATATTATTTGAGTAGCTGCAAATGCGAACAACACAGGTATACTGGATGAATTTACTTTGCTACCTGATATAATTTTAAATTTGTACTGACAAGGTATGCAAAATAAAATTCATCCTATTAAACATCATATCAATTTATATATATATATATATATATATATATATATATACTCATATATATATATAAATCAAATCACTAATGACAATTCATAATCACGTGTTTTTATCCAAGCATCAGACGCTGCTCAGCCATAGTTAATAGTATCTAAGGTATAAACTGGCGCGATATCGTGTGTGGGATAACTTCTCGATCAGTGTTCTTACATTTACGAATTGTTCCCGGTTCCTCTTTTCAAGGGAAAATTTTCTGCTCACTTGCGCGCACCTTTGCCAATCAAAAGCTCATCATTCTACAATTTCACTTTGATTTCACCTACAGGAACGAAAATTAACGCATTATTTGGTTCTCGAAAATGATTCGAATTTTACTTATTTCGTGGATTATTTTAAAAAGCTTTCAAAATCTTCATCAATTTGATTCAAAGCAGCTAATATATCATCGCGGAGCTTAACAAACAAATTTGGATTAATACGTATTCTTTTTCCTTCCGTTTTACCATTGGAGAGCACGCATGTGCATAAGCTACAGGAATCAGTAAAACTTCTCTATTGGGGTACTTCTAATTTTTTGAAATACATTCTTTTTGCGTCAAAATATAGGCGAATTGCAACGAAGATGGCCTCGAAGGTCAATCGAAATACCATTCAATGAATGGAGCTAAGCTATTTGGGTGGGGGTTGGAATTCTTTTTGAACGCAAAAGAATTATTTAAACGGAACAATGATCGCCTAGCGCAAATATCTTTAAAATATCTTCCAATTTGCTTTTGCGAATAATTCTTAGGTGTAAAATATAATCGTCTTATCCATAATTTATTTTAAAGTTATCTTGCCTCTTTTATATTTATCGAATATCAGTCAAAAGACTGTTAAATAATCCAAAGCAACATATACAGGTATATTGGTCCATGTTATTAAAATGTCAAAGCCAACTAAACTATTAATAATCATTAAGTTTTATTTTATACAAGTGTACTTTCTAATTCGATGACATATATATTTTAAGATATTTTAGGTTTGAGAGTTTTTTTACTCTAAATTTAAAAATTTTGCGAGTTGTCTGGATTATAAATCTTTATCTAACTTATTATTCGTAAGGTATCGATAACCGTTGTTAAAGAACATTTTCAAATCACGAATATAAACCGTTTGTAATGAACATTATGATAACCAATAACATTACATTAACATTAAATTACAGGCTTGAACATTAGTATTGGGAGTGGTGATACGAAATATTTAAATCAGGGTTTCCATCTTGACATAAACAACAGTACCATTATATAAGGACATTTGGCTATATATGCTAAGCGTTGTTTGAGAAGGCAATTCATCCATTATATCTCAAACATCACATTTTATTACAAAATTACTTGATTTGTGTTGTTTCCAATATAGACTGTGTTCTAGTTTTTCATTTTGTTAGTGATATTTCGAAATACTTTATCAAAACTCTTTGTCGGTCATCTGTAAACCACAAGGCTTAGAAACAAACTGAAGAAGCAATTGTGATATATTTTTAGCCACATCATTGATAATACTGTCTGACCTATCACCACATATATATATATATATAAACCTCAATATTATTAAGCATTCCTTACATTTTTTTAATTCTAAGCCGGCCATTTGCTTTGCATAGTGATTTCTTGTTTGTCTAGTATCAAACACATTACGTCATTGGTTATAAAGTCTTTATTAAAGCCTTTAAATGTACAATTACAATTTTATTTTGGAAATATTTTTCAGGTGATAACATTCGAGCTATACTTAATTCTACCTATGTCTTCTCTGTGTCTGGAAGCAAATGTGCCAACTTGAATTACTAATAATTCTTTGCTTATCATTTTTTTGTAATAATGTACTATGATGAACTACTTCTCAAATATGCGTTAAAGTTTTATTCGTTTTGTGTGAATATATCATTCATCATATTAACAATTTAATCATAACTTTTAACTAATAAATAGTATTTGATTAAATAAATTCATTAAAAAATAATTAAAACAAAAATTTTGACTAAATACTACGCACACTGTTATAAATAAAATTATAATATAGAGAAACTTGTTCCTAAATCAACTTACTGCTTCATCTGAGAACGGTCCTACTGTGGTTAAATCAAGAACAATATTTCGTGGCGACACTATTTCCATTTCTGAATGTCTTGGTGTTTTCAAAACGATTAAAACTCAATATATGCTGGGTAAGAAGTTTTTCGAAAAAATTTTTAACGCATAACTAGTATCAATAGTATATACCTTATTATATGTTACGATGCCACGTCATGACTTTACGTACGACTGATTGTAGTTATGCTATGTTGTGCGACTAGTTAAACAATATTTGGCAGGAGTCTTTCTAAAACTTTATTTAAATAATTACTATCACTAGTCGTGCAATCATTGATTGTTTAATGGTTTTTAAGCGAGAATTTATTGCTCGGAAAATATGTACGAAGTATGTGCCAGACGTCAATGCAGAGCATATAAAGAATAGTCTTTGTTTTTTGCAAACATAGTGTCCTGGCGGTTGAGATGGGGAGAAGGTGAGAAAATACGTTGACGAAAATAAAGGGGAAATCATATTTTATATAAAAATGAACTAAACACAATCAAAAAATATACCTGTGGTGTGCAGCCATTTGCTTTATTTGAACCTGTATTTACTTTTTAATATTTCTCGTAAATGCCTCCATGCCTTGATAAAATTTATGACGCATAACAAAACATGGTCAGGGCTACGCTATGATAAGTGACAGGTAGTTTTCATGTTTATTATAATAAGCATATATTTTGTCAATTCTATACGGGCAGAGAAAATAATTCATTTGTCAGACTGACAACGAAATCAAACACGCAGTCATTACCTTAAGGTCCGGCGCAAATGTTACATTTTCAGTTTATGTAGATGCATTGACAGTGAAATTCGTCTCGATTGCCAGACTTTCAAGCAAGCTACTATCATAACTGACACGTCTATAACCACACATAATCACTCACACACACGCATACACAAACATATATATATATATATATATATATATATATATATATATATATATATATATATATATATATACAAACAAGGCCAGATTGATATACCAAAATCTCATGTTTATTTTCGTTTCCTGTTTACTGACGATTCATCTGTAGGAGTCGGTACTATGCCTTATATGCATCATAAATTTGGTCAGGACAGTTAGACGTTACAGTTTCATAAGAGAATGAGTATTCCAGCAGTAATCGTGTTAACCTCATATAGATTCTTTGTCAATTAGACATCGAAGCCAGTTCACTCTATATAATATAATCGGATCCACCAGAATTAAACACGTATATACATGAGATTATACCTATTGTTATTTCTAATTTTGATGCATTCTTCTGGACCTTTTTGAATTAATTTGTGACTAGGTGCGCATCAACTAATATATATTTATTCTACGCAAAAACATCAAATAACTATTTAATATATTTATTTCATAATAAACTTATGTTTCATAAGATTATATATGACTTGAAATTAGATATTAAGAGAAAATTTGATTGTTGAGCATAAATGGAAATTTGCAATATATATATATATATATATATATATATATATATATATGTATATATCAGAGATATTATTTCAAGATCTGTATAAAATATCAGTAATAATAATTATAAAAGGGAAATTTATTTGGCGACAAAGACGATCCTGACCGTCAATTCAAAATATCCTTATATAGAAAAAATACGAATTATTTAAAAGAAATATTTTACGTGACAGGAAATTGAATAATTATCTTATGCATGTTTTGCGAAATTAAGGTCACATAAAGAGAACGCGTGTGATGGTTACTATCATTCGTTCAAAATGGATAATGTTTAATAATAAAACAAAATAATAATTGGGGCATACAAATGCTTCATTCAATTGAGTTTTAGATAAATAAAAATTGATGACCAAATTCTTTTAGATGTCCTCTTGAGATATGCTAACTAATCAATGAATTGATGTCGCAATGACATGACATTGCAAAAAAAAACAAAATTGAAACGTTCCGTTTAAGGAAGTATCTATAATTATTGAGAAATGGGGTTTTGGGTTTTTCCCATTTAATCAAATTCAAGAAGACATAATAAGAAACTATAGACAGAAATATTATTTCATGGTAAAACCAACCAATAAAAATACTGAGTGAAACTAGAAAACGAATAAATATTTACATGACATATATCTAATACCAACGTTCAAATTACGGTTAAGTCATTTACCTTTCTAAAAATCACACTCCTTTATAAAAATTACCCATATAAATCCATGCAATTACAGAGGATTTTAAATTTTAATTTTAAATTGAGATGAGGAAAGGGTAAACACGACAAGCTTGTAATGATAGCCATATTCTGGTAGACTATGATGCAATTTAGATTTGCTGTTCGACGCCAAGTGCTTTTTCGTTTAGCGTTAGTTGAGTGAGATCGTCAGCACATTGAAGATAAATAACGCAGGCTGGTGTCGATGTGCGTTATTTAGAATTTCGGACCACAGTATCACAAATCTATTATTGTGTACTTTGCCTGCTTTATGTACGTGCTTTTCTGGACGAGGGCAATAGAGTGAAGGCGTGCAGTACGAGCATTAAAAATCCTAGTTAACTCTGGTAACTTATATTCAAGTGTAACTATAACATCAGAATCGACCAAATGCTTCTCAATCAGTCATGCTTATAAACTTTGTGATAAAGCGATTGTTGCTGCGTAATTGCGGCAAACAAGGAAGGTTACGTAACAATAATTGCGACCCTGTGCATAGACCAGTTGTGTATTGGAATGTAAACAGTTGAGCGGTTAGAAAATTCACCTAATGTTAGCAACTTCACAAACTGATTTGTTTTAAATGACGATAAAAAGTCGCAACAGTGAATTATTTTTTTGCAATATTAAACCAGTTGATGTTTAAATGGTTAAAGTATCCAAATCATTGTAATGGTATGACGTACGACTGAAGGAAGTTGGCAAAAGTTAAGCCCTACATTCACAAAAGTTGATCAAAAATATGGGTGGACAATAGACGGTAAAATGTAATGTTTTTATAATATCGACAGTTGGAAGGCAAATTTTTTAACTTTGAAAAAATTTGGGACTTAAAGACGTTTGAAATAAGTGGAGACCTGGCAAATACAGCATTATAATCAGACGGCATCTGCGTTACAATTCTTAACAAAATAGCATCCATGTATGATAAAATGTTGGTCCCTTATTTGGCTGAGTACGGCCAAGGTTTTTCGTATAAGCAGATTACAAATACGTTTAAATAAATAATGCCAGCATTTGCTTGAAATGCAGTAGATCAGAATTGCTAATATGAATTGTGTATTAGGCGTTGCGAACCTAGTAACAGATTAGTTCAATTTTTACCAGAAGGATAAAACTAAGCCAGCATGAACTGAAAGTATAATCTCGTGCGCATTCGTTTCGTGCTTACTGGCAACTCATCAGTAGGAGTCGGTATTACTAGGTGAGTATCACCCGATATACACATGCCCTTTACCCACAATATATTTGGGAAAGGAATGTGGAGAAAGTAGGATAGTACCGTTTTCTGTACGAATGCGTTACCCACAGTGAAGCTAACTTCATATAAAGTCTTCGATAATGCGACTTCGAAGCGTTTCCGAAGACTTTATATGAAGTTAACTTCTCTACTGCAGATTTATACATTCGTATAGGAGTCTGTACTGTCCTATATTCCAACATTCTTCACCCAAATGTATAGTGGGGAAAGGCAGTAATACCGGCTCCTTATGATGAGGCGCCAGTAAGCACGAGACGTATGCGCACTAGATTATACTTTCCGTTCATGCAGCACTTGGTTTATCTTTCTGGCCATAATTGAACTAATTTTTTACTAGCTGCGCAACACCTAATACACAATTGCTAAAAGGAATTCAAAATCAATTAGGTTATAACTGGAAGTCGAAGGAGGTGGAAATTTTCTAAAAGTTACGGAAGTGAAATTAGAAAATTGATAAAGTATGAATGCTCTTAATTTTTTGCTGACTTTCTCTGTTAAACAGTTTTTGCGCGGGTGGACAAATTGTCAATTTTTAAGCAGGACAACGGAATCTGAGATGAATTTAAACCATTTTACTAACGCTATGATGGTAAAATGAAATCTGCATAGCAATCTATACAAGGAATCACCATGGAGATGGCGTAGGTGTGAATGGGTTAAGCATCCTAGCATGTGGCGCGAATTGAGATAATTCCGCTGTCTCTGCAATGCATTCTGCTGCTTTTGGTAAAATTAGAGCCATTCTTATTTCTTTGTAGACGGTGGTTGAACCGCTTTACATATGATAATAGCAGGGAAAGGCTAGGGTTGCTATTGAATACAGGAAATAGGATGTGGATAAGCTTGAATAATCTTAGCAATACGATGAGGCCTACCCCCTTTCTAAGTTGCAGCTTGGAGTAGGATTATTAAATTTAGGATTCACTATGTTTAGTGTTTGGAAATGGTAATGACCTAAAGCAGAATTGACTTACCAATACATGAATTGAAGTGGGAATATCATCAGTTTTACGGCCATGTTTTGACAGCCTTCTCTTTTGCTTCATTCTTAACATGCAACCTATTCAAATAAGCGTGTGGAGAACACGGGAAAATTTTCATTATTTTTTTCTGGTGAATTTTTGAAACAGTGTTACTTTCCCAGATAGAATTTAGTAACATCGTGAATTAAATGTTTTTTTTACTTTACAAAATTAAACTTCCGTGTCTAATTTGACCAAAGATATTTTGACTATTTAAAGAAACATCCTTTAAAAGATAGAAGGCTTTCTTAAATACGTTATTAGGTCAGAGACAATCTCTTTCTTCGAAAATCTCGACTGGTGTGTCAATGTAAATATATTTTTACACTGTTTTGTAAAGCAATCGCTCTAACTATCTTATTATGACACCTGGTCCCTTTCTGTTTTACTTTTCAGAGAAGATTAAGAGATCGCCGAAGAAAACCACTAAATATTTTTTAAAAATTGCACTCTTAATGCTTCGATGCTTTATGGCTGGATGTTGGCTTCGCCAGATTTTAATCCTGAAAATGGCGGCTGGAAGATAGCAGTTTAATATTCGTGATGATTTAGGCGTTTGAGCAGACATTAAATTAAGGGATTTCAAAGGCAGCTCATAATTAAAAATGATTCTGTCAATATGAATAATTTAATTTGTTGAAAAATTCATTACGCTCTCTGCTATGTGGTGTGTTTATGCGAAGAAACGGAAAAGCCACGAAGAACCTGTTCTTCCTATTGAAATATCCGCACTATCAGGCCTACGTCGAGCATTGTATTATGCGATTTATATATGTTTAAATGTATTGTTTATTAGTATATACTAAATTTTGCATTATGTAGCAAAGGAAATTCATCCAGTAGCTCGGGTTCATTCTTATTCGAAACTCGTCAAGTACTGCCAAGAATTAGCTGCGAACAGGACTCGAACAGGCGTCTGTTTGCTTCGAAGACTGAGTTTCATAAATTGCGTCATAAGTACAGCAAATTACGCGCGATTTGAAGTCCTTTAACAATGTTTTTTGTGTCTATTTAGCCTTTCCTTAAAGACAGTTCTATTTCAAATTTCTTACTAAATTACAAACAACCACTGATCTGTCACAATATAACAAAAACCATGCCATTTGAGAAAGGTGTATTTAGTTGAAGTCTACTGCCAAGATACTGATTATGTTGTTTTGGTTTTTAAAAATAAAAATTACAGCATGAAATAAAGGAATTCATTCAGTGTACCGATTTCTTCTTAATTGACAGTTCGTACAATACTGTCCAGAATTTGCCACGAATAGACCTCGTATTGGAGCAAATTAGATTCTGAATCTGAGAGTCTTTCGCCATGCGTCACACCTGCCGCACACTACACATATTATTTTGTTATAAACCAGCTCATCCTTTTGGTTAGCTTTCCAAATATTTGCCATCCGAACGAAAGGATATTTAGGAGCTTAGTTGGGTGTATGATTTCAAATTGCGTGTATTTCGCAGTACTGATGGTGCAGTGGATATTATCCGATGCAGATATTTTCTGTTCTAGTTCTGTCCGTTGCAGATTCCGGACAATACTTGAAAAGTTACCACTCAAGACGAAACCGGTACAATGGGTGCTTGCATTTTCTGCTTGATGCAATCATTCGAGTTTTACTGACAAAATTTATTTAATCAAAATCATAGCGCCGGAATTCAAGGCAACATTTCTTTCAAAAGTTGCACGGTGCCCGTTACATAATGGCAAATCGAGCGTAGCTAATTAGAACTTCACGTCCACAAGATTCCAAATAGATCTCACCCAAAAATAGACAAACGAGAAAGCATAAATTTGCATATTACTTCAAAATGTGTGCAGTATGTGGCACGAATGACGAGGAAAATAGTATCCCAGACAGTCAAGCGAATATGTCTCGATTCAAGTCCCGTTCGCAGTAAATTATTTAGCAGAACTTGATGAGTTTTCAATGACAACGTAACCGGTCTACTGCATGAATTACATTTGCTACATGACTTGAGATTCGTACTGGAAAAATATATGTAAACAAAATTCTGTTATTAGAATTCAATTCAACATATATATAGGTATCAAGCAATTAAATAGGTCAGTATTTATGCTAATTTATTAATTATCAAAATATTACCCATAAGAATTTCAAAAATGCGACAAATGGCTTCTTTAATAAGTCTTCTTTGAGGCTGCAAAATAACCTTAAATTATTACGTCGGGAAATTTACATCAATTAATTTTTGTGATTGATAATTAAAAATTAGTAATGAAGAAGTGTTTTTGAGTGTAATAATGTGCAACATATTAATAATTAACATGTCCACAGACATTTTTAAATCTGTTATTTCTCAATATTACAATATGTAAGTCTGGCCTATTTTGAGAGTGCTATTTGGTAAATGTTCTTAATTTTGCAATTTTTGTACAGAATTCAATAATGACAGAACTTAAAACACGCGTTGAAGAACTGAAGATGGAGAATGAGTATCAATTGCGCCTGAAAGACATGAATTATAACGAACGTATTAAAGAATTGACCGAGAAGTTTATTCAGGAAATGGAGTCGCTAAAGACCAAAAATCAGGTGCTGCGTGCGGAAAAAGAGAAAGACGAAAGCAAACACGAAGAGGAGTTGCAGGATATCTTGGAAAAGCACACCGCTGAACTACGTGAGCTGGAATCCTCCTCGAATCAAAAGTTGATGCTTGAATACGAGAAGTATCAGGATCTACAGAACAAATCACAAAAAATGCAGGAGGACTACGAGCGTCAACAGCAGGAAATGGAAGAAACAAGGGAGCGTATGATTGAAGAACTGACAGAGTTTTTTGAGACCAAATTACACGAAAAGAGTCAAGCTATTGAGGCATTAAATCGAGAGATTCGTGAACAAACAATGGAGTATGAGGTTACAAAACGCTTTGTGGAAGAGGATGCTGATCGGGAAATACTTGATATGAAAATCAAATATGAACGTCGACTTCGTGAAGAACGCGATGCCAACGCAAGATTAAAAGGGGAGTCGGGCATTATGAAAAAAAAGTTTGCTAGTCTTCAGAAAGAGATTGATGAGCATAAAGAGGAGATTAAGAAGTTCCATTCTGAGATAAACAAACTGAACAACATAATCAAAAGCCTAGAGAAAGATATTTCAGGATTGAAAAAGGAAATCCAGGAAAGGGACGAAACTATACAAGATAAAGTAAGAAAATATTTTCCTAACATTTTCCGAATTTGTATTTATAATGTCATTATGCACACACACTCTTTCTCACAGAAGCATATATATATATATATATATATATATATATATATATATATATATATATATATATATTAGAGTAATATATAAATATAACATGTATGATAAATATGTTTATTTTTTTAACCAAATGTGTAGCAAGTAAGAAATGATCTCTGATCTACCTATAAAATACAAATTAATATAAACAAAATTCATCTGCTTGAACGTCATTTTAAAATAGTTGTGAGATCTACGCGAACACAAGATATTGAGTTTAAATGTTAATAAATTTCAAAATTCTGCATTCGCATTTATGTTATTTACGCTTTACGAAATACACAAACATTATAAATAAAAAGAGAATTTAAGAGGTTTTGTGTAAAATATATACTCTGTGTCTAGATTAATACGGGCTCATATAGGTGTAAGTCGATTTTACTGAAGAAGTTTTTCAAACTGTTTACCTACGCTTGGTTGAACCACAACATTCATTTTTTTTATATATATATATATATATATATATATATATGCCATGGTGTCTGGCTTATATTGTCAGTCAGGAGATGCCTATAGGCCAAACGCAAAACCCGCAGGCATCCACATGAATAAAACTGATGAAAAGCATTAGTTGGTACGCATCAGAAAACTGAACATAAAGCGTTTCATCGTTGGATTAGGCGATTTAATGCCTTATTTTGAACCAAATAAACACATGTGCAAATCCCCACCGCAGCTAATCTGGCAATCACAGATTAGTACCTTATTAGGTTAAATCCGGTAGAGTAGGGTAATTTCAATTTCTAACTTGTTATGAATATGTTAATATATGAAAATATATATGTCTATATATATATATAAATATATATATAGGAATAGAAAAAAATATTAGCAGAACGTTTATTTAATGTGGACAATGATAGGGTTATTTGGAGAATAATTAACCACACATTAAAATCTTCAACGTTAATATATTCTGGATTTAATTTGACTTGGCAGATAAAAAATAGTCTGATTTTAATTTCCATTTTGATTTAATTTTGATGGTTTATTGCGGGTTGGTCTGTGAGCGTGTGTGAGTATGTTTCTGTCGGTAACAAATGCTCATATCTAATGCAAAACAGCATGTTTAAAATCTATTGATTATTGTACTGATGGATAGTATTTTGACCAAGTGTTCACTTTGTTGGCTATCGTGTTCACGTACGTCTTTATCCGTATGCTGCCCTTCGTATCGTATTAGTCATGAGCTTTGTTCAGACGCCCTGGTTACAGTGCAGTGTGTGTAAATAGAAGTGTTGATCGGTAGTATTTTTCTGCATTTTATGTCGCTGTCAATTATTAGGACGACTGAAATAATGTTTGATTTGTCCAAAAGCGTCGACGATCTCTGCTTCCAGCATTTCGTCATTGAATGACTCAGGTGCATCGCCTGTTGTGAAATCGTTATAGAAGCCATCGGTTACAGCCAGAATATCCCTTTTGTCAAAGGGCCTCACTTCTAATTTGGAGGCAAACTATTGTGCATAATTAAATGTATTTCATTTTGATAATTTGAAAAGACAGCATTTAAATAATTGTAAACCAACTCTAAATAAAGCTCAGTGAACAAAATAGTACCCCTGCAAATTTTCAATGAGTAAGTGTATTTTATAAAAATATTGATTTATTATTGCAATGTTAATCCACATCGTACATGCTCTCACTTATTAAACAGAATTTTCCTAAAGAAAATATTATTGTCTATAGACAGATGCAACCGGAATATTATTGCTTAGAAGTATATGCATATTTTAGTAGACTCTTTTTCCACTTATCTTAAGAAATCCGATATGTTCACAGTTTCTTTTATCTTCAAACAAACGTTATTCTTAAATTTGGGCCAAAATATTAAATCGCTTTATCTAAATTATGCATTAAAACACAGCAAATTATTTTCAGCCATCGCCTGCATTTGAAAGTTAATTAAATTATACAAATATGATGAGGACTAAATTAAAAAAAATTTCGAATTCTTTGCAAATTATGATAGTCATCATTTAAAACAATTATTATTTTAATTAGCACGTCCTTACTCTTAAAAAATATTGAATAGATTTTGATAGGGTATTATTCTCAATTTTTTCCATTAAAAAATATATTTCAATAGGCTATTATTTGTGGCTTTTCTAAATTTACAATTGAAAAATTTCGAGAGAAACCTTTGTCTTCTATGTTCCATTAGCAGTTCAATTTTCAGAAAAACTTTAAACTCTATCTTTAACATGCACCATATAATATAATTTCCAGTTGTTAATTTGATTTATTTATCACCTGCATACTTAAGGATATTCATACATAAATAGGCAAAGAATAACATTTTAGAAGTAAAAATTATATTCTAGTAACTTTACACATGCAACAGGGAAAATAGTTTGATAAATAACAATCATTTACTTCAAATTTTGCCTTGAGTACCTGCAAGAGAATATAACTTTTAATGAATTTTGCGCCAATGGATGTTGGACTATTTTAAATTATCTATCCCTTTCCATTAGAAAAAGTAATTCGAAACTCGCGAAAATTCTTCTAGATATTTTTTAATTGCAACTTTGATCGACTAATTGGTCGTCGCAAAAATCGTTCAGAAACCAACTAAGAACATGTTATGGTGCATAGCTTATTCCGATTTTCAACACAACAAAAATTTGCATTACAACTGATACGAAATATGTGTTACTAAAATAAAAAGTGGTGTTATAAAAGACAACCAACTTTTCGATAAAAATAAAAATGAATGAATATAAAGAAGAATTTTGATACGTGCATGAGATAGCATTCATAAGAAGAGAAAGATCCTGTTAACAATGGACAAAAATCATCTGATGCAAAAATCATTTAAAAATGTATTTAGACCAATTTATCTTGCATGGAATATACTTATTTTCAAAATAATACCAAAAATCTCATTTATAATTAGTGCTAACGTTTTGAATTGCTGAAGTAATGGGGGTAGATTTTGAAAAAGACGACGAACATGTTGATCGACATATCAATCAATAAGTATGAAAAGTTATTTTCGCTACTTGCATAATAATGCTTTCATTGGAAAAGGAAGAATTCATTATCAATGGTGTATTTTTATGTATTCCATGTATGCAAAAAAGGATTAAAATTGGGCACATAAAAAGATCTAGTAAACGTTAAATTATCTGGTTAAGTTATTAAATGTCCAATTTATTTATGTTTTTAACACTGGTCACTATCCTAAACTGTTAAGTCTTAAAAAATACGCTTGAGGTTTTAGTAATTCACTTTGCGATTAGAACAGTGAAGTAACCACTCGATTTTATAAATTATAGGTATTGAAATCTTGTGCAGTCAGCCTGCACCAGTTGATTGACACCTGTTATGTAAGTATTTTGTTCGAAAGTAGGGCCTGTTTTTATTCATTACACGTAAAAGCAAATACGCTGCCTTACATAGCTTGCACATTTTTGCTTGAAAGCATGTGTGATTTAAATACACCTCAAATTAATTTTGCATGTGAACTTTTATAATACGTATAGTGATTTTTCCTTGTTGACATAAGAACATTACAGTTCACTGCTTTTCCTCTGTTGTGCAATATTTGCCGCCCGTGCATAATTCACAATAACAGCTTTGTATCTCATGATCGGATAAAATGAGACTCAACTAATCCACTGAAGGATTGGGAAAAAACGTTTGGACGTCCAATGCGCATATGCTTACAAGATAATTGCTGGGACACTTTACATGATATTGTCGCCAATTACCTTTATATCTAATTTCACATGAGCTTTCACGTATTTCCCATTAAACGAAAAGGTTAAATCACCATAAATTTAATTATAATTATTTATGAAATTAAATTAGATTTCGGTGTCCTTTTCATTAGTAATTGGATATGCCCAAAATAGTTTGTAGTTGTTTCTGCAATCGCGATGGTTAATTCAGTGCATTTTTAAAATCTGTTTCTAAAAAAATGTTTTAATAACTTATTTTTTCAGGAAAGAAGAATATATGATCTGAAGAAGAAGAACCAGGAATTGGAGAAATTTAAATTTGTTTTAGACTACAAGATCAAAGAGTTGAAAAAGCAAATTGAACCAAGAGAACAGGATATTAAGAATTACAAGGAACAAATTCAAGAGGTAACTATACTGCTCTTAGCATTTGTTATTTTTACGTTATAAATGTTATCGAAAATGATTTAACAAATATTTTAAAGAGATCGCGTCAGAACGACCTTTCAGCAAACTGTTCGAATTGTATAAATATTGGAATAGAGGCGAACTTTAATTAATTTATTTCTCAGTTTAGTCAATAGCCATGTTGACATTCAGTCGCTTAATCTAGCAGTTGCTTCTGATCCTGATGAAAATTTACAAGCCTTACATCTTTTACTTAGTTCTTGTCCAGGATCATGAGCATGAGCAACGTGATTATAATTCTCATTGATTAATCTTCATTACGGCTGATAACCATGCAACCAAAACTTAGCCCGTGAAACTGAACAACGCCATTCTAATTAGTGTAAGGCCTGGACTGTTGCATAATATTCCGAAAAAAACGAGATTTAGAATGGAACTGTGTTGTATGAGGACTGGACCGGCATATGATTTTGGCTGACAATTATATCATGATCTGAATCCTCTTCTCAAATGATGTTTGCTTACTTTCACACTAAATAGTGTTAATTTTGCTAAGCATTTGAATAATTTGACTGCAGTGAATGTGTTTTATAAAACTATACAGATAAGTAAAAATTTTATTTACTTATCCACTTGCTTCTAGCCTATAGAAACGACAATAAGTGTTTAATAATTATGTAAGGAAAGGCATCACACCGAGCATACAACCCATGGATACTACATTAAAATTAATTTACCATTGGTGCAAAATCCCTAAGTTGATCAAGATTGCGAGCTTTTGTAGGAAAAATACTCGCATTATATATAAATAAATAAGTAACTATATATATATATATATATATATATATATATATATATATATATATATATATGTCAAATTTATTACCGCGAAAGGTATGTAAACTGGGTCATACTAGGCACAAATTGAAAATATATATTGAATTATGTCTTTGTTTAGCCTTTACATTAGGTGGAGCCAACTCGGCATTTATTTCGACCTTGGTTTAACTAATTGTTATCACTGTCTGCGCAATCTAATATTGTTTACTTTTATAAATATTAAATGTAATACCACTACGTAATTTGGCGAAATGCCTGTTCTTTAATGAAAGATTTGCGCCGTCTAATTTAAACTTCATGTCCAAATAGATACTGCACAGGCTCCACCTAAAAGAAAGGCTAACCAGAATGGTTTAAATTGTGTATAGCTGAAAATTTTGTGTAGTTTGCAAACCGGTGGCGTATTCGATAGTGTCAAATGTGCTCTGGATCAAACCCAGTCGGCGGCAAAATTCTAGAAACTACATGAATAGTTCCAAATAAGTAAGAATCCGGTCTAGTTGACGAATAGCCTTTTCTACATTATACACTAATTAGTTTATAATGACAAATCTAAATATATTTAAAACCGCCCTCGATATGGTACACTTTCATAGGCTTTTCTAGGGGCACTTTTATTCTAACATGCAGCGAAACATATTTTCAGTGTGATGGTCATGATTATTGGTGCTCGTAATGTTAAAGTAAGAATAGTCTTCATTCTCGAAACTTATGTCTATTTTCTAGAACAGTCTTTTTCATTTGTTCAAATTCTTCACTGTTTATCTTATACAAATTTTTACTGCGTGCGGGAGTTATTTTTGACTTACGTATTTTGCAGGCCGATTTTGAAGAAGTTGTGAAGTTGATAAATAATATTTTAATACATTCATTATTTTGAAACTGATTATGTCTTCCAATTTTGTAGGCGAACTGTGAAATTAAACAGAAATATTTTGTCTAACACTAAGCGATGGCCTCCAAATTATATATATATATATATATATATATATATATATATATATAATATATATATATATATATATATCGAGATCTTAAACCTGATTTAAACAATTGAAATCATTGTTTACGCAACCAGTGGTTTAGTTATTTAAATTGTCATTTCCTTAACAGTTCCCCATGTAGCTTATTGTCTATTCTATTGTGAGATATTTGTGGTCGCTAATTGAACACTTCGGCCTAAAAATATGCATATAAGCTCCATCTGAAGGAAAGATTAAGCAAAAAATATTAGTTAGTATATAACTGGAATCTACCTGGAGCATGCAGGAAGGTAGCTTCGTAGTTGGAGCAACGATTTACAAATCTGATGTACCCAGGTTCTAGCCCAGTCCGCGATGAATTCTGGACGGTACGTCATGAGTTCTCCATAAAAAGAAAACGGGTCTACTAGATGAATTGTATTTTATTCATTATACAATGCTTCGCTTATCCTGAAAAATGAATGTATATAATGGGACTGGTGTTTATATCATGATCCGGAAAATTGATTTTAAGAATTTTTTATCACAGTCTGTGCAAGCAAAGCTTGTTTAATTTTCTAAATGTTCAATTTAATATAACTTCCCTAGGTAGGTAATGTATATACAATAATGACAGATTGAGGATTCTTAGTTGAAACTTTAAGCAAAAATGATTCCATATATGCTCCATTTAAAGAAAAGGCTAACCAAAAGCATAAGTTAGTATATGACTAATTGGGTGGCGCAGTGAATAGAGTAAAAGAATCACGAGCAGACATATTCAGGTTCGAGACCATTTCGCGGAAACATTCTGGACAGTATATGAGGAATTCCAAATAAAGACCAAATCAATTAACTAGATGAATTGTCTTTGATAAAATTTACAATGCTTTTTATAAAACTGACATATATATATATATATACATATATATATATATATATATATATATATATATATATATATATATATATATATATAAAAGCTTCGAAATTTACCTCAAGGTCGAAATCTTGATTAAAATACTTGCTATAACCACCTTCTAAATAAATGTTGCTTAGTTTTATAAATTTAAAATCGATTGTAATTTTTATTATGAAGATATTTAAGGGAAAAACATATAACCAGACAAATGCTCAGTTTGAAACCCTACAGCTGACTTGAGGTAAATCTAGTAGGTTTATGTGAATTTTGCGAATTAATACCATTATCTGAATAGTAGTTTCAAAATTGGATTCGGAAGCCATTGAAGTGTATGTGCAAATTGACGATCAATGGAGCAAGAACGATAATACGGGCAAAACTGGAACGAATATTTTTATAAAACTTAACATATATAAACTTTAAAATATATGTATTATTAACTCGCCTAGAATACACCTTCAGCAATTTCAGGACATAGCTAATTTAAATATACTTTAGATCTCAGCCACAAAATTTACATAAGTGTTACATATTTAATTGAATGATATCATGAATACCGTAAAATTTGATAACTGATGTCGATCGAGGCCTGTGTATGTGGTTTTGCTAGATTAACAGGTCTTCGGAAACAGCTGTACCTCTCAATTTTGGTGAAATCCAGACAAACTAGTATTCCGATATGTTGGTACGTGTTTCAAACTCAGAATTTTGAAAACCACTGTTTTAGTATATGTACAGTCTTGGTATTTATAAACTAATTGTGTTTGTACTTATTACAGGATAGGTATATATTATATGGATTGAAATGACTTAGCAGTCATATTGTCGATGTCTTAATATGAGTATAAATCTATTTTTGCTTGAATATTTGTTTTTACTGTTAAGCTATTACACAGTTCTTGACCAACTTTTCAGTTGGTTTAGGACGTAGTACTGGTTCTTATTAATGATTTGCCAGTAAGCACGAAACACATGTTTACTTGAGATTACACTTTTCGTTCATGCTGAATATCTGTTCCTATTTGAACCACTTTGTTACTAGGTACGCGATATATAATAGGCAGTTACAAATTTTGTTAGTTCTCCGCAAAATATGGCGTTTTGAAAATGACACAAATATCTTCGATTGGAATGAAATATAACCAGATAGTGGGGTAGCTGAATATTGTTACTTAACAGTTTCGCATGAAGCTAAAATTAAAAATTTATACGAATAAATTATAGACCAATAAGCGAAGTGAATCAACCAGCACAATACACATTTAACCAATTTGTATTTATATATTCAATATTTGGAACCAACTTTCACTTTTAAAAATATTCCCTTGTTTATCGAATGGAAATATGAAGGAATATGTTTTATGAATTAATAAGACATTACTTACTGCCAAAATTTCGAAAGCAATTTTCGGTCTAAATCACTTTTACACGCGTCGACTTCAAGAATTGTGGAAAAGAAAAAGTTAGGAATTATCTGTTGCACATACAAAAAATGTAAAGCAATTGCATTTTACTTATATGAGGCATTATCGAATAATATAACGGCTAAAATAGCTAGAATATAACGCTAAATAATTTTGGAAGTAAATTTGTAATGCAAGTGACACCCTTTATGTACAAACACATTTAAATATTATTTTTATAAAAAATGAAACAGAAATTAAAAAAAAACAATAAACGAAACTTAATATCCGAAAGTAGGCCTATAAAATCAGATAACGGGAATCATGTTGCAAAAAATCAAATGTTACACCATTCGTTAGCAGGCAAGGTGTCTACAATTAAATACTGTTTGTTGCGAAGAACTAATATATATGCAAGCATGTATTAGGTGTTGCGAACCTAGTAACAAATTAGTTCAGTTGTGACCAGAAGGATAAACCAAAGGCAGCATGAACGGAAAGTATAATCTCATGCACATTCGTTTCGTGCTTACTGGCGACTCATCAGTAGGAGCCGGTATTACGCCCTTTAACCACTATATATTTGGGTCAAAATGTGGGATAATAGGACGGTACAATCTCATAGACGAATGTGTAAACCTGCAATAGTGAAGCTAACATCATATAAAGTCTACGACAATGCGACTTCAACGCTAACTCACACTATATAATATATATACCGAGTCTGTAAAGGATACTAACACTATGGCTATTGTGTTAGTAACCGATACCAACATTATTGTACCGAAAAGGTACATGGTACTAACACTATGGTTACCGAGTCGGTACATGATACCAACCTGATGGATATCAATTTATGCTATAGTTCACCGAAATTGAGAATTACACAATTTCTGAACACCTGTTACTCCAGTAAATCCATACACTCTGGCCTTGATCGATATCAATTATCACATTTCGCGGTAAGCATGACATCATTAAATTCAATATATAACAGTTAAATGCTGTTTGTTGCGGAGAGCTAATATATATGCAAGTATGTATTAGGTGATGCGAACCTAGTAACAAATAAGTTCAGTTTTGACCAGAAGGATAAACCAAAGGCAGCATGAACGGAAAGTATAATCTCATGCACTTTTGTTCTGTGCTTACTGGCGACTACAAGTTTAAAGAAACAACTTATCGCGCGGTTAGTTATAATAATTACTTAAATCAAATTTTTGTAGTTCCGATTATCACCAATTCAAATCAGGAGAGTAACTAGTGCTATAATTAAACGAACACTAGTTGTGATCTTGATATAAACACTTAACTCACTATGTGCATACGTTTGTCAATATAATCAAAGCATTGTATGTTGCTGAAAAGGTAATTCATAAGGAAGACCGGTTTCGTCCTTATTGGTAAGTCGTTACGTCCTGTCCAGAATTTTCCATGGACAGTACTCGAACGTGGCCACGTCTTCTTTAGAGTCTGTGACGTTAAATGTTATTACAGCCCGCGCAACTATCTTTTGTTTAAAGATATGAATGTCAACTTCAATTTCACTTTTCCGAGTATTGTGGTATATGCTTCATATTGACAGATCTCGGGTGGTTAGTTTGAACTTCTTGTGTAAAGAAATGCCATCTAGAATTCATCCAAAGGAAAAGCTAACCAATCAAAATTAGTTAGTATATTATTGAAAATTGTTCTTAGTGGGCAGCAGGGTGGGCCAGTAGATAGAGCAACATATTCCGTAGTGGACATGCCCAGGTTCGAGCCCTGCACACTGTAAATTCTGGACAATACGTAATGATTTCTCAATAAGGAGAAAATCAGTCTACTGGATAATAGAGTTTCAATTGTTTTCATTTTATAAAGTGAAAGATGTTCAGACTTTTGGTTATATTAATGCTAAAAAAGTAATTATTTTAATAAATTTATTTTTAATTTATTAAACATTGTATTCTTAACTTAAATTTAAACGTAAAATAGGAATTTAGTTTACTTCGTTTGTTCTAATGACAAATATGGTTTAAAAACTTGATCAATATATGAATTGACATGTTTTAGTTATCCTTAAAACACGTACAGTTATCATAACACCATTTTTTGGGTTTATAGAAAAATGTTGGAATGCACAAAATAATTTGCCACGTAAAAGGAAATTTATTGCGAAGCAAAATGCAACCCTATTTTGCCAAAAGAATTTTTTTCTCGGGTATTAAATTTTTGTCAATAGCGAGCTGCCAGAAGATTGCTCTTCGAAATGTCCAACTTTATTATTCGTTTTCATTTCGACTGGCAGTTACTTAGGTCCTTGATGCATGATCATTCAAATATATTTGGCGGATTATATTAATTAGGTTAACGTCTACGATTGAAATCGTGGTAAACTAAATCCCAATCAAAATTATTTTCAATTTAATTTTATATTAATCTAAATTTATTTCATAGGATACAATGCGAAATCTTTGCACATATATAAAAGAATATCATTTCGCATATAAAATAAATGAATTCAATTTTAAAACCCATATGATATAAGAATTTTACAGTTAGTCTTATTCTTTTTCTTCATAATCAGTCAGTAGTTGTCGGAATAATTACATCGTGATATGTTTGTGCCAAATCACGAATTTGTTGGCACTTAGGCAAAGATATCGAAGCAACTCAAAGCTAACAAAGGTGTGGAAAGCTCTTGCTGCCTTTGGTTTATCCTTCTGGTCACAACTGAACTAATTTGTTACTAGGTTCGCAACACCTAATACATACTTGCATATATATTAGTTCTCCGCAAAAACAGTATTTAACTGTTATACTTAAGTTGTACCTAGAATTTTCTAGTTTAATAACATTTCTTGTCACATCATTAAATAGGCACACGTCACCTGTGGGCCAATGTTTGTAAAGCTAACTAAGAAAAATTTATTTAAATATAATTAATACACATATGCCTTCATCTAAATGATAATTTTGGAAAAAATCACCGCCATTAATGCTTTGTGATTTGATGATGACTATGTAAATTAGAAACAAATCAGTAAGTATAACGATGACAGGTTTTCAAGCTATACAACTAATAGAATTATAGGATTTGTACTTATATCACGTTCGTAACTTTCATCTATAGAAATTTTTAAAAATTTGGTAGACTAAGCACTTTAGTACAACATTATTCTCGTGACAGTTAACTTGTGTCTGGAAAATTTTTATGAACAGCAAACACAGCAGAAACAAAAAAAAACAATCTCCGTGATTGCGCAAAAATTACATGAGTCTAGAGAAAAATGATAATCTGAGTTCTCACATGTATGATATTTATTAATCACAGGGGAATAATTAGAACTAAATGTACTGCAAATTTCAGCATAAGTTTAATTATTGACAGGTTGATAAACGGAATCACAGAAATTAAAATTTATCACTTTTACATTTTCGCCCAACTTCAGGTACTTCACACGACACATCTTTTATATGCATGCATTATATATATACATATATATATATATATATATATATATATATATATATATATATATATTTCCAAAATTATTTGCATTTTACTTTTCTAACAATAGATAATTCTCAACAATAACAATAGAATGCACGCATTTATCAGTTTTTATAATGCAAAATTTTATTTATTTTAATTCTAATATTCACTGAGTTTTCGCAAAATTGAGAATTACAACTACCTTTGAACACCTGTTACTCCAGCAAATCCGAACACTCTGGCCTTGATCAGAATCATTTATAAATTTTCGTTGTAATCATGAGACCATTCAATTAAATATATAACAGTTAGATACTGTTTACTGCGAAGAACTAATATATATGAAATTGTGTATTAGATATTGCGCACCTAGTAACAAATTAGACCATATTTTACCAGAAGGATAAAGCAAAGACAACATGAAGAGAAACTGAAATCTCATATGTACATTCGTGTTTTGCCTACTCCCAACTAATCAGTAGGAGCCGGATATTTGGGTGAGGAATATCGGACAAATGGACGTCCAATCTCGTATTCGAATGTGTGAACCTGCAGTAGTGGAGCTAACTTCATATAAAGTCTTCGGCAATGCGACTTCAAAGCCAACTCATTATATATAATATATATCGAGCGTGTTAAGTATACCCAGATTGTACGGATTTGCTGGAGTAAAAGTTGTTCAGAAGTGTTTGTATTTCCAAATTTTTGTGAAATTTAACATTTACTAAAATCCTTTGTGTTGATACTATGTACCAACTCGGCAACCATATTTTTTGGTATCAGGTATTGACACTAAAGCTATAGTGTTGGTACCGACTTCAAAGACACTGCACTTTACACAATATATACCTTACCTTTAGAGAATGCCAATATTATGGTTGCCGATTTGGTACATGTTGGATTCTAAGGTATAATATATTTCACCAAAATGGAGAATTATTAATACTTCTGAACAGATGTTATTCAAAAGATCAATACAATCTGGCCTAGATCTATGTTTATTTTCTCTTTTTGCGGTAATCATGACATTCTTAAAATAAATATATAACAGTTAAATACTTTTACCCCAGCAAATAAATACAACTTTGGTTAAATTAGTATATGTTAAATCCATTTTGTTGGTAAAATGTACCAACTAAACAACCATAGTGTTGGTGCCTTTAAAGGTTTTCATATATATATATATATATATATATATATATATCATATATATATATTATATATATATATATATATAATACATATTGAGTTAGCTTTCAAGTCCTATTGTCGAAGATATTGTATGCAATTAAATGAACTTCAGAAGGTTTTGAAATACGTATAGGAGATTATACTGTCCAACTGTCTCACATTTCTCACCAAAATATATAGTGAATCAAGGGCGTAATACCGGAAACCTACTGATGTGTTGCCAGTAAGCGCGAATTGAATGTGTTTATGAGATTATACCTTGTGTTCATGCTGTCTTTGGCTTATCATTCGGGACACAGCGCCTGATACAAAATTCGCTGAATGTTTCATCGAATTAATAAACATATTAATTTTATGCGCGAATCAACATTTCTTCAAACAGAAATAATTGCTTTGAAATTGTGCAATATATAAATCATTTTAGTACATGTCAGTGAATTCTTCATCATGATCTGTTTCTAAACATGAAAGGTCGACACGTATATGGAATAATAAGTGAAACTCGCTTTTTACACAAATGTGAATATGTTAGCCAACTCAAAAAGACGTTTGAAACTAGTTGAGCTTTTAAATCTACCTGTCCAATAGACCGTTCATATTTATGAAGTTACATGAAGAGTAGCTTTTTGTCAAGATTATTTATGAGAAGGCTATAAAGACATTTCGTGTTCTCATTCCATTTACCGAAAAATATTGTTAATCGACATATTCATGGAAACAATTTGACGAATGCATTACTTCTCTGAATTAAATTTGCCGGCTTGTGGTAACCACCAATAATATTGTAACAATCTATTCGACAGCATAGCATAACTACAGTCAGTTAGATGTACTGACACATTTCTATCATCCATGTTTATTGTCAGATCACGATGGCAAACTGACTTACAAAGTCCAAGTTACAATTCATAGATGAGGTATGTTAAATCAGATATGAGGGTCCCACCCATTGTAGACTTGCACACATTATGCTTCACTGGAAATGTGACCTGCAAAATATCTTTTAAGTGACGAACATAAAATCTTCTCATCTTTCGCCAAATAAACAAAATTATTCAATTAAAGAAAATGTGATTGCACTGATATTGTCGGAAAACATTTAAATCTTGATGAATATTCGCGATTTGCGTTCGCGTGTTGACGCTTTTCACTATCAGTTTCGCAAAGATCTTTGTTTATCAGTTAGGTGTAATACCCTGATAATGTTCATGGAAGGTCAAAATGTGTCAACAAATTTTACTGAAGTTTTCTATGCTGTGCGGTCTGTTAAGTACAATTGGTATGGGGTTTACAACACACTCGAAAAATTTATTTAACGAATTTTACCACCATTTTAGTAATCAATGTTTGTTTAATTGTATGACTTATATACGTGTGGAAATAGACGCATAATGTTTAATTCTGTATTCGCGTAGAAATGGTGCTCACGCCAGTCCAGTCAAATACAACTTACGCGTAACTACTAGATGAGATAGACACATATCTTATTTTGCATCCCATATTTATAGGCATTTGTGTTCAATTCTCCCTGGTCAGTTTGTCGTCAAACTCTGATGATGATCATGAAAGGGCGAAACGCGTCCGTGCGTGTCACTGACGGTGGTTTTGATGTGTTATGCTATTAGTTACATACAATGGTATTGATGTTTATATCAAGATCGCATATTTGAATTAATGAAAAATCGATATATGTCGCTATACCTATTATATTGGACGTGCACTTGAAAAAAATAACTGGATGAATTAATTTTAGCAGTGACAACTCAAAGTTCCAATAGAAAACAGATGTTTGCTAATTCAGAAATACGCCTGCGAAGCAAACCCTAAACGATAGGCTTCCTGCAGTGGGCTTTC
The DNA here is from genome assembly GCA_029291075.1 of Eudiplozoon nipponicum. NCBI lineage: Eukaryota > Metazoa > Platyhelminthes > Monogenea > Mazocraeidea > Diplozoidae > Eudiplozoon > Eudiplozoon nipponicum. Next base: position 100,547 of record JAQBSW010000592.1, read on the forward strand.
AAAAATTGACTATTTACGAACATGCAATAACGTGTCTGTGTGCTATGGAGACCAGACTGGCCAGTAAATTAAAAATCGAATTCAGATGCACTAAATATCATACAAAGCCCTCAAATTAGATAAGGTTCGAGCAAAGGGGAAACACATTATTATTCAAAATCACAAATATAAAGCAATAAGAGTTACGTGCAGCGGTGGCTCATATTTGCAAAATTCTTAATCCTCAGATATATAATAAAAAGAAGTGCATACATAAATTTAATTTAAGCTGGTGAAATTTTTTCGCATGTGCTATGTGGAAAATCCGATTTTAGCGTCATGAACTTACATCAGTGGGCTTTACCAATGCGAGCTTGTAGCGTTCAGGATTCCTGTTAACTGGCTGGGTTTGAGTGCCATCGAAACAGAAAGTATAAAATTGCTCAATGATTTATTTGATAACGTGCAGGTCACAGGTCATCTTCAGCTAACCCTGGCGCCGTTATTTTGAATTTTATAAGTGTTTCACTATCAGAAACATGGAAAGAAGTCTTATCGCTTGACGAAAAATTCTTTATATTGATAAACGAAATATCACACACGCGGCAGAGTGAACGAAATGTGAAAGTTGCACAAAGTGGTTGGAAAGTGCAACTTGCGGCCATGGAGAACATTGATGTCAATAATCAACATTCCATAGAACACACATGCTACATACTAAAAAATTCTCATCGCGGCCAAAAAAATTAATTCATAAAGAATAAAAAATTGGTTTCGTGCGGTGCCAGAAATATATTTACAGGCATCTAATGTGAAAAAGCCATCGATTTCCTCAATATGTCCATTAATAGTAATAAGACTTAATTCCACATACCTAGAAGCTAAGTACAAATTAGAAGGCAAAAAAAGATCGAAATATGTAAACATAGAGAAAGTGCGAAAAAAGGAAACCAATCAATTGCGTGTGTCACCTCCAATTTAAGCTCAATGCCTGAACATGCTTTTTCTGCTTGCATAAATCCGACTGCAATTTGCGGCCGGATATATGCAAGCAGAAAAAGTAACCACAAATAGTTCTCAATTAATGAATTATAAATGTTCAATTCTCTTTAAATGGTCAATATTTCACCCAAAACGATTGAAATGGCAATGGAAGGTACGTTAGGGAGTTTAAAAGCTGATTTTAACATGCTTTCCATGAAAACATCCAAATTACAGCCTGTAATTCGAACTTTCTGAAATACATATCGGAGGTAATTAAACGATCATTGACTCCGCGGTCGATAATAACAACTATTTAAATTAAGGTTTGGAGATAGTCATAAACTAAGCATGGTAGAACGTAAACCGGTTTCGTTACGAATGTGCCGCAATAAGGCTCAAATCTGGGCACATCTAATTCAGAGTCTTTGACTTTAACCATTGAGGCGTCCGGTCGCATGCTTTACTCAATTTTGGGTTATATAATAACTCATGTCATTGATTAGCCTTTCGTTTATGCGGAACCTATATTGCATCATTTAAAATGTAAAGTTCTAAATAGTCACTCACAATCTTTCATTAAATACCAGACAACATGCGACCCAGGGGAAATGTTATTGAATTGAGCATTTATGTTATTACACGACCATTGAGTGCGCTGGCGATAATAACACATATAAAACAAGGTGAGAAAGTTGGTATAATCATCAATTCCATAATATAAAAATTTTATAATATAAACTAAGCATTGTTTATAATAGAGGAATTAATTTATGCAGTAGACCAGTATCGTCTGAGGTACGTGAGGTATGTCGATGGCAATAGCATAAAAATAAATAAAGATGTTGAAACAAAGGGCTTTCTTCGATATATTAATAAAGTAGACGATCATAGTAATTTCACTAGTGAGCTCTTAAACACTTAGTCTCTCGCGTTGTCTTGCCTTGGCTTATTGCTATTGCGGCAGATAAACTGCAGCCTAAAAAGAAAAATGTACCAAAAGCAGACGTGCACTAGACAAATGCATTCATTAAAATAGTGCTGATACACTTTCCAATAAAATAAATTTGAAGAGCAGTTGATACCATAGAATAAAAAAGATCTGTTTTGTAGAATTACATTTCAATGTACCGGCATGGCTGAAAACCAATTTATTAGAAGATGGATATGCTGGAAGATTTGTTAAGAAAAGCGAACAGTCAAACCTTGCCTATTTACACGACCAAAACAGTTGTCCATTACGTAATGTAGGCTGCTCTTGCCGATTAATAGGGAAGCTAATTCAAGAGAAATTTAGGCCAAAGACAGGAGACGGAGAAATAAAGTTTCCGAAAAATATAAACACATATTTTACAAATATCACACTCCAGATTGAAGGGACTTCCAGCTATTTTCAAAAGAAAATAAAACGATAAATAGTTACGAACAGCGAAAGCTGGATTTCACAACAACTTGAACTACCGTAGAATAGGAATTTTGTCCCTGGTCTTATATTCTGACGCATATTCACCTATCTTTGACTTTTAAAATACTCCACTCAAAAACTTTAATATAATGTTGAAATCGCAACAAATTACTAAAATTAATTTCTAAAATGAACTGTGATCTTCCTTTTCTATATGCAAACGTATATTCCGCTTAAATTAAATGAACATTAGTTGCGCGGAAAATAATAAAAATTAAATAATCTAGGTTGCGATCTTGATATAAACACCAATCCAATGATATATATGCATTTGTTGGTATAGCCTAATCATTATATAATGTTGAAAAGGCAATCCATTCAATAGACCGGTTTTTTTAATGGGAACAATTCAAGTGTTGTTAAGAATTTTGCCGTAAGCAAAACTCGACACTGCGGATTCGGTGGTGTAGGTACCAGGTATTCAAGGCCACTCTGTGGCAAAACTCTTGACAGTAGATATAGAAGTCAAATAAGGACGAATCTGATCTATCGGATGAAATTCCTAGACTAAATTGTAGAGGTCTTAGTTAACACAGACACACACAAACACACACACACACACACATATATATATATATATATATATATATATATATATATATATATATATATATGTATTTATATCAAGGTCGCAACCTTGATTTAAATAAATAATATACTGTGCTTGTTAGGAATGTCGGCTGCGGAAAACTGCTGCTGCAACATACAATCCTATATACGTTTTGCTTGATCTACACTTGCAATAATTTATCTATTTCCAGAGTGTCTGATATGCTGACTTTAATGACACATTCGATGGTCTTTTCCTAACAGAAAACAACAACTAGTTTCAGGCAGTCATAAAATCTGCTCAAAATGTATCAATTTAATGTGATCTATCAGCAATTAACTTAAAAATAATTTGAGTGTCCAATGTTATGTGCAACTTAAGATTATGCTCAACGGCGAAAAATTCAATTAGAAAGCATGTGCAGCTGTCCTATCAGTTGGATTCTGTCGATAGCTTCATACGTATTAGTCTGACAACAGAACCGCATATCTAATTTTGCTTTCCATATATATACAATGCGGTTTGATCCTTGCTAGTCAGTTTGCCGGCGTACTCAGATGATGATCAAGGAAGGTCAAAACGCGTTAGAGCGTGCGACTAGCGTTAGGTATGGTATGTTTCTCGACAACTGGTTAAATAAAGTGGGATTGGTGTTTACTTCATCCACGCAAACTTGATCTAAAGAATATTCAATGTATTTGAGTAAAAAATATTTTTGGCCGTCTATCCTGCACCAGAGACGCAGGCGACGACCGACCATATATATAATTGCCTCAACAGCTTTCTAAATCGATACACAATGTCACGTATCAAGCACACTTTCTGTAAAAGTACTGAGGTTAAAGCACTAAGAAATCGGTGTATTTCTCAGGTTGATTTAAGCCATTGCGAATTATACATAAGTTGGCATTTCTATCAGATAAATTTACTACCTGACCAATTTTATTCGGCTATACTTTAATGTACTGCCATTCAGGATTTTAGCGGTAGTTGGTGTTCATTGCAGGAATTTGAATAATTCTGTCTTAATAGCATAGGCTTTTCTGCACCACAAATTTTTTGACTTAACTTAGTTATTTTTTATGCATGACGGCTGGGTTCTGAGTATTTTTTTAAAGAGTTGCAGAGTTATAATCGATCTGAACTTAAGAAGATTTATTAGTACCTGCAAAACATCAAATGCTGTTATTATAGTATCATATTTTATGATAACCAATAATTTGGTGATAAATTGGTATATTAATTAAACTGAAAAAACAATAAAACGCTATGCACCCAAAGTCTACAATTCTATTGTAAAATTTCTATCAGTTTTACTATAAGTTGCACCTTTCTACTGATACTTCTTTTTCCGAATCAAAAGAAATCAAAACACCAAATCTAATTGTTTGATAGATGCCATTTTGTTGTACTCTGATGATGATAGAGGTTGGGAGATCCATGCTTTAATCACTGAGCCACACTGCCGCACATTAGACAAAAATTTTAGTTCTCTAATAATTAATATTTGTTGGTTAGCCTTTCATTTATGTGGAGCCTATATGGCATAATTTTTGATCTGATTTATGCTTCATAATGACAGATTGCTGATGGTTAGGTGGAACTTTGGGTCTAAAGAGATGCTATATAGGCTCCACGTAATAGGAAAGACTAAGCAAGGAACATTAGTTAGTATATAACTTAAAATGTTGTGTAGGGTGTGGCAAGGTGACTCAATGGTTAGAGCACTAGGTTTCGAAGCACACTAGCATAGGTTCGAGCCCTGTCAACAAAAATTCTTAACTGCTTGTGATAAGTTCCCAATAAGGACGAAACCGGTCTACTGGATGAATTGCCTTTTGTACACTATACAATACATATTCTATACAGCCAAATGTTTGTACATTATGGGTCAGGTGTCTATATAAAGATCGCAACCTTAAATAAAGTAATAGTTAATTCCCGCTAATGTAGAGATGGGTAGAATAACAAATTGGCGATAATTCCATACTTTGAAGTTTAAAAATCTTCTAATATTGAGGAATTGCCTTTTGTGATGCAAACTTCCAACGAGTTAGGAAATTAGTCACAAGAGTTCAGAGTGAACATTAGTTGCGAAATAAAAAAAATTATCAGGTGAGTCTTCTGAAATTATGTTTGTATATACTTTAAATTTTATCGTTTTCGTGAAATACTAAAAATGGCGATTTCACTTTTGAAATATTAGATCACAATTTTAATTCGCCTAAAATATAATAGCAGTATAAGAATTTTCTCGTAAATTTCTAAATAACTCATTATATATATAATTTATAAGACACAGTATCATAGTAGGAGTTGAAATTACATAAATGCAGAATATTCAAACTAAAGATATAGCGAGGTGAGCCATAATTCAGCTACCAAATTATGGATTCGTTCTTATTTCATAACTCCAAAACCAGTTACAGTAGGATGGCTATGGTTATACCGACATTCTATCTTTGTATAGATATGTGTTGATAAGTGCAAAACTTGTATACAAATCTGCTCTGATTTGAATCTCGGTTTTGGCAAATACTGACAAATAATTGTCCAGATCCCAATAAAAAATGGAACTTATTCAGTTTTATTGACTACCTTCGGTAACTTTTTCAATATCTAGCCTACACTGTCATCACTTATAGGATCGAAATCCTGTCATAAAATTTGAATTAAATATAATTTCTACTAGTGGCATTGTGTATGTTCTATAACGATAGAACGAAGTTGGCTAGTTGGACCTTTAGATAGAAAAGAAACGACAAATTTACTCCAAATGGTTGAAAATTTAACGAAACCTATTGAATAGTACATAAAACATAATTGTGTGAAATGTGCGGCAAGGATGGTGCAGTGAATAAATGCAAGCCTCCGAAGCAAATGTATCCCGCGAAATTCTGACAAGTACTTGATACATTCCTCAAGGAAGCAACTAGTCTACTTTCAAAATTTCTATTGCTATGTTATGCAAAGTTTTTTTGCTAAAAATATACGAATATACATATATATCCGGTGAGATGACATTGAGCGCATAATATCTCATAGACACGATACATTAAATTTTATTGAAATGGCGGTACCACTGTCAATAAAACTGTTTGAAAGTTGTAGATATATATATATATATATATATATATATATATATATATATATATATATAATATTTATATAGGATGTCTCTTGATACAGCTCGCCTGATACTTTATAGGACTAAAGACAAATAATAATTTAACTCACGATAAATTATATATCGAACAGCAGTCGCTATATATACACTTATACCATGGAGAATCGCTTGTAATAAAAAATGATGTTTAAACAAATGTTAATCACTTTTCGCACGACAACTTCTGTAGCCCTTGCACCAAATTCCATTTTTCAAGTAAGATAGCTAGATATAATTTAAACAAGCAAAAAGGGCTGTTTTAGAAAAATGGCATAATTTTGGAAAATGATGTTATTCCTAATCTTACAACAAAAACATTATTAGACATGGGAGACAAACAGAAAATGATTTTCTATACATACAAGATTAAAATGACCCTAACGTGGTCACACTTTATATATATATATATATATATATATATATATATATATATATATACATATATATATACTTTATGATGTCCGTTGTCTTCGAATGTTACACAATATATTCCTTAAATCAACTTTGCCAGTTTGAAGCAAACACAAATCCTATTGTATGTAGCCGGTCGTCGAACGACATTGCAAAACTACCGATACAATTTGATGATGATCATGGAAGGTCGAAACGCATCAGTACGTTTGACCGACTGTAATTTTTCTGTTGTATGACAACTGGTTAATTAAAATAGGACTAGAGTTTTCTTCAAGCACGCAAACTTACTTTAATGAACTGCTGCCACCACCATCGTAATCATTGATTTTTTAATCGTATTACGTATATATATCGCGACTGCATAGAAATAAAGCAGCCGAGATTTCCAGCCAAATATAATATACACGGGACTACTAGAGGTCAGATGCACATATATAATTTTGTTTTCCATATATATGTTTTTCAGTCTGTTCCTCGATAGTCGGCTTGCAGTCGTACTCTGATGATGATCATTGAAGGTCGAAACGTATCGGTACGTGTGACTAACGGTAGTTTTTCTATGTTGGTTGACGACTACTTAAATACAATGGGATTGTCGTTTACTTCAAGCTTGCAAACTTGATATAAATAATCCATGTTTTCAGCAGTTCCATAACTTTTCAATATAAAATCGGCCAAGAGATAATACTACAGAGGTTATATTCATGACTTCACTTTTAATGTGTATTAGTTTGTAAATATTTTATTTACACGTCTGCTTTATTTTATTTCGTGTAAATTAATTTTTATAACTTTCATTACAATAAGAATTATTTTACACGAAATTCAGTAAATTTCAAGTCAACAGAGTTCTGTTTTAAAGATTTTTATCAAATTAGAAATTGAGCAGAATAATATAAGTATTCAAAGGCAAATTAAATTAGATTACAAGTTAAATTATGCGAAATAAAACATATGCCTGTATTTTACTAACTATGATAGAAATAAAAGTTTAAACGAAATTTAAATAAAATTATAGGCAGAAGTCGAAAGTAGACATTTCTTAAATTAATCAATACTAACATGAAATCGTCAATGTAGCTAATGGAAATGAATTTTATTGCCTTTGTTGACATTTAAAGTGTTTTGTTGAGACCAGAGTTTGCTTTTTTGCCAAATTAGTAAATACCTAAGTTGTTGCTGTTTTATGTAAAATCAATTACTGTAAGGCTTTCGAAAAAGCGGAAAACTATAACAACACGATAGCATATGACCTTTTAATTCTAAAACGTATAATTTAAAAATAATCCACATTTCATTTACTCAGGTTAATTGTTTGAAAATGCATGAAATTTCGCTTTATTTTTAGCAAATTACAATTTTAGATGCTGTGTCAAATTTTTACCCACATGGCTAAAAAATGTCTTCAAAACAAACATTATCTTGAAATGACGAAATTTAACAATGTTTGCTATGTGAATTACGGTAAAATTCGAGCAAATAAAAAATATTTGACTTATTGCGAGAGAAGGACATTTGCAGATATAATTCGCAAGCAAGTTTAAATGGACTAACAAGTTCTACATTATTTTTTAAATCAAGTTTTCGAGCTTGAAATAAACACAAATTTAGTTATATTTAAGCAGTCGTGAAAAATATGGCAAACTCACTGTCAGTCACACATAATGCTTTGCTATGGTTTCGACGGCTGGTTAAACACTATATAATTGGTGTTTACTTCAAGCTAGCAAACTTGATGCAAATAACTGTAACCACCACGCGTGCAATCATTGCTTGTTTAGTTCTGCACTGTAATCTTCTTATGATCTTATTGTATGATTGACGCACTGTTAGGCCTTCAAGACTCGTTTACTAAAATGTAATTTTGCTATGAATGACGAGGAATCATTTTTGTTTGCTAAATATCAGGCGTCATGATGTAGAGTTGAAAATTCTTTGAACTTCGAACTGCATTCTAGCAATACAAATATCAGGAAGCAAACTAGGCAAATAACATTTCATTTACACACGTCACATCAGGTTTTGGCAAAATTTACGTAAACGCCCTTTCATCTTGCATAAATTGAAATGCAGTTTGATAATCCGCAGCACATTTGGGTTGCTAACATATATTTAAGAATCGTAGAAGCCATATTGAGTGGATATGCCTGAGAGGTTTCAATAATATGCTTCGTATTTGTTACCATCATTTGTCATTTGATTTAATGCACGAATTCAATTTTCAACGCCTTTATCTATTCACCTGTTCACAGTCCAGCCGATTATCCATTATCAGTTGATCCACATCTAACTGAATTTATTTGTGTTTCAATTTGTTGTTTTATGTTGTTCTTATATAATTTATGATTATGTGGATTTGTAATTACTCGACGAAAAATTAAGAGTAGTAATTTTTTGAACTGACAGCACTGCAATATTTTCTTTGCTCATGAGAAAGGCGATCAAAATGATAAGAAATATGATCCAAGACTATCTTCAGAATGTAGTTTATTTGTAATATATACCTCGGATGTCAATAAATATTTAATCTTTCTTTAATCTGGCTAACTACTGCACGTGTGTGATCTGGCAAAAACTCCACGTTCGAGCTGCTTTATCAGGGAATACGTTTATGTAAAAATAAATGCTTTTTGTAAAGTTTCATTACTATACATAAACCTGCTAACGCTCTAGATAATTCTAGTTCTGTTATATTTCCATGAATTCTGTTTAGCAATCCATCTTATGTAATTGGAAATATCTGTATACACCAGTTAGAAAAAGTCGACAGCAACAAATATGATTTTGCATTATTTATATATGCATTTCAGTTTCATCCAAGCTAATATATTTGTCGTCATACTTCGATGATCATGATGCAAATTCGAAACACAACAGTACGTGGCTCGGACAATAGTTTGGCTAAGTTGAGCGACTGGTTAAATACTTCGGGATTTGTGTTTATATCATTCTCGCAGACTTGATTAAAATAATTTATGAATGCTAACTTTCTGACTGTTCACAAAATCTATTTGGCTACAAAATCGACTGTTCATGATCAAAATAATTGCAATTTAATCGATAAAGCACACTCCGCAGATTCCAGACAAATTTGATATAAGAAAGGAAGCTGATCCATACAGCCCATTATAGAATAACATGGTTTGGAGTATAAATAAAGTTGATTAACTTAAGTGCATTAACGCTAATTAAATTGAGTAAAGGTATCTCTGTTTCGCAATTAAAGACGTTTAAAAATAGCATCTATGTTCAATTCAATCGATTCCATAACTCCGATGTCGTACATGGTACGCCTCTTAAAACTTTCCATGTGGTAACTGGAACAATAGTTTTCCTTAAACGAAAATTGATTCTGCAGGCGGTGATGACAATTATTTAAATCAAAAAAGCGATCTTGATGTACAAACCTGACCCATTATGTAAATAAAGGTGTGCCAGTATAAAATAAGTGTCGTATAGTGTAGAAAAGGCAATTCATCCAGTGGATCATTTTGTCCATATTGGGAACTTATCAAGTACTGCGCTGAATTTGCCGCGGACACGGCTCGAATCAGGGCACGTCTACTTTGGAATCTGGTGCTCTAATCACTGAGCAACCCTGCTGTATATAATTAAATATTCTGCGTATTGTATACTATGGTGGTGCTGTCGATGGACGCATGGATGCCAAAGCGGATATGTGCCGTTTGGAGATCTTTCTGCGTCCAAATTGTGAAATATTCTTGACAAGTTCCCAATAAGGAGGAAAGCGATCTACTGGATGAATTGACTTTTTTTACTAAAAACCAATATTATGGTATTTGTGTTTATATTAAGCACACTTGATTGATATAATTGTCATAAACAACTTCGCAAACAATGATCGTTTATTTGTATAAATCACTTGCTTGTCAAAGCATGAATCAGTTAAACTATGACAAACTGTGGTTTATCTAAATCTTACAAGCATAATTTAGTTCATTACATGTCAGTTTCAAAGAAATTGAGCGTACAGTGAAATAGAGATTTAGAGCGTGTTATATCAAAGAAACGCGAAAAACTTTTTAAAAAATTTAATCATACGAAATTGTCAAGTATAGAACAGAAATGTATGGTCATTTTCAATTTATCAACGTGCTTATAGCAAATGTTTTCGATAAACAGGAAATTTAGAATGATACAAATATCGAAGTTACGAGGATAAAGCATTTGTGAATTTATAAAAGAAAACATTCAAATTAAACATAATGTTAGTTTTAACAAAGTTTCCTCATTTCTACAAAGAAAACTTTTTTTTAAATCGCTAACTTGTGAGTTTTTATATGTTCTAGGGAGGAGTAGTGCTAAGAAAAATTGTACCTCGATATTGAATCAGGCCACTAAAGCGTAACAGAAGTAGATATCTAAATTTTTATGCAGAGTTTGGGGAGGGGGCAAGTTCTTCGAATTCAAATGAGTAACTTTTAACCGGTATACGTCCAGTTATTTGGTCAGGAAATCGCAGAGTTCATATTATAGAACAATTTACTGGTAACGAATCACCTCAGCTAACTGCGATATAAATGCTTTTGTACTAAAAGCAACGTAAATATACACATTTAACCACACGTATTGACCATACTACGTGGTAAAGCAGCCGTAAGACTGAAAAAGTCGATTGTCACAGATTCTGTATGTAAAAAAATGATTCATTATTATTACATGTTATGTAGGTTAAACTATGATAGAAGTAATGAGAGAAACACTAATAAACGTTGCAGATTTGAAAACATTTCGGTGCGATGAGTGGCGCGATGGCTTATGCCAAATAGGAACCATATATTGTTCGTACAAAAAAGGTATTGGACGGATACCAAAAGGTGCTATTAGTAAATACTGTTTTGACTTCGTTCATTTAGCAGTAGAATTAAACATAGCGTGTAAACCTCACATATATGATTACTTTTACCTTTCATATCTTATTCTTAAATTCCTTAGAACTACAACCAAGGTTAACTTAGGATCTATGTTAAAAAATAGTATATCGAAATGTGTTGAAAAAGAGTTTTGCCATATCAAAAGCCCTTCGGTGACAGTGGTTATTTTGATAATTTTTACTACGGACATGTAATTAGCTATGATTGTTGGAAAGCCATTGACTTACACTCTGATGCGCAGAAAAATCAGAAATTTTATGTACTGATTTGTGACACTTATATTCCAGTTAATTCAGTTTAAATGGCTATTTCTATCTTCAAGATGAATAAAAACGAAATACGCCAAATGCTTCAGCGAAAACTAATTAACCTAGTGCTTATGCTTAGCGCAATTCTCCGTTTTTACTCCGGAGAGGTTTTTCTGTAATATACCACTTTGTAGACATTTTATCCCTTTGTCTAATTAAATCAACCAAGGAAGATTAATTGGCAGCACTACAGTCAAATGAAACTTGAATTGGGCCGAGAAAAAGGCTTCCATGCTGTTATAAACTTCTTATATTAACGTAGTGAATATTCCACTGTGAGAACAAGTGAATGAATAAATCTTATGTGATAGTAATGCATCAGATATGACACCGAATGTTAGCACATTAATGCAAATATTCTTCAGAAATTCTCTCAGATGTTTGTTCTGTTTATCAGGAATTGTGGTTACCAACTATGAATTTTGGGCGCCGACAGAAAGTAGCTATTACCATTTTAAAATATAAAAATGATTAGATGTTGGAATGAAAAATGAAGAAATTTGGTGCATGCCTGCTAAATATGTAGTAAAAAAACTAGTAATCATTTAAGCATAGGAAAAATGGCGAGGAAAATCGGTTAGTTTTGGAAAGATGACGTATAATAGGTGGACGTTACAACACATCACGAGCTGTGAAATTTCACAGGCCCTCAAACTGAACGGTAAGGCATTCACCTGCATGGTGCCGTGCTTTTGCGAGTATCAGAATGCATGGGGCTGTTGTGAAGTCCCGACAGCCTTACTAAAATTCTGCGTCCTAATACATACTTGCATATATACTAGTTCTTCGCAACAAACAGTATTTAACTGTAATATATTGAATTGAATGATGTCATGTTTACCGCGAAATGTGATAACTGATATCGATGAAGGCCAGAGTGTATGGTTTAAACTGGAGTAACAGGTGTTCGGAAATTGTTGTAATTCTCAATTTGGGTGAACTTTAGCATAAATTTATATCCATCTGTTTGGTATCATGTACCGACTCGGAAACCATAGTGTTAGTATCCGGTACTCATCGATTTAAAAAAGGTATCAGTTACTAACACAATAGCCATAGTGTTAGTATCCTTTACAGACTCGGTATATATATTATATAGTGTGAGTTAGCATTGAAGTCGTATTGTCGTTGACTTTAGATTATGTTAGCTTCACTATTACAGGTTTACACATTCGTCTAGGAGATTGTACCGTCCTATTATTCCACATTCTTCTACCAAATATATAGTGGTTAAAGGGCGTAATACCGGCTCCTACTGATGAGTCGCCAGTAAGCACGAAACGAATGTGCATGAGATTATACTTTCCGTTCATGCTGCCTTTGGTTTATCCTTCTGGTCACAACTGAACTAATTTGTTACTAGGTTCGCAAAACCTAATACATACTTGCATATATATTAGTTCTTCGCAACAAACAGTATTTAACTATTTGTGAGATGTTTGGTCGGTGGGTACTTTTTCTCGAGTGATCGTTTTATGAAATCATTATTTGGTGACCTCTAATCTGCTCTTTTATGATTCGCCTCGAAAAATCGATTAGCAGTAAATTTTGACTGCGACTGTTGCAAATATCTGATGGATCATAAAATACCAAAAGTGTTATTTGCGTAGCATTACACGTGACATAGGAGCATAATCAATATTATAACACTGCTTAATTACAAATGCAAGTGGGCCTTAAACGCGTATTCGCCTAGAATAAGATCATGTTGGCCATTGATATGCAATGCATCAAGTTTTACATGGGTTGTGCTAAGCATGCTTTGTTGATCACAGAGCAACTAGAATTCAACATTGATTTGAGCTATGTTCAAATATGACGTGATTTTCAATATGACATTTTACAATATTTAACACAAACCGAAAAAAATTCAGATTATACTGAGTCCGTTGAAAGACATTAATAAATTGTGAAATTTTCGTGTAAATGTAATAACTTCGTAAAGCCTTTTATATAATATTTCTTTGGTAGTGTTAACATTACTTTGGTTGGTTTGTTCAAAACATAACACTTCTGAAGTAAAATGCTGCTAAATCAATGCAGGAAGTAATAAAACAAATCAAAATTTGCAACGCCACACTATAAATCAATTAAAATATAACGCGAATACACCTTTCAACAAATTATGAAGGACTTCCATACTATGAATTCTCTAGGCATTTGATAGGCAGAGAGAAAAAAACAGGGAGCTGAGAAGAAGTTTTGTTTGATCGGAATAGCCAATAGATAACAGAAATCAGTTAACGAATATAATCTCTGAATGGACTGACTATCAGGAAATGTGCATGAGCAAGTTAAATTGGAGCAATTTGACAATATTTGGTTTAATTGAAATTTATTCAGTGCCATTGCCTGGAAAGTTGTAAAAAGTTAAAACCGAAGTGAATCACATTAGAAAAAAAACTAAAGAAAAAGAAAACCGAAGCATTGGCTTCGAAACAGCGCGGTTGCAGCCGATAATAATAAATAGTCGAAACAGAATTGAAACGGAGAGATTTGTGTCACTATAAGCGATGACTTTTAGCAACAATAACAGAATCGATAAAAAATTAGAAAAAAATGGAAAGATTAATTTTATCGGCAACTATTTATTGATTATAGCCGCATTAGCATATTTTTATAAAAGGAGACTTTTTAACATAATGGACTTACGTATGTCAACAATATGAGATTACTTAACATTGATTGTGTACATAGTCCATTAAGAATCAAGGTCAGTTTTAAAAAAAAATCAGATAAGAAAGGACACATAGATTTTGCTTAAATGCTTAAAATAGACCAGTTACGTTTTGTTCGGCGAAGCTTGATGAAATTTAAATATTTTGTAATCCATGTCATAATACTTACTCTTCATTTCATGATGTCTACGTGATAACAGTATACTCATCAATCATAAATTTCCGGAAGTTAATATTCGATATTTTAAATCAGTAACCAGATTTAATTTCGTTAGTTTTCTTGAAAGGAATTCAACGTACTCAAAGATGCTAAAGCGGAGTAAAGTTATCAAAAATCGATGTGAGAATTAATTCTCGCTCGAAATATTGATGTAAATATACTATGGAAGTTTTGAATCAGTGAAGCACTCAGCTAACGCTTGTCTATGCGAAAAGTTGTCATTTCCCTAGGTAAAGCATCATAAATATTTCCGCAGAATACTTTTTAACGCCTTTAATATTTAAAAATAACGATTTTCGCATTCAGCATGCGAAGCTACTGATAAAATATCTTTTGTGAAGCTAATTGAATATCCATAGGTATCATAAACTACAGGTGTAAACCATAGATGTGTGTTTTGCGCTAAATTATTAGCAGGGGCATGCACGTAACCCCAAACTCATCGTGTCATTATTAGTGCAATTTGAGACGAAACGACTTTTATATATTCTTATGGCATGCTGGCTCTAGCTACATAAATGTCAAAAGAGAATAATCAGTTCCTCACAGTAGTATTTTGATTGTAGACTTGGTGTTGCGTACTTCGTAACATATTAGCTCAAATAGGATCAGAAGAATAAGCAAAAGTCAGCATGGACAAAACTAATGATGATGTTGACTTATCCTTCTAGTCCTTTTTGAACTAATTTGTTACCAGGTACGCAACACTAATAGGCATTTTGCATATATACCAGCTCCCTTCAAATTCATAAATAGAAAATAAATAATATATATATATATATAAATTTTTTTTCTTTGTGCATTTTTAAAGTGGACTGACCTTCTATTCGAACATATTTTTTGTTGTGTTTTCTTTAATTTATACCTACTGTAAATTCAGTTGAAAAGATGAAGCGAAAGTGCTGCTATGTAATTTTAAATGTATTTTTTCAATTTATATTCCGGGCCATAATTGTTTTGTCTCACTGACGAAAAATGACTGAAAACAGTTGAAGTTTCGAATGTAAATCGAAGTCGTCTATTGCTGGAATATAAACAATACAAATTAGCAAATATGGCGCATTCTTGACAATGCGATAAAAATGAGCAGAACAATTATTTATTTCAATTTGCAATACTCGTTTGCGTTCATTGTGAAGGAACTTTCCTAATTGAGTTATGGCAAGTGTTTCAGGACAATACTGACTGACCAAATCACACGACTTGCAGACGATCGGCACAAAACATAATAAATCCTATTAGCGAACTTAAAAGTATGCAGTGACCTGTATTATGACTGTGAATAGAAATGATTGCCTACTAGCTAAACTGACCAATTTAACCGGTGAACTTAATTTATGTTTTACCCTTACACAGTAGGACTTAAAAATAGTCAAGCGGGTTCAATGTTAAATTGTGGGCATTTCATTAGTAGAATAATTGTTTAACAAAGCAAACTTTTAGCAACTAAGTTGGACACACTATGGCATAATTCGAACTATGAAATTTTTTCTCAATCCCGAAATATAAACCGAACATTTGGGTAAATGTCCTTCATTTCCTTAATCGTGTTTACACTCATAATTTTGGAAATAATACGCAGAACGTTATTCCACTATTCTGTATTATTTAAGATATTTATATATTCTTTATTAGGGAGACCTTATATATATATATATATATATATATATATATATATATATATATATATATATATATATGCTATTAAGGCTTAGTTATTATGTACCTAGTAACTTTTTAATTCAAATAGGTCAAGAAGAATATGCTGTAGTCAACATAAATAAAAGGTATAATCTGATGTGCTCATTTATCTTCAGCCGCCGAAACTTGCCATTCGCGTCTTGCACGCTTGCTCTTAAATTAAAAATAAAAGGTACTGCGCAGTTAGATAAAACTCGAGACTTATAATGAAACAGGATGATGGCGGTGTTTTCCGATAGATCACGTAAGATTTATGCTAACATTCTCGAACTGACTAGTTTCTGCCCGCCGGTAGTCAGACTGGAATTTCGTTGGCTACCGGCCATAACCACATTCAACAATGAACGACTTATGGTTAACTGGCATTGAAACTTTAGTTACTTTTGGCTTTTGTATGGCTCTGCATGATAATGATGATGATGATGACGACGTTGATGATGATGATGATGATGATGATGATGATTCTGGTGATGAGGATGCACATGTATCTTGTACTTACAGGCAACTAATTAGTAGGCGCCTGGTAAAAAATTGACAATTTTTTAACAGTTTGCAAGTTTTATTCTATATTACGTATATTTAATTTCCAAAATTTCGTATCAATATTTAGATTAAACCTGAGATCAACTTTAACACAATACACTCAGTATACCGTGGTATATAAAATTTATTGAAAAATTTAATGATAATTAAATGTAGCATAGAAAACGAAAACTTCGTGTTGCCTATCAGCTTTCCTGTGGTAAGGCAATATGGTGTTACTTTTTAAAACATTACATCACCACACGCGCTATCAATGATTGTTTAATTGTATTATATATATATATATATGGCGAAAGCTGCAAAATGTTAATATTCGTGACTGCATAGAAATTGTGCAGCCGATATTTCCAGTCAAGTACAATGTATGCGAGACTACTAGAGGTGAGAGCCGCATATCTTATTTTGCTTTCCATATATATGTTTTGCGGCTTTGTCCTCGATAGTCAGTTTGCTGTCGTACTCTGCTGATGATCATGGAAGTTCGAAACGCGTCTGGGCATGCGACTAGTGGTAGTTTTGCTATCTTGTTCGACAACCGGTAAAATAAAATAGGATTGGTGTGTACTTGAAGCTCGCAAACTTTATTTAAAGAATAATTGCAACACCCTCGTAATCAATGTGTGTTTAATTACATCAGCATTTTAATTTCATTATTTACTTCGCCATTACAATGAAGTTTAGCATGTTTGTGGAATATGAGTAAGTATCAATCCGCAAGTTCCTAGTTTGTGTTGAGTTTGTATTTGTCTTCCCGTTCTTCATTGGTTTGTATTAGTATGATTAACTTTAACTATGCTAAATCATCACACATGAAGCTCAAAATATCACACCAATGATGAAGCTTAGATTCTCTATTGAATTTAACGAGTGCGTGAAATTTAAACTAACTTTTTACTTTTTGTGGATTTGACCGCATTTTTCTTGTGCGGGACAATTGATAGCACTCATAGGTCGGTAAAATCTTGAACTTCCTTCATCTTCAGATGATGTAATTTTTGGCCTCAATTGATGGGTTCTCACTTGTCCCTTCTTCTTTAAGCCTTCAATTAGCTGATTGTCTGAAAATGACGTTGGATCAAGATTTTCCATTGTTCCTTGTCCAATATTTCGAGACCTCATTTCCAGTCTCATCTTCAGGGTTGACACAATACGCACAGGAGTAAAACACAACTTGTGACAAATGTGGTATCCTCATTCAAGACAGATATATTTATACCTATTTTAATTCTAAAAGTATTTTTAATTGTCTTCCTAATATCCGGTCTTCATACCTAGTCTCTAATACTCAAATGTATACAAAAACTTATCCCTGTCCCCCTCTGCGCACACAACTACCTATAAACATGTGTATTTTACTAAAGTTACATTTATTGAATAACTATAAGTACACTTAATGTATTGATAAACACGCCTATCACTGATATCTATATTTTAATTGCTGTTCCGGACGCATAGAAAGATCAACAAATTTTGAATTCAATATTGCAGTAATCCTCACATGCCCCCCAGTTCACCTAATTCCATCCAGCTTGCAATCGGTTATAGACAGAGAGATTAAAAAACTATTGAAAGTCTATAGAGTATTATTCTATCGTTTTGACAAGACCGAATACGGAGTTTACACTAACGAAATCGTCTCTCAGCCAAATACACATTAATACTCATATCCTATATAAATTAGTTTCTCCATTAAAATATCTGTGTCGGATATACCTATATAATAAATTGTATATTTATTTACTTATTCATAATTACATATATACTCACTTCTTTATAAAAACATCCATATAATTCCATAGGCTATATATTATGTATATATAGATAAGCATATAAGCAACCATGTGGGTTCTTCCCACATCTTTTATAAATATCTATATATCTAAATATACTTTTTACTTTCAGGGTCTAAATAGAAATCTAAAGCTACTTATACACAAATGCGTGCAATTTAGAGCAGAAAAGAATGTGCACATGAGATTATAATTTCCGTTCATGCTGACTTTGGTTTATCATTTTGGTCATATTTGAACTAATATGTTACTAGGTATTTATCACCTAATAGAAAAATTGCGTATTTATTAGTTTTGCGCCACAAACAGTATCTAACTGTTTAATAGCAGTAGTTCGTAAAAGGTCAGCCAGAAACAAGCGATATCACATTGATAAACATATTTTTTGATAAATGACAAAATTATCTGATAAAAATAATTATTCGATGATTACATTAAAAATTGAGAGTTGATTTCAGTCGAAGCCACATAGCGATATATTTTCAGAATGAAAAAAATAGTTGCAATAATAAGGATATAATAACAATAATAATAATAATAATTATTAATATTATTATTATTATTTTTTAAATAAAATACATAATAATTTCTTATTTGGTTATAGAGACCATTTGGCCTGACACGTAAAAAATTCAAAATACAAATTAAAATTAGGATTGTGTTGAGGCGTGTGCTACAAAAACTGACAATTAGTAGGTGTTCAAAATGGCATCATTTTTTCTGCAATTCTTAACTCCGTGTGCTAGCCAGGTTATTCTGTATTAAATTGCTGGACCATTTTTATATTGGATTCCTGAGTAGGAACAGCTCTCAATGTTAAGTGGCAAATAATCACGTCAAGATTAACATAAATTTCGTTCATTTTCACTTAGTTATAACGAGAAGAATTTTAATACACTAACTTGTATCTTGGTGTGCCTTACCGTAAACATTACTAGATAAGTTAACTTACCTGGTTTGACTATATTGAAAATTATAACATCGCGCCTATGGACCATCCAATTTCTGTTTTTTTCTGACTCAAGATTAAAATATTAATGAATAAAGTGAGTTTAGATTATGAGCTCATCTGGATGGAAAATATTCATTCATAAAGTTTTCGAAATTTGATTGCGGAGTGCCAGCTTCAAAATTTCCAATGCCGCGTTTTGCGTATGCGGGTAGTAGCTTTACACCGACAGTTTCACAAAGATCCGATTGTTTAAAATTTCCAATTTCGTTTTGTCTTCGATCGGGCTGAGTTTGTATTCGTCCCAATGGAAAAAGATGTGATAGAACCGCATTTCCATTGGGACGAATACAAACTCAGCCCGATCGAAGACAAAACGAGATTGGAAATCGTGATTCATTCATAAACACAGATTTAAACAAGTGTCCTTTCAAACGGTTGTCAGACGTGTTCAGTTGAAATCCTATGTAGCTCAAATCAGTTTCGTTCGCGAAAATGTCAAAAGCTTTTTTAAAACAGGTGCACCGGGCAAAATATTGGATTGATGTTAATCTAATTTCGAAAAACCTTTAATAATTAAAATCACATAGAACATCAACAAAGAATTTTGAATTGCACTTTCGTTTTGTAAATACTGGTGACTCATCAGTGGTATTGTTTAGAAAAGGCAATTCATTAACTAGACCGGTTTCTTTCTTATTGGGAGCTCATAAGGTACTGGCTAGAATTTGCCGCGTACAGGGTTTGAACCTAGCCACGTCGGCTTCACAATCTGATGCGCTACCCACTGAACCACCCTGATGCATACTACACAATTTTTCAGTTATATACTAAATATTGTAACTTGTTTAGTCGTTTTTCTTTTAGGTGTAGCTCATATGGCATCCATTTAGATCCAATGGTCAATAATGTTCAATAATGACAGATTGGAGATGGTTAGTTGGAGCTTTGGGTCTAAATGGAGGCCATATGAGCTCAATTTAAAAGAAAAACGAATAACCGAGTATTATTAATTAGTATATACTGTATCAGAATCGAAAATATTTTATTTCACATTTGCTTCTCCATTATCTACAAATGAGCATTTCTTTATATGGAAATTGAGAGGGAAAACAAGATAGAAAAATGTAAACACGGAAAGAGTGCGAAATAAGAGAACTTGCGCATGTATATTGGCAAATAATATTTGATGTCGACATTAGCTGTTGTTTCTCTTTGGTAGCTGGTAAAGGCAAGTGTGTTATCTTAAATATCACTCGTAGGTTAGCTGCATTAAATGTATGTGTTAACGCAGCTCCAACTTTCTCTTGTGCTATTCGGAAAACTGCATCCCGCCTAAATGGGATCTTCAGGTAGACTGTTTTATTTTCTGGACCGAAATACGTCTGTTTCTGTTTATTGCTTTATTATATTCGTTGTCTTTTGAACCTGGACTAACCAAACTATCAATTCTTGAAAAGCAGCCACGAACTTTTAATAATATATACTGAAACGGCACAAAAAGGCTGTAATGAAAATATTGTGCAGACCAGGTTGGTTTATG
Organism: Eudiplozoon nipponicum; assembly: GCA_029291075.1. Taxonomy (NCBI): domain Eukaryota; kingdom Metazoa; phylum Platyhelminthes; class Monogenea; order Mazocraeidea; family Diplozoidae; genus Eudiplozoon; species Eudiplozoon nipponicum. The sequence goes on from JAQBSW010000592.1 coordinate 121,729, forward strand.
GTAAATTGTTCTATTTAATCTACCATTAGTTCCCTTCTTTAGTAGTACATCACGTGCTCTGACGTAAAACTGATATTCTTTTGCGCGTTGTTGAAACTTCGAATCAATGTACGTGATTGCGAACTGTTCTCAAGGACAAGGAAAATATCATCCACGTACCGTAGATATTGAGCATATTTACCTATCACTGATAAATGATGTTTTCTCTAGATGCCATAGAAAAATCTCAGTCAACAATGGAGATAAGGGGCTCCATATTGCCACACCATAAGTCTGTTTATAGATGCATCTATCAAGATCTCAATTTCATTTGTACCTTTGCGCTCCACTTTGTCTATTTCATCAGATTTATCATCTAGACGCATGAATTTTTTATTGTCATTCAAAACCTTTTTCACCTTTTTTAGCTAGTCAGATTTGTCTATTATATCAACGCTCTTGCCATTATCACCGAGTTGTATTTTGATGTCTGCATTTCTGCTGATATCTTTAAGCTCATTTAAATGTTGATTTGTTAATACATGCTGTTCTGCACATTTGAACAATTTCAAATATGAAGTCTGGTCGACTAAAGTAGCCTAAATCAATTTTTTATAATCAATATTTGTAGGTTCTAAGTCGGCTGTGTGTTCAAATAGCAATTCAAATACTGCTTCAAAATCAACATCGTATTTATTAGAGGGATGTATTCCATAATTTCGACTCATCTATAGTACTTCCATTGGTAGCTGTTTGATCGGTATTTTGATAAGTTAAGCACGAGTTTATCAATAGCGGCCTGTGTTAAATCACATAAAACTGCAGGTTTTACATCTTTTATAATTTTTTCAATATTTTAGTTTTTTCTTTTGTCATAACAGCTGGTAATAATATAATAAATGTCATTCTTGCAAGAAGTCTTAGTTCATCCAATACACAAGGTGCACATCCGATTCGTGCACGTAACGCTGCCTTACCTTACTTTAACTGCTCAATTTTGAAATTTGCCAACAATCTAAGATTTTTTTCATTTAACCCGTAGTTTGGACTTGCGTGAACTGCGCAACAAATCTTCTGAGAACCGCAATTGCTTAATAAACTTATATTAATGTCCTTTCCGCAATAATGTTCTTTACGCTCTACATTTTGACGCCACTAGTTTATCTAGTATTCTAAAAGTATCTTCTGGAATGGGAGCCTTAATAAAATTCATAATACTCTTTTTTCATGTGTAAAAATATTTGATGCATGTAATTGATTTTTTGGTCCTTTATTTCACACTTTCAGCATGTTTTCATGTTTCTAAATTGTTTTTTATTTCAAATTGTATATAAAGAGATAGTCACTTATCGATACATGAGAAGAATATGAGATACTATTAATTTTTATTTTTGCATATGGAAATGGTACTATGAATTTTATTATAGGTCGCATTACATTATAGTTAGTGTGTAATTAAAAAACTGTGCATAGTGAGCGGCAAGGTGCCTCAGTGGTTGGAGTACCAGATTCCGAAGCAGAGGTGTCGTGGTTTGAGCCCTGTCCACTGCAAATTCTGGCCAGTATGTGATAAGTTCCCAATACGATCGAAACTGGTCTACTGGATGAATTGACTTTCCTACGCTAAACAATTCTTAGTTTATACTGACAAATTTATGTACTTACTGGCTCAGGTGTTTATATCAAGTTCACAACCTTGATTATATAAATTAATTTTTACTACACGTGCAACCAATGCTCGTTTAATTTGTCACTTGTTGCGCAATGCCTAGTACATAATTGCATATATATTAATACTCTGGAAAAACAGATTCTAAATGTTATAAATTCATTTCATGATCACCTCAAAATTTTTTTAATGTAATCGACCAAGGCGAAAGTTTATGGATTTGCTGAAGTAACAGATGTGTTCATAAGTAGTTGCAAATCTCAATTTTGATAACTTTCGAAATATCTTGAAATCCAATGTTCTGGTAAAATGTCATTATCATGGACATCATGCACAGCCATACAAAGACACAAGGTGACTAATGATTCACTGCCATATAAGCATAAGAAGCGAACATTGTATTTAGTATTTTTCATGGTAAAAGAACATATGTCGCCTATTCCTAGTGAGGATGATTTGTTTTCGGAGTTTTCCTTCTCCTAGATAGTATGCCGACCAAAGCTGATGAGCACTATCTGCCCAGATGTCGGTGGCCAAAGTTTCCTTCAGTAGCCGAAATTTGTCTTTTGCGTCTGGCACGCCTGCTATCATTCCGTCAAATATGCTTCAAAGTAAGGATTTCCGACAAAATTTAAATTTTTGTCTCGGCCTGGTGTACATTTCCAGAAGAACTTGTCCATGATTGTAACATGTGCCGAATCGGCAATAATACTGTTGCTACCATGTATCTATTCGGCATCCATGGAGTTGGTATCAAGTACTGGCTCAACAAACATATTGTTAGTAACAATTACTGGCTTGGTATATATCTTATGTTGTGAATTGGCTTTTAAGTCACATTGTCGGATACTTTACTTGAAGTTAGCTCTACTACTGCATGTTTACATATTCGTATAGTAGATTGGACCGTCCAATAGTCCCACATTTCTCACTCAAATATATAGTGGGCATAGGAAGTAATATCGGCTCTCCTCTACTAGCTGTATCTAACCACGAATTTATTTTAGATAAAGCTAAATGTGATTTACGCATACACAGTAGTATCTTTTTATCAGACTACATTATCCTATTTCTTATTAAGAAAATTCTTTCACGTTAAATTATTTATTCTCAATGAAATTGTCTAAATATATAATAGATATTTCATCGTCAATAGTGTTATTCAGTCATTATACATTATTGAAGGACCTATCAATTAGAACCATTATTATAATTATTAAAATAAAACATCAGAATAATGAAAATATTTATTTCTATTTAATTACTTTTGAAGACTGGCGGCCATTGCTTCAAGAAAAATATTGAAAAATTAAATATGAAATGAGAATTTATTAATTAAAGTCGCAACATCTTTAATTTAAAACAAGTTTGTTTTGGAATGTTTACTGACTTCTATAATTATTAAACAAATTGGCAGGCGAGAATATATATATATATATATATATATATATATATATATATATATATATTTGAAGTATAATGATAGGATTTTCATTATAGTTACTTTGTTAGAATAAGCTTAACATTACATCATATAGTAAAGAAAATTAATTTAGTAGTACGGTTTCGTTCTTACTGGGAAATCTTTAAGTATTGTCCAGAATTTGCCGCGAACAGGACTCGAACCGGGGTACATATGCTTCGCTGTCCGAGACTTTTTCCATTGTTCCACACGTTTCGCATACTAAGGACAATTTGAAGACATATACCAAGTATTTTTTCTGGTTAGCCTTTCCTTCTACTGGAGCCTCGTAAGAATCTATTAATAAATGACCTATTAACTAGCCACCCGCAAATCTGTCATTATTTAAGTGACACCATACCACATTGGGAAGTTAATATGATTTGAATTATAATGGCAGACTAGTGTTTGTTTCTATTATTTCACTATAAACAAAACAGTCTGGACAATAATTGAAAAGTTTCAAAAAATAATGAATCCGGTCTACTCGACGAATTGCCGTTGCAATCTGATGCAATAAAGACGATATATATATATATATATATATATATATATATATATATATATATATATATATATATAGTATTGTGGTAAAAGATTTCCAACCGACTTCGTTAGGTAAGCAAGCCGTTCGGTCAATTCATGCGTTGGCGTTTTTTTTCCATTGATACATTGCGTCTTAATGGAATAGAATGTTTGTACGTCTTCGATGAAGCATAAAATCTATGTGTGTAAATATGATAATGCCAGTCGACTTAAGCCACAGCTTATATTTTACTCTTAAGAAATAATTCTATGGAATAACGGAAAGTTTATTGTTATAGCATACTGTTTAATCATGTTTTTGTGTACAAGTCTATTTTTGTATTTTTTGTATTTATTGAGGTATTAATTTGACTGGTTTGTGGCTAATTAGGATTTGAATGGCTAGTGCGCGCTAGAGTATTTTAATATGCGGGTAGGTATTATTCATTTTATATTACTGAATAATACAAAAAATGAATTACTCATCGATCGATAATTCGAGCTTTATTGAGGCTTATGCTATGTCGATTATTTCCTACCAAAATGTCTTTATAAATATGTTTTCTGTTTGCTTGAATCGTCCTTGAGTTGATATCTGCACACTAGTAACAGTGTAAGATGTGGAAAATAAAAAACAATTGCAAAACAGGATTATTCGAGATTACCTGATCTGCGTTTTGACTAACGCAGGAATGATTTCAGTGTTTTCCATTCTCGAACAAAGTATATTTTGTCTGCTGTTATCGGCAGCCTTCTTCAGTTGGTCCATCCTCACCAGTTTTACAAAACAAACTAATGTGCCAACTAATAAAGGTAGCTCCAGTAAAAGATTAATAACATCGGATTATAAATGTCTTATAAAGGGGCTTATTATTCAGTTGACGGCTAATCAGTTTTTGATAATATAGTATTTCTAAATTTCATCCATAAATACACGTTGGAATTTAAAAATTAGTGATTTGAACGTTTACTAAAGGGCTTCTTTCAATATACTGAATATTGTTTATTTAAATAATTTTCCTAATTTCTTGTCTAAATATAACTTATTTAATTTTATATCTGAATAAAGCTTCTTAATTTATTGAATGGGACTTTTGTGTCTTTCATCCCCACCCTACCTATAGAGATCATTCTAATAATACACAATTTCAAATGGTTATAATAAATAAATAATTTGACGCGTGCGAAGGGTATATCAATGTCTATTGAAAGCAGTTTCATTTAGATCTACGTACATGTCTAGTAATTATATTTAATTGAAACCTTTTAGTTACGTATACAAATACATATGCACATGCGTGACGTGCGCCTAGTTAATGACATGACAATAAATATTATTAACAAATCTATCCGGAGTACAACCTTGGTGGTTTCAATTGAAATTTAACACATGCATTGGACATTCGCATTTCTAATTTTATCACTCACAATGGCATGTGGTTATTTCGATTGTTTCTAAATTTATTCGTCTCTCCCCATCCGAAAATGTGAGGGCAATCTCTGTTGCGTCATTTCACATGAAGTGTATAAAACAAACAGTCTAACGCAAGCAAAATGGTAAATTCTTATTCAACTACTCTAGTCTCACATAGTTAGATGAACATGACAGTTACGGAAATACACACACACATGTGACACACAACTATTTAGACAAAGATTATTTTGAAGTATAACTGATATGGTCAGAGAAAATATCCCAATTTTTTCATTATATAGAAAATACATTTAAAAAATAATTGCGACTGGCGTTAGTTTTGTTATATTGTTCGACGACTGGTTAAATACAACAGGATTGGTGTTTACTTCAATCTCGAAAACTTGATTTAAAGAATTGCTTCAATAGTATGTTTTGTATAACTGGTGAGGATGGCTGTCTATAACGCAGCCAAAATATATTGTTCAAGAAAGAAAACAACTGGAATCATTACTGCGTTAATCAAAACGCAGATCAGGTAAGATATGTGTATAATGTTTATATACAATTTCGAGAATTGACGATATTTTTATTATTATTATTAATAATAATAATAATTACAATAGTATTAGTAGAAATAATATATGTTCCACAAAAAGAACATTTCGTTTTCTGTTCATGAATCATTATCTCCAGTTATAATATTCCATCTTTTGGATCAGTTACATGAGTTATGTAACAGACCTGGCAATAAATTAAAGTATAAGTAGCCCTAGAAGCGGTATTATTATTGTCATTATTAATGCAATTAACTGTAAATCTAAAATAGTCATGAATGGTACAATTGACACTATTAACTTGTTAACAATGGGAAAATTCAGCCCAAGTCAAAAACATTTAATTAATCAAAAAGCACACACAACCAACAATCGTATATTCTTTAATAATAACTGATTGCGCGGGTGGCGGTAACAATGCTTTAAATCAAGTTTGCGAGCTTGAAGTAAACACCAATCCCATTGTATTTAACCAGTCATCGAACAACATAACAAAACTACCGCCAGCCGCAACGCACTGACGCGTTTCGACCTTCCATGATCATCATCAGAGTACGACGGCAAACTGACTATCGAGGATCAAACCGCATTGAATATATATATGGAAATCAAATTTAGATATGCGGCTCTCACCTCTAGCAGTCTCGCATATATTGAACTTGACTGGAAATGTCGGCTGCACAAGTTCTATGCAGTCACGAATACTAACTGTTTGCAGCTTTCGCCACATATACATATATAGGCAATACAATTTAACAATAATTGATTGCGCGGGTGGTGGTAACAATTATTTAAATCAAGTTTGCGAGCTTGAAGTAAACACCAAACCCATTGTATTTAACCAGTCGTCAAACAACATAACAACATTACCGCCAGCCGCAACGCACTGACGCGTTTCGGCCTTCCATAATCATCATCAGAGTACGACGGCAAACTGACTATCAAGGATCAAACCGCATTGAATATATATGGAAATTAAAGTTAGAAAGCTACAAACAGTTAATGTTCGTGACTGCATAAAAATTGTGCAGCCGACTTTTCCAGCAAAGTTCAATGTATTCGAGGCTGCTAGAGGTAAGAGCCGCATATCTAACTATGATTTCCATATATATTCAATGTGGTTTTTGATCCTCGACAGTCAGTTTGTCGTCGTACTCTGATGATGATCATGGAAGTTGGAAGCGCGTCAGGGCGTTGCGGCTGGAAAAAGTTTTCTTATGTTGTTCGACGACTGGTTAAATAAAATGGGTTTGGTGTTTACCTCAAGCCTGCAAACGTGACTTAAAGAATTGTTACCATCACCCGCGCAATCCATTATTTTTAAACACTCGTATATATTAAAGTTAAACCCACGAAAACATGTTTAAATCACCAAACGTCAATAAGAAAATGATAACATTGGAAAATTTAATAATTCTTTCAATGAGGATCTTCTTTATTCACGAATAACTTTGTGCGATTGCTGCAATGAAATATGAAGAAAGCTAAAATTCTGAGCAATACCCACTCACTCAGGTAATCGGGAGAATATTATAATTTGTTAAGTAAATTTGCTCAAAATTAACCAGTAGTTTCTTACTGAAACAGTCAAATAATTATTATTATAATCAAGGTTGTGGTCTTGATATAAACACCTGACCCATTAATTACTTACATATGTCAGTATAAACTAAGAATTGTATAGTGTAGAAAAGGCAATTCATCCAGTAGACCGGTTTCGTCCTTATTGGGAACTCATCAAGTACTGGCCAGAATTTGCCGCGGACAGGATACGAACCTGGGCACGTCTGCTTCGGAATCTGGTGCTCTAACCACTGAGCTATCCTGCCGCACACTACACTACACACAATTTTCAGTTATATACTAACTAATGTAACTTGGTTAGTCAATTTTTCCTTTAGGTGGAGCTCATATGGCATCCATTTAGACCCAAAGTTCCAACTAACCATGCCCAATCTGTCATTACTGAACAGACACCACATTACATGGGGAAGTGGTATTGAAATGAACATTTATATAATTAAACGAACATTGGTTGCGCGGGTGGTGAGAACAATTATTATAATCAAGGTTGCGGTCTTGATATAAACACCTGACCCATTAATTACTTACATATGTCAGTATAAACTAAGAATTGTATAGTGTAGAAAAGGCAATTCATCCAGTAGACCGGTTTCGTCCTTATTGGGAACTCATCAAGTACTGGCCAGAATTTGCCGCGGACAGGATACGAACCTGGGCACGTCTGCTTCGGAATCTGGTGCTCTAACCACTGAGCTATCCTGCCGCACACTACACTACACACAATTTTCAGTTATATACTAACTAATGTAACTTGGTTAGTCAATTTTTCCTTTAGGTGGAGCTCATATGGCATCCATTTAGACCCAAAGTTCCAACTAACCATGCCCAATCTGTCATTACTGAACAGACACCACATTACATGGGGAAGTGGTATTGAAATGAACATTTATATAATTAAACGAACATTGGTTGCGCGGGTGGTGAGAACAATTATTATAATCAAGGTTGCGGTCTTGATATAAACACCTGACCCATTAATTACTTACATATGTCAGTATAAACTAAGAATTGTATAGTGTAGAAAAGGCAATTCATCCAGTAGACCGGTTTCGTCCTTATTGGGAACTCATCAAGTACTGGCCAGAATTTGCCGCGGACAGGATACGAACCTGGGCACGTCTGCTTCGGAATCTGGTGCTCTAACCACTGAGCTATCCTGCCGCACACTACACTACACACAATTTTCAGTTATATACTAACTAATGTAACTTGGTTAGTCAATTTTTCCTTTAGGTGGAGCTCATATGGCATCCATTTAGACCCAAAGTTCCAACTAACCATGCCCAATCTGTCATTACTGAACAGACACCACATTACATGGGGAAGTGGTATTGAAATGAACATTTATATAATTAAACGAACATTGGTTGCGCGGGTGGTGAGAACAATTATTATAATCAAGGTTGCGGTCTTGATATAAACACCTGACCCATTAATTACTTACATATGTCAGTATAAACTAAGAATTGTATAGTGTAGAAAAGGCAATTCATCCAGTAGACCGGTTTCGTCCTTATTGGGAACTCATCAAGTACTGGCCAGAATTTGCCGCGGACAGGATACGAACCTGGGCACGTCTGCTTCGGAATCTGGTGCTCTAACCACTGAGCTATCCTGCCGCACACTACACTACACACAATTTTCAGTTATATACTAACTAATGTAACTTGGTTAGTCAATTTTTCCTTTAGGTGGAGCTCATATGGCATCCATTTAGACCCAAAGTTCCAACTAACCATGCCCAATCTGTCATTACTGAACAGACACCACATTACATGGGGAAGTGGTATTGAAATGAACATTTATATAATTAAACGAACATTGGTTGCGCGGGTGGTGAGAACAATTATTATAATCAAGGTTGCGGTCTTGATATAAACACCTGACCCATTAATTACTTACATATGTCAGTATAAACTAAGAATTGTATAGTGTAGAAAAGGCAATTCATCCAGTAGACCGGTTTCGTCCTTATTGGGAACTCATCAAGTACTGGCCAGAATTTGCCGCGGACAGGATACGAACCTGGGCACGTCTGCTTCGGAATCTGGTGCTCTAACCACTGAGCTATCCTGCCGCACACTACACTACACACAATTTTCAGTTATATACTAACTAATGTAACTTGGTTAGTCAATTTTTCCTTTAGGTGGAGCTCATATGGCATCCATTTAGACCCAAAGTTCCAACTAACCATGCCCAATCTGTCATTACTGAACAGACACCACATTACATGGGGAAGTGGTATTGAAATGAACATTTATATAATTAAACGAACATTGGTTGCGCGGGTGGTGAGAACAATTATTATAATCAAGGTTGCGGTCTTGATATAAACACCTGACCCATTAATTACTTACATATGTCAGTATAAACTAAGAATTGTATAGTGTAGAAAAGGCAATTCATCCAGTAGACCGGTTTCGTCCTTATTGGGAACTCATCAAGTACTGGCCAGAATTTGCCGCGGACAGGATACGAACCTGGGCACGTCTGCTTCGGAATCTGGTGCTCTAACCACTGAGCTATCCTGCCGCACACTACACTACACACAATTTTCAGTTATATACTAACTAATGTAACTTGGTTAGTCAATTTTTCCTTTAGGTGGAGCTCATATGGCATCCATTTAGACCCAAAGTTCCAACTAACCATGCCCAATCTGTCATTACTGAACAGACACCACATTACATGGGGAAGTGGTATTGAAATGAACATTTATATAATTAAACGAACATTGGTTGCGCGGGTGGTGAGAACAATTATTATAATCAAGGTTGCGGTCTTGATATAAACACCTGACCCATTAATTACTTACATATGTCAGTATAAACTAAGAATTGTATAGTGTAGAAAAGGCAATTCATCCAGTAGACCGGTTTCGTCCTTATTGGGAACTCATCAAGTACTGGCCAGAATTTGCCGCGGACAGGATACGAACCTGGGCACGTCTGCTTCGGAATCTGGTGCTCTAACCACTGAGCTATCCTGCCGCACACTACACTACACACAATTTTCAGTTATATACTAACTAATGTAACTTGGTTAGTCAATTTTTCCTTTAGGTGGAGCTCATATGGCATCCATTTAGACCCAAAGTTCCAACTAACCATGCCCAATCTGTCATTACTGAACAGACACCACATTACATGGGGAAGTGGTATTGAAATGAACATTTATATAATTAAACGAACATTGGTTGCGCGGGTGGTGATAACAATTATTATAATCAAGGTTGCGGTCTTGATATAAACACCTGACCCATTAATTACTTACATATGTCAGTATAAACTAAGAATTGTATAGTGTAGAAAAGGCAATTCATCCAGTAGACCGGTTTCGTCCTTATTGGGAACTCATCAAGTACTGGCCAGAATTTGCCGCGGACAGGATACGAACCTGGGCACGTCTGCTTCGGAATCTGGTGCTCTAACCACTGAGCTATCCTGCCGCACACTACACTACACACAATTTTCAGTTATATACTAACTAATGTAACTTGGTTAGTCAATTTTTCCTTTAGGTGGAGCTCATATGGCATCCATTTAGACCCAAAGTTCCAACTAACCATGCCCAATCTGTCATTACTGAACAGACACCACATTACATGGGGAAGTGGTATTGAAATGAACATTTATATAATTAAACGAACATTGGTTGCGCGGGTGGTGATAACAATTATTATAATCAAGGTTGCGGTCTTGATATAAACACCTGACCCATTAATTACTTACATATGTCAGTATAAACTAAGAATTGTATAGTGTAGAAAAGGCAATTCATCCAGTAGACCGGTTTCGTCCTTATTGGGAACTCATCAAGTACTGGCCAGAATTTGCCGCGGACAGGATACGAACCTGGGCACGTCTGCTTCGGAATCTGGTGCTCTAACCACTGAGCTATCCTGCCGCACACTACACTACACACAATTTTCAGTTATATACTAACTAATGTAACTTGGTTAGTCAATTTTTCCTTTAGGTGGAGCTCATATGGCATCCATTTAGACCCAAAGTTCCAACTAACCATGCCCAATCTGTCATTACTGAACAGACACCACATTACATGGGGAAGTGGTATTGAAATGAACATTTATATAATTAAACGAACATTGGTTGCGCGGGTGGTGAGAACAATTATTATAATCAAGGTTGCGGTCTTGATATAAACACCTGACCCATTAATTACTTACATATGTCAGTATAAACTAAGAATTGTATAGTGTAGAAAAGGCAATTCATCCAGTAGACCGGTTTCGTCCTTATTGGGAACTCATCAAGTACTGGCCAGAATTTGCCGCGGACAGGATACGAACCTGGGCACGTCTGCTTCGGAATCTGGTGCTCTAACCACTGAGCTATCCTGCCGCACACTACACTACACACAATTTTCAGTTATATACTAACTAATGTAACTTGGTTAGTCAATTTTTCCTTTAGGTGGAGCTCATATGGCATCCATTTAGACCCAAAGTTCCAACTAACCATGCCCAATCTGTCATTACTGAACAGACACCACATTACATGGGGAAGTGGTATTGAAATGAACATTTATATAATTAAACGAACATTGGTTGCGCGGGTGGTGAGAACAATTATTATAATCAAGGTTGCGGTCTTGATATAAACACCTGACCCATTAATTACTTACATATGTCAGTATAAACTAAGAATTGTATAGTGTAGAAAAGGCAATTCATCCAGTAGACCGGTTTCGTCCTTATTGGGAACTCATCAAGTACTGGCCAGAATTTGCCGCGGACAGGATACGAACCTGGGCACGTCTGCTTGACTGGAAATATCGGCTGCACAAGTTCTATGCAGTCACGAATACTAACTGTTTGCAGCTTTCGCCACATATACATATATAGGCAATACAATTTAACAATAATTGATTGCGCGGGTGGTGGTAACAATTATTTAAATCAAGTTTGCGAGCTTGAAGTAAACACCAAACCCATTGTATTTAACCAGTCGTCAAACAACATAACAACATTACCGCCAGCCGCAACGCACTGACGCGTTTCGGCCTTCCATAATCATCATCAGAGTACGACGGCAAACTGACTATCGAGGATCAAACCGCATTGAATATATATGGAAATTATAGTTAGAAAGCTACAAACAGTTAATGTTCGTGACTGCTTAAAAATTGTGCAGACGACTTTTCCAGCAAAGTTCAATGTATTCGAGGCTGCTAGAGGTAAGAGCCGCATATCTAACTATGATTTCCATATATATTCAATGTGGTTTTTGATCCTCGACAGTCAGTTTGTCGTCGTACTCTGATGATGATCATGGAAGTTGGAAGCGCGTCAGGGCGTTGCGGCTGGAAAAAGTTTTCTTATGTTGTTCGACGACTGGTTAAATAAAATGGGTTTGGTGTTTCACCTCAAGCCTGCAAACGTGATTTAAAGAATTGTTACCACCACCCGCGCAATCAATTATTTTTAAACACTCGTATATATTAAAGTTAAACCCACGAAAACATGTTTAAATCACCAAACGTCAATAAGAAAATGATAACATTGGAAAATTTAATAATTCTTTCAATGAGGATCTTCTTTATTCACGAATAACTTTGTGCGATTGCTGCAATGAAATATGAAGAAAGCTAAAATTCTGAGCAATACCCACTCACTCAGGTAATCGGGAGAACATTATAATTTGTTAAGTAAATTTGCTCAAAATTAACCAGTAGTTTCTTACTGAAACAGTCAAATAATTGTTCATGATTTCCAAACTCTAAAACAAGTAGATACTGTTTTTTTATGAATACTAATTTATATGCAATTATGTAATAGGTTTTGCGAATCTGGTAACATATTAGTTAAAACATTATTATAGGACATTGTACCGTCCAAATGTTCAAGTTCCCACATCAAAATATTTAGTGGGTACAGATCCTAATACCGGATCCTACTGATGAGTCGGCAGTAAGCACGAAATGAATGTGCACGAGATTTTAATTTCTGTTCATACTGTATTTGATTTATCCTTCAGGTTATAATTGAACCAATTTGAAACAAGGTACGCAACACCTAATGCACAATTCTGATGTCTATGTTAGTGATACAGAAGTTTCAATTTTATTAAACCTGCTTCATTGTATTACTGAAATTTATGACCTTTTGAAATAGTGGTTTTATTTGACATGAAGTTAAAAATCACCAGATATGAACAAAGTTCTGACTTGCTTAGATGAAATTCTTGTTACTTGCAAATTATTCTGCATAAAACATGCATTGGTTTTAAAATCATTGATTGCACGATTGTTGATAACAATTATTTAAATCAGGGAAGCAAGCTTGAGATAGACACTATTAAGCCATATATATATATATATATATATATATATATATATATATATATATATATATATAAAATTAAGCGTTGTTTAGGGAAGTAAATGATATTTATCCAATTGACCGGTGTATTCCTTATTAATACCTCAAAAAGTACTGTCCAGAAGTTGTCCGTGGACGGCGTTCGAAAGGAAAGGCTCTTCGAGGTAAATCTAAATCAGTTTGAGCCCTATCTGCGGCAAAATTCTGGATAGTATTTCTCGGCCTCCAAATTAGGCCGAAATTGTTCTGTTTGATGATTTTTCTTTGATACTTTATACAATGCTTCGAATATTCTGACTTATATATATATATATATATATATATATATATATATATATATATATATATGTGTGTGTGTTTCATAAAGTACATTAACAATAGCTAGATTAATGGTCATATCTTCGTTTTTGCGGCCTACTCAAATATATGAAATTTTGTATGAAGTATTTCGAACTTGATAAGAAGTAGATTCAATAGAGACAGGCAAAATAAACCAAAGTCAACATGGTCAAAATGTATAATCTCACGTACACATATGTTTCGTACTTAAAAGCGATTTATCTGTAGAAGCTGGCATTATGCCTAAACGAAACTTATATTTGATAAAGAAATGTGGAAAAATGTTCGAAAATGTAATCTGTTTTACACTTGAGAGTTAAATCAGTGTGAGACAACTCTAACAATACCAGTTAAAAGCTAAAATACTATATAGAATATGTACTAATCCTATATAGGCTACTAAAACATGTTTGCCAATATTAAAAATTAATATCTTTCTGAATATCTGCTACATCAGTCTTTTCTTATGCTCTGGCTCACGTTGGCATTACGTTCTGTCCTCATTGGAAATAATTTTGTATAGGTATACAATATGTAATACAATTTTGTAATAATAAATTCGTAGACACGTAGACCTGGATGTTATGTGCATGGAATACTGGTAATCTGAACAAAAACGAAGAGCGTAACAAGGCTCTCGACTGGGCCCATTATGCCGAAAATTCTCTCACATTGTTGTTAAATTTGATCACTGAAAGAACAGTCCCGCGTCGTTTGTTGATTGTTATGGCAAATGGTATTGTCCATTTTAAAAACCTAGCTGTATCGGATTGTTGATTTAATAAAAATTTATATTATGTAGTGAAACACAGCAGGCGTACTGCTGAATTTGCAAATATTTCCCCAACAAAATACAATTAGGGTGACTCAGTGGTTAGAGCACTAGGTTCTGAAGCAGATATGCCCAGGTTCGAGCGCTGTCTGCGGCTGATTCTGGCCAGTACGTGATGAGTCCCTAATAAAGACGAAACTGGTCTACTGGATGAATTGCCTTTTCTACAGTATACAATTCTCAGTCTATACTGACATTTGTAGGTAATTAATGAGTCATGTGGTTATATCAGTATCACAAACTAGATTATAGTGACATACAATAAGGTTTGCACTGTTTTTACATTTCTTCTAATATTTATATCCGAAATTGTATCAAATTTATACGAAAATTGTGCCATTAGGTCTCATTCTGGTATAACAGCCAACTGGCTTTGGTCAATTACATGTGGAAATCAATACACGTGGCATACCTTTAGACAAATAAAAGACCTTTTGAAACTTACACGAATGCTGGCGCCGTTTTCTCTAAATTGTTTTAGAGGGAAAAAAAGAATATTCCAAAGAGTTATCTGCTCTTTGGTCTGTCTGACTGAACATTGGATAATGTATGCCAACTAGTTAGTACAAGCAATTGTTTATTATTTGTACCTGTCTCTGTCGTATTACTAGACGACACCGAAATGCAATATTCTTTCAATTTTAGGAAATTGTATTAAAGCAACCGCAACATATTAAAATTTATTAATTCGCATAATTTATTGATTTTTGAATCAAATATTATTCATTCACATTGGTTTACGAAATTATTATGATGTACTCCATGAGCTACTAATGGATTCTATATTAGCGTCTGGATTGATGAAGTTTGTAGTAAAATAAAATATGTTATACAGAAATAAAATATTAACTAATAAAATCATTACATATTTTTCTAACATTCAGACATTATCGTCAAGCATCAAATATGAAAAATTGACGTAGATCTTGATCTTCCACAAAGTGGGTTCCAGAGGAGCCTATGTCAATACGGTAGAATTAACGCGACCTATTTACTGAACTCTGTTTGTCGCTAGATTCAACTCTTTGCTAATAAATGCACAGAGCTGCGTGATACAGTGGCCGATATCGCGACTTATGTTATCCAGAAAACGAATTATTGTCCTACTCTTTTTTGAGGTTCCAGCTATCCACCGGTGTTAGCATGATGGCCTGGCGAGAAGGGTGTAAAATTGGATACAGTATTAAGTAGTATGAAAATAACGTAATCAAAATCCTGCTTCAAAATTCGATAAGGAGGGACCATCACGTTGCAACTGTATATAGTTTGTCGGCTTGTAAACTTGCTTGTGATTTATGCCTCTAGTCGCTTAGTTGGAAGTTACCTGAAAGCAAATGCGGAAATACATCGACTAGCAGAGCTGTTCCGGCAGCCATATTATGTCACCTCCTAAGACTCTGCAGCATAAAAACTGACTTAAATAGACTTGGCTTGAAGTATTTGGACTTGACAAACAAAATCATCTTGTCTCGTGAAATATCTTACATAATTGAAATACATGACGACTAATCATAAGGCGACATTTTGCACGAATATAGGCACCGAATGAAACTTGGACATAACGATGCTTTTCGACCATACCTTTTGGACAACTATTTAGCACAACTACAGGCTATCTGGAGTTAATTGTCCTTCTCTAAAATAAGACAGGCATCATGGGTGTATTCGAGTTAAAATAGTTGAGAACAAACACAGATTTCCTCTCCGATGATTGTTTCGGTAACCATGGAAATGAATTTATGAGAAAATGATTAAACGCAATGGAAGCAATGGCACATAATTGCCAAACATCACAACCAAACTACAACGGTTCTTAAAGACGATTACTTGGGAAAATCGAAGTTCTATATATCAGGCTTTGGGCAATGGAAAAGATTTTGCCTGTTTACAATTTTTACTCGTGGCTCATCATAAAATTTTTCGCTAGAAGGAAACACATGTGGTTGATTAATTAAGAAAAGCATACATGATGTGTCTTTCAAACTGGTGGCGCAAATCCAGATTGCGTTCGAGTAAACGAATTCGGTGTACGAAAATTTTTCCCGATCATAACCATACCTGGATTGATCTAGTATGTTTTATCGCTCATCAAGAATCCTTCCAAATATAGTAGCAGTGTTTATTTTAATGCACCAAGGATCAAATAAATGTCACGTTAGTTGACCAAAGCGCCATTGTCACCTTTATTACAGATAGGCAAAACGACCGCACACCTTGATACGTTTGGGACGGATTCTTCCTTCCAGATAGTGTGAAATACTTGTACAGGTTCTCCCTGAAATCTAACCTACCGCATTTGGAAAATTCAGAAGAGTGGCCAGGAACTACGTCGACGTTGCTGTCTCTAGAGAGACTAATCTCGATCACTTCATAAAATATTGTAGCTTAAATGTCCATAATATAGTTCTTCAAGAGGTCACTTTACCGTTTAAAACGCAATATATAGACTTAAAATTAAAATAATAAAGATGCATTCATCTTCTGTATTATAAATTTGTTATTTAAAAAAATTTCCTTTTCCGCTGTCAAACTGTTATTCCAACTATTGACTAAACTAATACTTTGATCTCAGCACATACTTTGCAATCATAGTCTACAAGCGTATACGTAGAAAAATATCCAATGGGATCCATGAAATACTTTTATATAGGTAAGAATAAATGCACGCATTCAATTGCCTCATGGTATGTGGATTTACGTCGCAGTGTCATCAAGACAACTAAATTTCTAATTATTGTCTCTTAAAATTGAATTGATAACTTGATTTTTCAGCAATTCAGGGCATCGGCGGAGTTGGCTAATTGGCCTGGCACGCAGCATGTGTAATTAGGCATTTTAGACAATGACGAAGCCAATGGCACTTGGCGTGTCTGCAGGTAATAGATCTGGCCGAGATGCCTCATTGAATAGCGTTTTTTACAAAGTGGTCGGTTCGTAATTCTTGATGTTTGATTTTCTCAATCTACATTTTGAATAAAACAGACTATTTACTCTTAGATACTGCTTGTTGTGAGAGCTATTATATATATATATATATATATATATATATATATATATATATATATATAATGCAGTATTAGGTGTTGGTGCACCTACTAACAAATGAGTTGCTAAATATGACCAGAACGATAATCCGAAGTCAGCAAGGACGGAAGTTGTCATTCATGTTCATACGTTTCGTATACCCTATATAATTGGCTGATAAATGTGGGAACATAGAACGGTAAAATCTCCTAGACGAATGTGAAAACCTGCAGTAGTGAAGTCTAACATCATATAAAGTCTCGACAATGCGACTTTAGACGCTAACTCACTCTATAATATATATATACATATATATATATATATATATATATATATATATATATATATATATATATATATACCAAGCCTGTAAATCAGCACCAACACTATGGCTATTGGTCGGAACCAATAAAACAATATAGTTGTTGCAAGTATGTATTAGGTGTTGCGAACCTAATAACAAATTAGCTCAGTTGTGAGCAGAAGGATAAACCAAAGACAACATGAACGGAAAGTATAATCTCATGCACATTCGTTTCGTGCTTACTAGTGACTCATCAGTAGGAGCCGGTATTTCGCCCTTTAACCACCATATATTTGGGTGAGGAATGTGGGATAATAGGACGGTACAATCTCCTAGACGAATGTGTAAGCCTGTAATAGTGAAGCTAACATCATATAAAGTCTACGACAATGCGACTTCAACGCGAACTCACACTATATTATATATATACCGAGTCTGTAAAGGATACTAACACTATGGCTATTGTGATAGTAAACGATACCAACATTATTATACCGAAAAGGTGCATGGTACTAACAATAAGGTTTCCGAGTCTGTACATTATACCAACCTGATGGATATCAATTTATGCTAAAATTTACCGAAATTGAGAATTACAACAATTTCTGAACATCTGTTCTTCCAGTAAATCCATACACTCTGGCCTTGATCGATATCAGTTATCCCATTTCGCGGTAAGCATGACATCATTCAATTCAATATATTACAGTTAAATACTGTTTGTTGCGGAGAACTAATATATATGCAAGTATGTATTAGGTGTTGCGAACCTACTAACAAATATAGTTGCCAAGTCGGTGCAAGGTACCAACAAAGAAGATTTCAATGTATGTTAATGTTCATCAAAATTGAGAATTAAATCTACATCTGAATAACTGTTACTCCAGAAAATCCTTACTTCCTGGCTTTGATCGATATCAGTTAGCAATTTTCGCGGTAATAATGACATCATACAATTAGATATACAACAGTTAGATACTCTTTGTTGCGGAGACATTATATATATATATATATATATATATATATATATATATATATATATATATATGTATATATATAATGAAGTATGTCAGGTAGCTTCATAAGTTAGAGTACTGAGTACGTCAAGTTTAACATGTATGCTGATTCCATGTGACCTGGAAATTGCCAACAACTTTTGGCGATTGATTTAGACTGAAGCCGGTGTTCGATGCATATTGACAGGATAGTTGGTCTTCGCGGCAGCCGTGGGCTTTGACATGCGGCTGTTCAATGTCTGTGCCCAACTTCTCTTTTTACCCGGCGATTGACTACTTATTGTGCCCTCGGAATGCCACTAAGCTATGCTATATATATATATAATTATCTATCGCGCACAATGAAACAAATTGGTTAAAATAGAACCAGACGGTTAAACCAAAGTCATGATAAAAGATTTTTATGATGTCATGTGCACATTGGTTTCGCGTTTTTAACTTGGTTTCGCAGTCAAATTATGCAATTCGTTCACATGCTATGTATTTGCATTTGCCAAGGATAAATAAAGTTTTATAAATGTTAGATCAACGACTTCTAGTATTGGTTCCTTAGCAGAAATAAATAAATACGCCTTCTACAATTAAACTGTTGATTCGGTTTTTGTATGTGTTACCAATTGCTGTTTTATAAACAGACTGATATTATAAATTCAATACAATTTAACAATAATTGATTGCAGGGGTGGTGGTAACAATGCTTTAAATCAAGTTTGCGAGCTTGAAGTAACACCAACCCATTGTATTTAACCAGTCTACGAACAACATAACAAAACTACCGCCAGCTGCAACGCACTGACGCGTTTCGACCTTCCATGATCATCATCAGAGTACGACGGCAAACTGACTATCGAGGATCAAACCGCATTGAATATATATGGAAATCAAATTTAGATATGCGGCTCTCACCTCTAGCAGTCTTGCATACATTGAACTTGACTGGAAATGTCGGCTGCACAATTTCTATGCAGTCACGAACATTAATTGTTTGCAGCTTTCGCCACATATACATATAAAGACAATACAATTTAACAATAATTGATTGCGCGGGTGGTGGTAACAATGCTTTAAATCAAGTTTGCGAGCTTGAAGTAAACACCAACCCCATTGTATTTAACCAGTCTACGAACAACATAACAAAACTACCGCCAGCTGCAACGCACTGACGCGTTTCGACCTTCCATGATCATCATCAGAGTACGACGGCAAACTGACTATCGAGGATCAAACCGCATTGAATATATATGGAAATCAAATTTAGATATGCGGCTCTCACCTCTAGCAGTCTTGCATACATTGAACTTGACTGGAAATGTCGGCTGCACAATTTCTATGCAGTCACGAACATTAATTGTTTGCAGCTTTCGCCACATATACATATAAAGACAATACAATTTAACAATAATTGATTGCGCGGGTGGTGGTAACAATGCTTTAAATCAAGTTTGCGAGCTTGAAGTAAACACCAACCCCATTGTATTTAACCAGTCTACGAACAACATAACAAAACTACCGCCAGCTGCAACGCACTGACGCGTTTCGACCTTCCATGATCATCATCAGAGTACGACGGCAAACTGACTATCGAGATATTATAAATTGTTTCTGTGGTTACAAGCTTTCCATTAAAAATAATTTAATAAAATTTTAAATATCTGTCCATTTTTAACACCTATTTTGCGAGCAAGCGCTTGTAGCTTAAAAATTTAACTGGCAGTATCATGATTCGAACATTACAAGCTACATCCACTTTTAACATAGCGGTTAATGGAATGCTGTGCTGTCAGTGTACAAATTTAATTTACATATTTATATTCGTTTGTAGAAAATTTATATTTTTATTAAGGTTTACCTTTTAAAAATGGTTTCAACACTAAATATGAGATTATACGATCAGTTCATGTTTTCTTTGGTTTATACTTTCAGTCATATTTGAACTAATTTGTTACTAGGTGTGCAACACCTGATACACAATTGCATATTTATTAGTTCTCCGCCACAATCAGTATCTAACTGTTATATATTTGATTTAATAACGTCATGATTACCGCGAAATATAATAACCGATATCGATCAAGGCTAGAGTGTATGGATCTGTTTGAGTAACACGTATTCAGAAATAGTTGTAATACTTAATTTTAGGGAACTTTAGCATACATTGAAAACCGTTGTGTTGGTACTATGTTACATCGCAGCAACCGTAGTGTTTGTACTATGTATCTTTACGAAACCATAGTGTTGGTATAAGGAACAGACACTAGCCATATTATTGGTGCACTTTGCATTATGTATATATATATATATATATATATATATATATATATATATATGTATATATATATATATACCTTGTATTTGTAACAGTGAACAATGCGCACAAATGGTTAACTCCTCAAGCTATCAAAACAATAATGACCAGATCTCAGACATCACTTTGCAATACTGCGAGAATGACCTTTACATGCAAACACACATACACACAAACACAAACGCATACACACTCACCAACTAGCCAAAACAAGAAAAAACAGTAAAAACGAGTCAGATTTGTTACCACTAGCATAATCAATTGAAAACCCAAAATGTATAAATATGTATGATTGTATAAGAGATGATTAGTATTCACGAAATAAATGGCCTTTGTTCACTTTGTTATTTGTGTTTTCCTAATTATAAGAATATATATACATATATATATATATATATATATATATATATATATATATATATATATTATAATGAATTGGCTTTGAAGTCGCATTGTCAAGACTTTATATGATGTTAGCTTCACTATTATAGGTTTACACATTCGTCTAGGAGATTGTACCGTCCTATTATCCCACAATCCTCATCCACATATATAGTGGTTAGAGGGCGTAATACCGGCTCCTACTGATGAGTCACCAGTAAGCGCGAAACGAATGTGCTCATGAGATGATACATTCCGTTCATGCTGTCTTTGATTTATCCTTCTGGTCATATTTGATGTAATTTATTACTAGGTGCCAAAATCTGAAAAACATTTAAAACTAAAAAAGAAATTGAAATAAGCCAAGGTAGATACACTAAATACTTAAACAATTTGTATCAATTTACTGGCATTTATTAGAATTTGTAACTATGCAACAAACGCAGTTAATACTTTATGACATAATAAAGGACGATTGAGATGTGCAGTCTTTAGGACCTATCAAGGCATATAGTAAATTTTTGGGCTTTCTGTCGACTTCTTCCGATTGGAAGCCAATTAATAAGCAACGCATGTTTCAGTGGCTTAAATTTTCATCCCTTTGTGCTTTGTGCCTATTCTGCTGTTCTTCTAAGAATTAAATATTTACTAGATACGAAAGGCCTAATAACTGGTTTTATATAGTTGAAAACTTTAAAATTAAAAATATTGCAAAAATTATACGCCAGATGGTTATCTTTATGTCAGACTACGTTGCAGTTCTTCACACCTTTTGGCAGTTAACGAAAACTAATTCAATAAATGGAAATATTCAAAGCTAAAATTAAAATGGCATATTTTTAGAACACCATTGCCCAAAAGATAATCGTCAGCGTATCGCCTTTGCGGAAGTTTTTCAGTGACAGTTTGTAATTCAACAATTACCGCCAGTCTGTCTGAGCTTGCTCAAAAGTTTCAACTAAGGATGAGAATATGAATGAAGAACAAATTTATTGTACATAGCAGTTATATAAGTTTTCAATGTTATAATCATTTTGCAGGGCCAACATAAAAATACTTTTGTGAATGATTTGCATTGTAATTAATTAAAAAGTCACTGATTGCGCATGTGGTGCTAACGATTAATCAAATCAAGTTTGAAGAAGTATACAAGCACCAATCCTAATATGTGTACACTTTGCATGTATAAACTGAGCATTTTATAAGTTAGCAAATGAAAATTATCCAGCACCTCGGATTCGCCCTATTGCGAAGACGCGGTGGATTGAGTAACTCACCCCAAATCAAACGTGACTCTATTCGAGTTCTAGCCGCAGCAATATTCTGAAAATTACTTGAAGAGTTACTAATAAGGACGAAACGAGTCTACTGAATTATTCACATTTGCTACACTAGACAGAGCTACGTTTTTACTGACAACATGTTTATATTTAAAAGAACATGGATTTCGAGTGTGGTGATAGCATATATTAAAATCAAGATTGCGATCTTGATATAAACACGTTTCATTATTTACATGCACTATTCAATATAAACTATGCATTGTATAATGTTGAAAAGACAATCCATCTTGTAGGTCAGTTTTGTTCTTATTGGGAACTCTTCACGTACTGTTCAGAATTTGCCACCGAGACGGCTCGAATCTGGGCGCAATTTCTTCGGAATCTGTTGCCACTTAGCGACAGGGTGTACTGGTCTAACGAATGAATTGCCTTTTCTACGTTACTCAATGATTCGTCTATACTGACAAATTTATGTTTATAGTGGAACTGCTCTTCCCATCAAGATCACAACTTTGATTTAAATACAACATATATATATATATATATATATATATATATATATATATACATATATAGCAGAATTGGTATTTATATCAAACTCGCAACCTTGATATGAATAAATATGCTATATCTGTCGAACATTAGCTACTAGAAAATTGTAGTAGCACCGTGATAAATGTGACCTAAGCTAATGTGAAGTTATAAATTTAGTTAGACCATTAATGCTTATAGATGGTGGTAGATTAACAATTTATGGTAAGGTCAACATGAAATGTTGATTTGAATGAAGTTATCATAAAACAAAAAGTGCTCGTTAGAGGGATATTTATATCCCAGGTATTATTATAATCTAAAACACACAGAATCACCTACACTAGCTAGAAAGTGTATTACGAAAATACAGTAGCACATACGATTTTTTGCATGAACGTGATTAAGATTTTATTTTAAACAACATTTTTGTTTATGATAAGAAGAGAAAAGCCTCGTCGAAATAGCGATGAAATGTCTCGCCAAAGGACTATGGTTTTAACTGAAGATATTAAGGTTGCTATTGAGGAGAGCGAAACTAAGTTTAAAATAAGTCTAGTAGATGAATATAATTCATAATAATTTAGAATAAAAAGCTGATTATGGAATAATATATAAATATATTTTTGACGATTAAAAAATTTTGTTTACTTTTTGGTAACCTGTTAAAGATTAATTTATCAACTCCAAATTATATTTAATTTAAAAAAATACAAGTTGCTATTTTATATATTCTTATTTTGATTGCCGAATTATTTACAAATAACTGACATATGCTGATAAAAAGTGTAAATTTGTCAAATTAGAATTAATAAGCATTTAGACTCTATACACAAAATTACTTGCTATACTTAATGGAAGTTATTTAGTTGGCAGGAAATAGCGTAACGCATGAAACAGTGTATCTTTTATTAATGAACTTCGCTTATTTATCATTATTTTCATTTTTTATATAGAACTGTGCGCTGTTTACTCTATCTCAGCACACAATATATATATATATATATATATATATATATATATATATATATATATAAACCAACATATAGGCATGCATTTATATATATTTATTTAATTGTGCATTAACCTAGTACAGTAATATTTGCTTGTCAGGAATTTCCTTTACTTCCATGAAATTGTAACGCTATTTCTGTTGAAAACTAGCAGGATTTGGCACATTGATAAATATTTACTTGAAATGCAATAAGTAGAAAGCAAAGCAACTTAAATCAACAGGCATGAAGCATAATAAAAACGAATTATGATATTTGGCATAAGACCCACGTTGGTGACAAGAAAGAACGTAAATTATTTGCATTTACTAAATACCAAAAATGGACAGAATGCAATTAAAATACGCAATTTAACTTTAGTTATTTGAACATTTCTTGTATTTATATGCTACAAATATGCACATATATATCCAAATATGCAAGCATATATATATATATATATATATATATATATATATATATATATATATATATATATATTGCTGTCTCTATAGATTAAACATTGCATAAGATAGCTTAGACTATTCTTCAAATAGTCCGTGTTCAGCCATATTGGAAACTCTTTAAGCACTGTTCAGCATTAGCTTCAGACTGGACTCTATCCACTGCAACACTCGAACAGCATATTACACGCGATTGGAAGTTCTACACCGATATATTTTTCTGGTTACCATTTCCTTCAGGAGACACCTTTTTGGAATCACGCAAGATACGCAGTTGTTACTAGCCATCCCGCATCTGTCTTTATGCAGCATACGCCATGTCACTTGTGGAAGTTTTGATTTGAAATCTAATTGCAGTATGTTGAGGATATATATTTTTTCTGTATAAATTAAATATTGTATCAAGTAGCTAAGTTAATGCATTCAGTAAACCAGTTTCGACCTCACTAGGAACGCTTAAAAATACTGCTCACAATTTGCTGGGATTCTAGACAAAGCACGACCCGTAGCGCATACGTAACGCCTTTTTAAGTCAATCAGCAAATTATGCCTCTGGTTAATTTTTTCTAATATTTGGAAACTATCTGAAATTGCTTCAGACATGAAGTTTTTACTAGCGATCACGGAGCTGTTTAGGTAAAAATGGGAACCCGACTACTATTTTAGTGAGAAAATATGATCTAACCAATTATTTGGTATTGCCATCTACTTTAAATTATTAATTCATTGATGAAATCGAGTATATATATATATATATATATATATATATATATATATATATATATATATAGGACGTCGGAGATTAGTTTCAAGACTCTGAACAATTTACAGGCTCGTTTATAACCTTACTCCTTTCATTCTTGAAGCTATTGAACTAAACCGGTTTATTTAAATCATATCATTACACATATTCTATACCAATTTTCTGATTGTTATGATGTCTATCTTATAATAATTAATGTTGGAAAGAATGTTAAAACATTCAGTAGTAAATGATACTGATTAAGAATCACTTGAAGTATAGACTGACCAAAACACAGAGATTTGTATATACCTTAAATTGTATGCAATATGTAGCATGGATCGCTTTGAGAATGAGTTTGAAATCTGTGAAACAAATGCTTCTGACGTAAATAAAGCCGTGCAAGCTCTGGCGGCTACTCATGACATGCCAAACAAGGAAAAAGCATAGCTAGATTATTAAAGGCATTTACATTCTTCTGCATGGTCTTATTTATAAAAACAAAATATATATAAATTTATACTGGCATAAAATTTTAATTGAATATCGCAACACCTGGTGAAATGTTGTCTGTCTTGCATTGGTTCGAGGAAGGCTCGTTGGAACATAATGTCACAAGAGAAACTGAATGAAATCTGCCTAGAAAATAAGACTCACTAAAAGGTAAAATGGTGTTTGTAACTTAAAATTTAGTGCAATGCGCGGTTATGGTGTCATAAGGGATTGGGCTCGTGACTATGAACAAAATGTCTTTAGCTCAATACACGGTCGCGGGAATTCTGTTAGGTACTGCTAAGGAGGAAACTGGTCTTACTGATGAATTTCATTTGCAATTGTATGCAATAATTTAATCAAGGTTGCGATCTTGATATAAACACCTGATCTATTTTGTGCATAAATTTGTCGGTGCAAACTTAGTATGGAATAGTATAGAAAGGCAATTCATCCTCTCAGCGGCAACTTCTGGACATTACATGATGAGCTTCCAATAAGGACGAAACCGATCTTCTGGATGAATTGCCTTTTCTACACTATAAAATACTTAGTTTATACTGATAGATGTAAGTATATAATGTATTAAATATTTATAACAAGATCAAATACGTGATAAGATAATTGTTATCTCCGCCCGCACAACCAATGTACGTTCAATTATATAAAGTTTTATTTCAATACCACGTCAACATGTAGCGCAGTGTTTCTTCTATAATGACAAATTTGGGATGGTTAGTTTGAAATGCAGATCTAAAAGGATGCCATATGGGTGCCAATTGAAGGAAAAGCTAACGAAATGAACATTAGTTAGTAAATAACTGAAAATTATGTGTAGTGTGCGGCGAAGTGGCCCAGTCATTAGAGCACCAGATTCCAAATCAGACCTTCCCAGGTTAAAGCCCTGTCCGCGGAAGATTCTGGACAGTACGTGCTAAGTTCGCAATATGGACGAAACCGGTCTATTGGACTGTTTGGCTATTCTACAATATACAAAAATAATTTATACCGACAAATTTATGTACATAATGGGTCAGGTGTGTGTTTATAAAGATAGAAATCTTGTTTAAAATTTTGATTATCACTGGCCGCGAATTCAATGTTTATTTAATCTAGTGCAATATTTTCTTTATTTAGACAAAAGATATTGAATCAACTCCTGTCATTATACTTTAATCCAATCATATATATATATATATATATATATATATATATATATATATATATATAATATTCATATCCCTGTGTAGGATTTTGTCTTATTCAACATAATTCGACGAAGAGAAGTGGATTATTTTGATTGAATACATAAAGCAGATAATTAATTCCATTAAATATGAAATGCAGTCTAATTAGC
The DNA here is from genome assembly GCA_029291075.1 of Eudiplozoon nipponicum. Lineage (NCBI taxonomy): Eukaryota > Metazoa > Platyhelminthes > Monogenea > Mazocraeidea > Diplozoidae > Eudiplozoon > Eudiplozoon nipponicum. The sequence goes on from JAQBSW010000592.1 coordinate 149,327, forward strand.
GACACAAATGTCATGGTTAAGATTTTAACGTGCACGAGTGAAATTCTTACTGAAATTTCGAAATTGTTATTACTCGTAATTGCCTTTTGGAAATGAGGAGATTTAGGTTCACCTTTCTAAACTATAGCTTATGTATCAGCAAGGGCCTGCGCAAAAATCAGAATTATTTAGATAAGCGAAACCGCCAAAACAAAAACGTTTGGATTTTAAAACGTAAGACCGACGGACAGCAATATTACTTTTGTTGGGGAGTGATAATTTATACGCATTTATGTATTAAATTTGACAAACCCAGAAACAAAGTATTTCACGTTGGCCCAGAAAGATAGGTCAATGTTAGCACGAACCAACATTATCATCTCAGAGTGTATGGTTTAACTGGAGTTACAGGTGTTCGGAAATTGTTGTAATTCTCAATTTGGGTGAACTTTAGCATAAATTTATATCCATCAGGTTGGTATCATGTACCGACTCGGAAACCATAGTGTTAGTATCCGGTACTCATCGATTTGAAAAAGGTATCAGTTACTAACACAATAGCCATAGTGTTAGTATCCTTTACAGACTCGGTATATATATATTATATAGTGTGAGTAAGCATTGAAGTCATATTGTCGTTGACTTTAGATTATGTTAGCTTCACTATTACAGGTTTACACATTCGTCATATAGTGTGAGTTAGCATTGAAGTCGTATTGTCGTTGACTTCAGATTATGTTAGCTTCACTATTACAGGTTTACACATTCGCAAGTGTATATTAGATTTTACCGTTTTGATTTGATCGTAGATTGTGTTCAGCTTGCTACCTTTTATATAATTTTAATGTACCATATGACATGTCGAAAATATCTTTCGTAAAAATGTGAAAATTTTACAAAAGTTTCTGATGTATTCATTTAATCAGGTTGCCTTTAATACAGCTTACCGTAAAATTAGCGAGTAAAATTTCCAATGCAGTTTGAAAGGAAGATCCATTAGGCTATATTAATTCACAACTCTGACTATTACACGTAAATATAAAGAAACGTTTCTTAAAATACGACGTTCTGGTTCCGATCTTTTAACCAATTTAATTTCACCTGTGTGTAGCTTTATATTGGTTTAAATCAGAATGGGGTCTAAGCATGTGATTTCCAACGATTTTGTGTTCATTTATTTCATGTCAACGTGGTAAATGCGAGTAAGCAATGCTGGCTGACTTCAGCCATAAATCATTTTTTAATGTCTTTAAAGATTAAATTGGTAACCGACATAACCATGGAGGAGCTACTAGAATCAATGTTAACCCGATGCAATCACCTGTATATATTAATGTCATATCATACCTCTGCCTACGACTCAACAATTTTTAATCAAATTAAGGACAATTTAGTCAAAGTTGTCGAGGATTTCGGATGCATTAGTCTTATTCCGTTATTCAAGAGCTTTCCACACCTTTGTTAGTTTTGAGTTGATTCGATATCTTTGCCTAAGTGCCAACAAATTCGTGAATTAGCACAAACATATCACGATGTAATTATTCCGACAACTACTGACTGATTATGAAGAAAAAGAATAAGACTAACACCAAAATTCTTATATCATATGGGTTTTAAAATTGAATTCATTTATTTTATATGCGAAATGATATTCTTTTATATATGTGCAAAGATTTCGCATTGTATCCTGACCAATAAATTTAGATTAAAATGAATTCAATTGAAAATAATTTTGATTGGGATTTAGTTTAACACGATTTCAATCTTAGACGTTAACATAATTAAAATAATCCGCCAAATATATATTTGAATGATCATGCATCAAGGACCTAAGTAACTGCCAGTCGAAAAGAAAACGGATCATAAAAATGAACATTTCGAAGAGCAATCTTCTGGCAGCTCGCTAGTGACAAAAATTTAATACCCGAGAAAAAATTCTTTTGGCAAAATAGGGTTGCATTTTGCTTCGCAATAAATTTCATTTTACGTGGCAAATTATTTTGTACATTCTAACATTTTTCTATAAACCAAAAAATGGTGTTCTGATAACTGTACGTGTTTTAAGGATAACTAAAACAGGTCCATTCATATATTGATCAAGTTTTTAAACCATGTCTGTCATTAGAACAAACGAAGTAAACTAAATTCCTATTTTACGTTAGATTTAAATTTAAGTTAAGAATAGAATGTTTAATAAATTAAAAATAAATTTATTAAAAAAATTACGTTTGTATCATTAATATAACCAAAATTCTGAAGATCTTTAACTTTATAAAGTAGAAACAATTAAAACTATTCTTCAGTAGACTGATTTTCTCTTTATTGGGAAATCATTACGTATTGTCCAGAATTTACAGTGTACCGGACTCGAACCTGGGCATGTCCACTACGGAATATGTGGCTCTAACCACAGAGCCACCCTGCTGCACACTACGCACAAATTTCAATTGTATACTAACTAATGTTTATTGGTTAGCTCTTCCTTTGGATGGATTCTAGATGGCATTTCTTTAGACCTAAAGTTCAAACTGACCATCCGAAATCTGTCATTATAAAGAATATACCACGCTACTCGGAAAAGTGGTATTGAAATGGGCATTCCTATCTTTAAGCAAAAGATGGTTGCGCGGGCTATAATAACAATTAGCGTCACAGACTCTGAAGAAGACGTGGCCACGTTCAAGCACTTTCCATGGAAAATTCTGGACAGGACGTGACGAGTTACCAATAAGGACGAAACCGGCCTTCCATAGGAATTACCTTTTCAGCACTATACAATGCTTTGATTATATTGACAAACGTATGCACATAATGGGTCAGGTGTTTATATCAAGATCACAACCAGTATTCGTTTAATTATAACATTAGTTACTCTCATTCTATTTTCGAGAGCAGAAAGTTAGACAAGCGTTTTATATACATTTTATTACCTTTTCAGCAGAAACTTTACATACACAAAAACATAATATTTTGCATTGAAAATAAAATATCCTTATATAGATGGAGGCTGAATTGGAACGGTTCCACAAACAAAACACGCAGTTGGAACTGAATATTGCCGAAATGAAACAAAAGCAAAAAGCTACAGAGCACGAGCTTCAAGTAGAGCGTCAGGCTACTCGAGATGTTGAGTCCATGGTCCGTAGATTTAAAACTGATCTCTACAACTGTGTTGGCAGTATTCAGGATCCTAAAATGCTCAAGAACAACGTTGTCGCCCTCTATAAGAAGCATATTCAGGACGATGTGGTAAGCGATGCTTGATTTCATAATAGTTGGCAAATAATTTCTAAAGTCATAAACGTTTTAACATATAGCCTGCAGGTTGTTTTACTGAGAGCTCTGAAGTGGATGACGGAAATCAAAAATATAGTGAAGAGCCAATCAAGCGGCTGGATATTACTATTCGCAATAACCGTCATATGATCACGTCGCACCAAGTCAAAATTTGATCAGACACTTGAATTCGCGAAACTGAAATGGAGCCTAGCGATAAACAGGCCAAAGAGAGATGATTCGGAATTTCTTAAATATTGGTATACGCAACGCCCAATTACACAGGACAGTGCGTTATATGTTTCAATACAGTTATATATATATATATATATATATATATATATATATATATATATATATATGCATGTGTGAAATTGATATGAATGAATCTACGTAAAAAAAATGAATTGATATATCTAAGTGTGTATGAAAATGTCCAATTAAGTGGGCATGTATGCATGTATGTATGTTGTAATGAAAAAAAGTAAGTATGAATGTATGTATGAATGCTTGTATATATGTATTTATCTATGTATGTATGTAAGTAAATAAGTATGTATGCATGTATGGATAGATGCACTCGTGGAAATATGTATGCATGAAATTATTTATGCATGTAGATTGCATGTACGTATGTATTTTTGTATGAATAATATGTCTGTATGTGTATATGTATGAATTTGAACGCGTGTATATATGAATGTAATTATGTGTGTACGTACGTATGTATATATGTATGTGTTTAATTATATATGTATATGATGAACATATTTTAATTAATGTTTGCATATGTTTGTTTATGTATGTTTGAACGTATTTATCTATGTATTTACACAAATAAATATAAATGCATTTATGAAGAAATTTATGCATGTATGTTTGTGTTTATATATGTTTATGTATGAATGACTTAAATTATGTGTGTATTTACGAATGTACTTATGTAGTTATATATGTATATACATATAGATGTATATATAGACTTTTTTATAATTCTGTATATGCTTGTATGTGTGAACATATGTACCTATTTACGTGTGTTTTATGTTCAAAAAAACATCTATCTGTGTGTATGTCTTCGTCTTTATGTTTACATATGTACGTAATGAAGTATATGCATACATGTTCATGATTGCATGTATCTTTGTATAGATACATCATATATATATATATATATATATATATATATATATATATATATATATATATATATATGTATATATATATGTGTGTGTGTGTATAAATTTATGTGCAAATGTATGCCTATTTGTTGGTTTTTGCATTTATGAAAGTATATATGTTCAAATATATTTCGTTACAATATATATGTATATATATGTTTATAAGTTTTTATATATGTAGGTATAAAGGAATGTTCATATGTATGTACTCATGTATGCACATAAATAGGCATTTATATATGTGTTCGAATATATCTCTGTATGTATGCATGCATGGATGTATGTTTTGAATATATATATATATATATATATATATATATATATATATATATATATATATATATATATATGCATTTATGTATGTATGTATGCATGAATTTTTGTATGTTACTTTATTTAACTGTCTGCATGTATGTACATACGTATATATGTCTAAATGATATATGAATTTCTGTATATATGCAGGTATATGTGTGTATATATTTTTGCATATAAAAATTTATGTATGTATAAATGTATATATATATATATATATATATATGCATTGATTTAAATAAACCTTGACATAAACACCGATCCCATTATATATAGATTTGTCAGTATAAACTAAGTATTGTACATGTTATGAAATTGAATTTATCGAGTAAACTGAGTTTTATGCATTAATATTTGGATGTACCTAAGGTATTATTTTTGATTTCATGTTTGAAAATATTTGATTACTTACGAATATATTTATAAAAATTTGATTATACATGTTTATGATTATATTTCCTGGAATACATACATATTAGAAATTAAACAAGTAAGCAAGTAAGTGTATATATGTGTATGCATGACTTTCATTACGCATGTATGCATGTACGTGCATAATTATGCATTTATATATTGGCATGAATTTATTATGTAGGAATTCATTTATTGATGTAATGGCATAATTATTTATGGCCTTATGTATGTATGCATGTGTGTGTAATGTTGATATTGCGCTGAATTTCTGTAGAAATTAACCATGTTTCGAAATAATCTTTACGCTATAAACACATTACGAAACATCATGAACACTTATAACGTAAGACGTAGAATGATTTAAAATATAACCAGGTGCTACTAAACGATCTTGAAATATTTTTCGCCCAACATTTGAATGCAAATTTTTTTGAAATATTTCAGAGCAACTATTAGATTATATAATTTTTTACATCATGATATTTGCAAAAAAGATGACTTAAATTTAGGCCATATGTTTTTACCGAGGGTTCCTAAAACTAATTTTGGAGATACCCAAATTCTGTGGAGTGAACAGGTGTATATATCTATGGGAACATTAAGGCTGTTTTTTAAAATGAAGATAATTATATTGTCCTATTTGGCAAAAAATAAGATAGTGAAAATTCTATGTTCAAGGACGAAGAATGAGAGTGACAAATTCATGCACGACAACCATAAGTACTTAATAGATACTCCATATTGAGTAATTGAATTCAACTCCAGGCATCGGCTGAAGCCAGAATTTAGTATTGAAAGCTTATATGGCTAGACTACATTAAACAAACAATTAAGTAAACATCAGTTCTTCATTTTGAGATGTGCACATTTTTGAACAGATTCATAAGGCTCGGTGTGCACATTAATCTGCTTTATTAATTGCTATCTGTAAGAATGTATCAATGAAAGCTTTAACAAATCATGAATAAATTTAATACATTTACTATAGCCAAGGTTGCGAAATTGCTATAAACACCTGACCCATTAAATACATATAATTTTCAGAATAAACTAAGAATTGTATAGTGTAGAAAAGGCGATTCATTCAGTAACCGGTTTCGTCCTTACTGGGATCTCATCAAGTACTGGCGCGGACAGGGCTCGAACCTGGGCACGTCAGCTTCGGAATCTGGTGCTCTAACCTCTGAGCCAACCTGCCGCACACTACATTACACATAATTTTCAGTAATATAATAACTACACTATACAATTCTTAGGTTATACTGACAATTGCATCTACTTTACGTGTCAGGTGTTTATATCAAGTTCGCATCTTTGATTATAGTAAATTTTATCACCGCCCGCGTAACCAAAGTCCGTTTGGTTATATAAAATAGATACATAATTTTCGTATCCAATGATTAATTAAGAGGCGGAACAGACGGGACATGTAATAGATATTTGTTTTTGCCATCTTCGAATGAAGAACAGTTGATTAGTCCAGACAATTCTTCATTTTTAATTTGTGTGTGTACGCGTGTATAAATGCATGTTTTTTAGTGTTTATGAATTTATGCGTGAATGCATGTATGCAATCGTACGCATATGTATTACACAAATACACATATATATATATATATATATATATATATATATATATATATATGTATATATATATATATATATATATATATATAAATACGTAAACTCCTGGTCAGAATATTCAAAGGTTTTAATCACATGGCCACGAATCACAAAACCCAACATCAATTTACTAGTATACAGGCAAGGCCAAGCACCCATTAGACCATACTCAACAAACATTCGATCGGTTTGGCAGTAATCTGAAGAAGAAAAAACAGCTGCATATACGGTATCACAATCAATTCTAACAGCAAGAGAAATTTCAAAAAAATATGAGCATTAAACACTACAACCCGCCCACTCTGCGCTGTTACCAAGAGGACAAAACCAAAATGAGAAAAAAAGCGAAATTAAAGAGGAAACTTGAGGAAAAACATGCGTACACGGAACAGAATTCATTGCGCATAACTCTCAATTCATTAATACATGAATGACCAGATCTGTGAAATCACTTTGCAACACAACGAGAAACACCCATACACACAATCAGACACACGTATAGACACATGCGCATATACACATAGTAATCAGCCCCAAGAATAAGTAGAATTAAAATTGAGTCAGACCAAAAGCCCCCAACATATTAAGTGACAACCATATATATATATATATATATATATATATATGTTGATATGTAGATGTACTATGTGTAATGAGGAGTATATCAGGTAGCTTAATGAGTTGGAGTACTGAGTACGTCAATTTTAATACGTATGTGTCGGCTTACTGATCCCATGTGATCTCGAAATTGCCAAAAATGTGTGGTGCTTGATGTAGACTGAGGCCGGTGTACGATGAATATTGGCAGGATGGTTGGTCTTCTCGCCTGCTGTGGGAATTGACTTGCGGTAGTTCAATGCCTGTGCTAAACTTATCTTTTCACCCGGAAAATGACTACTTATTGCGCTCTCGGAATGTCACTTTGTCTTTTTTATTTCTATAAAGTGAATACTTGAATGTGTTTCAACTGTCCGATATTTAATGGTATTTTGTGGGTATTGTATTAATGTCCTGAGGTTAAAACAAGAAAGGACGTTCATCAGAAATTTCTGCACAGTACGAGATGAGTTCCCAATAAGGACAAAATCGGTCTACTGGATGTTTTGCCTTTGCTGCAATATACAACTCTTAGTTTATGCCGACAAATGCATGTGCATAATGTGACAGGTGTTTATTTCAAGATTGCAATCTTGATTAAAGTAATTGTTATGACCGCCCGCGCAACCAATGTTCGTTTAATTTTAGTAATGTTCACTTCAATCTCACTTCCCCATGTAGTGAGTTGTCTGTGCAATAATGACAGATTGTGGACGGTTTGTTTCAACTTTGGATCTAAATGGATGTCATATGAGCTCCACCTAACAGAAAAAAGACTAACCGAGTTACATTATTTAGTATATGATTTAAAATTGTGTGTAGTGTGTGGCAGGGTGGCTCAGTGGTTAGAGCACTATATACCGAATCAGATGTGCCAAGGTTCGAGTCCTTTCCGCGGCAAATTCTGAGTTCCCAATAAGGACGATACTGATAAACTGAACAAATTGCCTTTTCCGCACTATAAAATACCTAGTTTATACAGCCATATGTATGTAAATTATTGGTCATGTGTTTAAATTAAGATCGCATCCTTGATTAAAGTAAATATTATCATCGCTCACGCAACCGCTGTTCGTTTAATTATGTAATTGTTCATTTAAACTCCATTTCCTTATGTAATATGGTATATGTTCTATAATGCAGGATTGGAGATGGTTTTTTGGAACTTTAGGGCTAAAGAGATGCTATATAGGCTCTACATAATGTAAAGACTAACCAAAAACCCGTTAGTTAATATATAATTGAAAAAAATATGTTGTGTGCAGCAGAGTGGCTCATTGATTAAAGTACCAGATTCCAAAGCAGACGTGCCCGGGTTTGAGCCCTGTCCGCGGCAAAGTCTCGACAGTACGTGATTAGTTACCAATTAGGACGAAACCGGTCTACTGGATGAATTGCAATACTTAGTTTATAATGGCAAATTTCTGTACATAATGGTCAGGTTTTTATACCAAGATCGCAACCTTAAATAAAGTTAGATATGGCATTTTCAGAGAGAATAGGAAACGTTCGTCAATTAATATCTCTGTGTTGTATCCATTGACTTCTCTTCAGTACGCAGTACTACCACGCACAAAAAATTAATTGGCTGTTAAATTGAGGCTGCAATATAATTTTGTCGCACGTGTCTCAAGTAAATATAATGCTGCTTGTGGCGTAGAGCTAGCTACTACTTATAAGACGCCAGCAAGTATGAACCACACATACATGAATCTGCACATTTTGTTCACGCCAACTTCGGAATATCCGCAATTTCTTTTTAAACTAACTTCTTATGAGGTTTGCCATATCCTATGCATAAAATAGGCTAAGTGTCACGCATAGTGTGGGCTTCAACATATAAGTAGCCGGTTACTCAGGTACACATGAGACAGTGGGAAATCATCTTTTAATTATTTTAAAATATGTATTTATTTGCTCAGTGCTGTCCTTCTTGTTGTGGATTTGACCGCATTTTTCTTGTGCGGGACAATTGATAGCACTCATAGGTCGGTAAAATCTTGAACTCCTTCATCTTCAGATGATGTAATTTTTGGCCTCAATTGATGGGTTCTCACTTGTCCTTCTTCTTTAAGCCTTCAATTAGCTGATTGTCTGAAAATGACGTTGGATCAAAATTTTCCATTGTTCCTTGACCAATATTTCGAGATCTCATTTCCAATCTCATCTTCAGGGTTGACACAATACGCACAGGAGTAAAACACAACTTGTGACAAATTATGCTGAATTTAGTTAATACATCTGTTCATATACGGATTAACATGTTATGCTTAAATGTTAAATTCCGTGTGGCATACCGAATTATTGGATTTGGATGGATGTTCTATCAATGAAGGTAATGGTAGTCAACAAAACGTTTTGGATGATATTAAAGCAACAATAAGATTGACAGGGATAAGGTGTCTTGAAAAGTCTGTCAATATCATTCTTGCAAGTTATTGGCTTTTACGTATTATGGAGTCATAAAAGTTTCATCATATTGAGAAATAATCGTATTAGTGCCCTTACTAAGGTAGCGTTTCGTCTGAAAGTTTCGTTTTAGAAAAATTTTCTAAATTATTCCGGAATACGGGCTTTGAATCAACGTGATATGCTTAAAAGAAACACATTCGCATTATCGTATTTCCTGCTCAGAAATGAAATAATACTTACAAATTGATTAAGTGCAAAATGGATACACAGCCCAAAATAATTAGTAGTCAACCATTTTTAAGCAGAGGACATGAAACTAAATATCTTTTGGCAAAGTGCATGAGATATTTAATTGTGGCGCTAACACTTAAACAATATTCTTTTTCGTGCAAAAGCCGAGAAGCCACAATTTTGTAGCAATAACTTCCATATTGCGATGTATCGTTGCACACCTTGGCTTCGCTAACATTTAAAAGCATTTTGATGGTCTAGGATAATTTTAAAAACTATATTTGCTACCGAATTCGAATGCAACCTGACCTGCCAGAGGAGACCAAATTAAGGATCAATTCACGTTTTCACTCCATTTGTGGAATCTCATTAATTAACCAGATCAATTGAAAACTAAAAGCACCTAGGCAGGAAAATGCATTTCATTAGAGAGATGGAGAATAGACAACCATGAAAAAGGTGACATATTTTCTTCTTAAGTAAATTAGCAGCCTAATTGACTAGAGAACAAACTGGGCTGATCACTTGTCTTTGAAATGAAGTGGGTTGTCGAATAAATTTCATAATAAATTTTAGTTGACCAGATTCTCGCATTGATAAATCCTCGGCAAAATTATTATTAAAACAAAAAACTATTACTTTCGAAATCATTATTAATCAAAGATTCCAGTGATTGAACTCCAGGCGGTCTCTTTGTTTAATGTCATATGATGTGTGTCACGTCAGTTTTCAGCGTGACATAAATTTTAAGTGAATAATCTTCTTATATAATAAAAACAAAATGCGGGCGATGATTACAATTATTTTAATGAAAGTTGCAAGTGTGATTTAAATAGAATAATCTATTTGTCGAAGCACGGCAGCGTATTTTGGAAACAATTTGTGTTGAAGAAATACATGATTTAATGAAAGATTCAAGTGAAATAAGAGCCCTTAAAAAATTAGAATTTTCCGGGCCATGGACGAAGAGAAAATGAAAATTAATTGGTTAATATGCATATGTTTAGATGAACATGCCATATAATTTAACGCATTTGACATAACCTACAATAAAATAAAAGTCATCTATTTAAAATATAATTCAGTAAAAAAGCAGACGTGCTATCGATCAAATTGCGGAGCTTGTTGTTCTTTGTTGCACAGTGCGATCATCACATTTAACGTATCCATGATTTTCTTTCGTGGGTGGTCGATTTGCACTCCCTGTTCCACATTGATCCAATTGATCCTCATTTCAAAGTATGCGTGGCTTTGAGGTGGCTGGATGCTGATACGTTCCCTCACTCTCAAGGTCTCCACACCATTCGTACTAACCACCGGAAATGAAGTCCGATCTAATCTTGGTTGTGTGACTACGTTTCATTACCTCATTTCCAGTACTATCATGGGAAATCTAAATCTGATCATTGCTATTAGACGTGTGATGATGGTACTGGAAATGAGGTACCAAAATGTCGTCACACAACCAAGATTAGATCGAACTTAGTTTCCAGTGGTTAGTACGAATGGTGTGAAAGCCTTCGGAGGGAGTAAAGGAATTAGCGCTCAGCCATCACGAAGCCGAATTCAACGTGCATAGCATTTGAACGCCCGTGTAAAGTTAAATGGGGCATATTGCTTGAACCGTACAATTATTTTGATTAACTATTAGTGTTATGATAGATAGTAAATACAGATAGTAATCGTGTGAGTGATATATGAAACGTTACAAAACTGTGGTTCAACTATTTAAATTAAGTGTGCGAGAGTGTAGTAAACACCAATCCCATTGTATTTAACCAATCGTCGAACAACATGAAACCACCGCCAGTCGCAACACACTTAAAATTGTTTAAAATGTTAAATTTTGGTTCAATTTATTGGATCAGTGGAAGCTTGTTAAGATATTTCAATATTTCACTTATTTTCTTGCTGTTACTTAAATTGTTTTCGATAAATATTTATCTTCTCTATCGTTATGCACAATCATTATTTTCGTATTTCTTATAAAAGAGATTATCAAATGTACAACCGGATAGTTAATAATATGTTAAAAATGGTCACGCAATCATATCTACTACAGGTATAAAGTAAAATAATAACACCGCTATAAATTCTATACTTTCTATAGGACACATGCTACTGGATATTGACAAAATTTTAGTGAATGTTGGACAATTTATAACTCCATTCTGTTGAAAACCGGTACAGGCTTGGAATTTTGAAAATCAATGCTTTGGTACAATATAAAGTATCAAAACTATGAAAACCATTGTGTTGATACCATGTATAGGCCCTTTCACTAGAAAAGCATTTTATTGGTGCCTTTCACAGTTTCAGATTGTAATATATGTAATGTGTTAGCTGTGAAGTCGCTAGGTCGAATGCATTATATAGTGCTAACTTAATTATTATACTTTATACTTTCCGATCATGCTGCCTTTGGTTTATCCATCTGGTCACAACTGAACTAATTTATTACTAGGTTCGCAACACCTAATACATACTTGCATATATATTAGTTCTTCGCAACAAACAGTATTTAACTTAATTATTGTTCGAATACATATTCGTATAGAAGACTGTAGCGTCCAACTGTCCAACAATTCCTGTCTAAATGAATAGTGGGCACAGTGATTTTTATAAGGCCCTACAGATGAGTCGTCAGTGAGCACATGACGAATGTGTGCATGATATTATACTTTTTCATGATCACTTTGATATATTCCACTGGTTTTATTTTATCTGACATTTTTTTAGGAACACAAAAGCTGATAGTAAATTGTACATACAATAGCTGTTCGCAACTAACTATATATACCAATTATATATTTAATTGAATTATGTCATGATTACCACGGAATATGAAAACACATGACGATCGACAAGGCCTGCAATAAATAATCTTTGTCATACAAATAAGTGTGTATACTAATACTTATTTTACATTTTATTTTTACAAGAGATAACACAATTAATATAAAAGTGTGTGTGTGTTTATTGGGGACGATTATCGGATTATTTTAAAAATGATCAACTCCATACCACAAGCTTTCATTGATGCACATTCTGGGTTTTCATGTAATTAATGTGATAAGAACACTTCTCATTTTCAGCTTTACTTCTTTTTCTTTTTGGTGGTGCATAGCGGGTTGATTTGTGCGTGTGTGTGCGTGTATATATGTTTGCGTGTATGGGTTATTCTTATTGTAATGCAGAGTGATGTTTTAAATCTAATTATTCTTTAATGTTTGCATTGTGATGTAACGGCTCAAGAACAATTCGCCGAAATATTGCGTAAATGAAATTCAAATTCAATTTACGCGGCACCAATTAAAAACATTCGAAATTTGCCGTTAACTAATGGTGTGCAAGTTTCGATTTAAGGCTATTTAAGCACGGTGAATTTACCGTGCCAGTCATTTGTCGCGTTTGCTACATGTGCGTGCTGTCTGCTGTTGTCACCTACGCTGATTTTTGGACTTGCTTCACACACATTGGCAATTTCTGTCACGCCAATCTTGTTGCTGCACAACTAGTGAGACGGAGCAACATCTACATTTTGACCCTAAATTGTGCCAGTTACTGCAGACCTTCAACAGGATTACTCAGCCAATCACTCGCCACCGAGGTCAACGTCACAACAGACGGAACAACAACCCAGTCAACCGGAGCTGGTCTCAAGTGTCTAGGAGTATTTCTAGACACTGCTACACTAACTAACTTTCTCGGCATTTTCCGGAGAACGCAAAACCGGCCGTAATAAGGGCCCCCCAACTGTACAAAAACTCAGCCATCCTTAGCTCCTAACTTAAGTTGTACCGTCGTACGGCATTTACTTGAAGTTGGGGCGTTTAAAGTGTTTTGACCAGGCGTTCGATTTTTTACTATTACGTGTACGATTGTTATTTTCTCGTCTGTTGTCCTTCATATCGCATTGCTTGATTGTGTCATTTTGTCCTCAGTTACGGCCGAGGATGTGCAGATTGCAGTGTTGTTCGCTTATATCATTAAGCAATTTTTTGTTACTATTCATAAAATTAGTGTTGCTGTTTGCAAATCTGTGTTTTATTCGGTTTGTTGCCTATCAGATCAGATGTTTGTGACGCTGGTCAAATGAGTTTTCGGGCTCACCTGGATGCAAGAAATTTGTATGTTCAGCCTGGGTGCTTATTCTTTTATACAGTCACGAATATGATCAACTTGTAGGATAGCTGACCAAAGCCTTGAGTTTGAATTTTGACAAAAAATTGCACGTAATGCACGGCTCCATTGGCATAGTATATGAGTTTTAAGACGGGAAAATGGTACATTATCCGCGGTAATTCTACCTATTAGTTAATGATTGCCTGTAAGGACGTAACGGATCTACATGCCGTATTGCATTGTTTTCATATGTAATATTTTGTTTTTACTGCAGTCATGCACATAATGAATTCCTGCCATTGTACTTGAAATCTATATCACTGCTCCAGGTACTATGGTGGCTACTTACAAATGACTGATAGGAGTCGTCTAGTTGTAACTTTGATGAAAAGCAATTACGACTATATTCCATCTGATGGAAAGGCTGAAAAGAAGCGTAAGGTGGTTTGTAATTAGAAAATGCATGCCTAGTGCGGCTTCGGGATCGTAGTTCATTTCTTGCAAGTTTCTAAAACAAATGAACCATGATTCAGATCCCAGTCCTGGCAACAGTAGAAAAAACTTGTTGAAAGTCCACTAAGAACGAAAATGGTTCTCATGATCAACTTCATTCACCGTCTTCAACACTGTTTAGTTTACAATTAAAAGATGCACACGCACACAAACACACCAAAAACACATATTTTGACAGTCTAGAATAAAACTTGTTATTATATACATTTGTGTTATTTATTTGTGGAACATTTATTGCTTCGACAAAATTATTTAATATGTTTTATTTTCACAGTAAATCAGTAGATAGAATGGAACATGAGCACTATTTTACATAATATAATGTGTGTTTTAATTCATACATGAGAATATATGTCTAATATTCACGAATTAAATTTCTTAAATTATTGGCTTAAATGTGATTACATATTTTATTTTAATTATGGAGATAAACCACAGCCAGTAATACAAATGTATGCTTATTTTGGACACTTATTTCGAGAACTCTGATCTACGCATTAAAATCTTTCATTTATTTACGTTATGGGTTTTCGTTTAATTAAATGAATAACAACAATTAGGTGCTTAGCCTGCCTGTATACTAGTAAAAGGATTATGCATTATTTGATTCGTGGCCAGTCGAGTCAAATGTAATTTTGGGGAATTTTTAATGTCGAGGCCAAGTGCCTGTTGTCTTATATAAAGAGATTCATATATTTTTATTTAAAAAAATCGGATTTGCTTAGTGTAGAAATGAAATAAGGTGCCACATAGACCGAGGCTTCGTTCCAAATATGTGCTGGGAAATAACTGAATTTTCTGACGGTGCCAGGTTTTAAAAAAAATCAATCTCTGCATCAAATTGTATTGGATTTGTTGATTAATTGATTTTTCGTGCATCTGGCATATATGTTAACACATATACATAAAAAATTTTAGACTGAAGGAATTGGCGAGAATTAGCAACTAATCATTCGCATCCAATGATAAGTTTCGGAAAACTTGGTTTATGACCTCCTCTGTAGTGCGAATAGGACGAAGTGTTATGTTGCCATCTATGAACCGCTTCGGATGGTTGTTTATTAGCGAATTCTTTTCTCAAATTGCCTAGCTCTTCGTTGATCTTATTTTCAGAGCAGATCTTCTAGATTTGTTTTCGCAGCGGACCGATCCCAAATCACAAAAAAGATAATGAAGCCGGTACAGACGACATATTTACTATCGTAGTAGAGAAAAGCAACACTTTTCCCTTCTTGGGCATAAAACGCACTCGAAAAGTAAACGGTGATTTAACACTGGCATTAAATCGAAACAAATATTCACTGGTAAATACATTCATTACAAAAGTAGTGTGCCAGTCTCACAAAAGAACCCCAATTAAAAACCTAGGTTTATGAATATATATATATATATATATATATATATATATATATATATATATATATATATATATATATATATATATGCATATATATATATATATATATATATATGCTAATGTAAGCTATGCATTGTCTAATGTAGCAAATTAAATATTTACAGTGGGCCGGTTAAATGATTAAGTCATTTAGTTCGCAGTCAACATATATTACTGCAAAGACCGCGCGTGTAAAACTCAATTTTGTTATTGCTCTGTATTAGTTAACGTTTGCTACGCAATTATTTCCAGCGACGTGGCTGGCCGAAAAATTATTATTTTATATTACTGAATAGTGTGTGGAGAAAGGCTAAAAAAATCCGAATACTAATTCGACTAACTACTTTCAGTAGCAGACAGAATAGACTTTGAATATGGCCATCTCGAGAAATTGTAATGGTGCCATTTGGTAATGAATGATAAAGTTGAGTATTTTGTCAAAGAATGCATGTCATTAAACAATTACTGAGTGAGAGATTGGTGAAAGCAATTGTTCAAATCCACTTTTTCTATCTTGGAATAAACACAAATCATATTTTATCGAACCAAACAGGTACCAACGTGGCTCAACATACCATGGTCATCATCAGAGTATGATGGCAACGTTACTGTCAGCAATGCATATATAAATTAATGGAAAATCAGATAAACGGTTTTCGGCTCTACGAGTTTTGTATATATTGTTTTGGACTAGAAATGTCCGATACACAATTTCTGTGCAAAAAGTATTGCAGCTATAGTTGCTCATGTAATGTATAAAAATTAACAGTGAATGATTACCCTGGCGGTGATAACAATTCATTAATTCAAGTTTGCGAGCTTGATATAAGCATTAATCCCATTTTATCTAACCACACACGCGTCAGTTCATGCGACGTCCGGTAGTTTTTCTATATTGGCGCCTGGTTACTTACAATGAGATTGATGTTCGTAAGGATTTCATGATCTTGGTTTAAATAATTTTATTACTACTCGTGCAAAAATTTAACTTTCGTGACTGCATAGAAATTATGCAGTCGACACTTCCAATCAAGTGCAATTTTTGCAAAACTGCAATATGCGAAATCTGCATATTTGATTGTCCATAACTAGCAGTTTGATCCTCGCTAGTCGGTTTGCCGTCGTGCTCTGATGAGGATCATGGAAATTCGAAACGCGTCAGTACCTAAAAGTGACGTTGATTTTGCCATCTTTTGTAACTAGTGTGATACAATGAGTTCGATGTTTATATCAAGCTCGAAAACTTGATTTAAATAATTTTTATCACCACCCGCGCAATCAATGATTGTTACATACATTAAAAATGGTCGCCTCCGTTCTTATTTCAATATTTTTTATTTGTAGCGATTTTATCAAGTATTGCAGACTTACACATCACAATTAAAAGAATTTTAGCACGCATATCGGAAAATCGGGGTTGGTAAATGTTTTGTTATGTAATTTTTTGTTAGTATAAAGTCATATTTCTAAATTATTAAATAGCTTTCTATAAATGTGTTCTTTAAACGAAATTTTTTGAATTCAGTCCTTTTTTGTATATTTGATTTTTGGACCCCTATTCATTTGTATTTCGTTGAACCTCCTGCTCGGGATATTCTAAGAAAGCTCCAACTTGACACAATATTTTCGAGTGTCTAAAATAAGACTTAAAAAAAGTTTATTATTCATTCTAAAATTGGCCGTATTTTTAATTTTTTACATTTTAAGTACATAAGACTAGGTGTAATTATACTTTTCTATATAGGATTTGTTTCTGCATTATTCCGCAATTTACTTTTTATTCAATATTTTAATATAATCGAAATAATTTTTGAACATTTGGAAGAATTTAGCTTGAAATAAATTTTTATTCTGTACAAGTAGTACGAACTCAATTTTATAGATATTTTTACATGATTTTATTAACATGATTATTAGCACTTGCATTAGTTGATGCTGCATTGTTTCGTGTTTCGGACTGGCTGTGACTACATTTACGAAATTCAGTAGTTACTTATATTAAAAATCTATAAATAAAGCATTAAAAATTTCAAAATATAAATATCGAAATACAGATGAATGAAGCCTCCGTTGATGCTGACATTCAGAAAGAGTTTGCGCGTCAGAGGGAGCACTTGGAAAGATCTGTTGCCTCGTTACGAAAGAAGTTAGAAAAGGATTCAGAAATCCACCGGTCTGACTATATTCGCATAATGCAGGTTAGTATATTAACTCATTTTAACTTAATATGTGTTTGCGGCATCAAAATGAAGGATTTAACTTATATTATTCATTGTTAAAAAGCTTGCCTTTTGATTTCAAATAAGATGTATGCAAAGTAAATTGTTCGGATATACAGGATGAATTTGTTAATAAAATACTCAAATATTGCCCAAGATACGGCAAGTGTTAAATAGTCTGATGATGCATATAGTTTCTTATAATAATTTGAAATAATGACACTAATTCAGAATAAGAGATACAAGAGAATAAATTCAATATTCTCTGCATGGTTGTCAATTAGTAAATACACGCGTTCTTTGATTTATTTTTCGAGGAAATTAACCAAAATTTATTTATGAAATTTTCAGAAAACACGCTTTTCCTCTTATTTGCGGGCTTTAATAAAATTTACGTAACTCTTTGCATGTGCTTTGATCAAAAGGAGTTTTATCGCATTGGGTTATAGCTTCTGTCCAATTTTATCATCAAGTAGTTACGAATATATATATATATATATATATATATATATATATATATATATATATATATATATATATATATATATTTAAAGGCAAACATGAAATTTAAACGAGGAGAAAGTGTAAAATTTTGACGAATCATCATTTGCATGCGTAAAATCCAATACAGATTCAATTTTCGATATTGCTTTTCAAGTTGCAAAAATCACGCTGCAGTTATCTAATCTACACATCTTCATATATTGCTAAGTCATTTCTGTCATTGCATATAATAATTACCTTAAAGACCACGTATAGTGAACATACGTTCAAGGTTTCAAGAATATTTTGCGCAATTAAATGAACATTGGTTGCGCTGGTAGTGATATCAATTATTTAAATCAATTTTGCAATCGTGAAATAATCACAAGTCCAAATATATACATACATTCGCAGTATAAACTAAGCACTATATAATATAGAAAAGGCAGTTCATCCAGTAAACTGTTATCGCAAACGGTTACTCACTATTTTATTTAAAATGGGTGTGTAAGGTGCTTTTTACTTTCATTCTTGTTTATAATCGTCTAAACAATCGGTCCGCGTAAGTTGATCGACAACTTACGCATGTATTTTAATAAATTTTTTTAAAAAGTATACATTAACGACAGTTTCTCTCGTTTTGCCGGTAAATGTGAACCTGCGTCAAAGTTGGAGTCCTGTCCGCGGCAAATTCTGGCCAGTACGTGACGAGTTCCCAATAAAGACGAAACCGGTATATTGGATGAACTGCCTCTTCTACACTATAATATTCTGAGTTTATACTGGCATGTGTAAGTAATTAATGGGTTAAGTTGTTATATATCTTTCTTAAGTAATACATACAGGGAATGTAACTAATTCTCTTTCTAATGTATTGACGTAAAGCTGATACTTTTGTTCACTTTTTTAAAACATTAAAGCGGTGTTGATGTTTGAGAAATATTTTCAAGAACCGGTAAATTTTCATAAACATAACGTATATACTGTGAAAATTTTCATATGCCTCTCTGTAGTCAGGTTTATACGTATGTCCTATGAACATTTTCCCTAGCACTGGAGATAAGAGGCTTCGAATTGCCAAATTATCAAACTGTTTATGCATACTACCAACAAAAACAGACGGCCAAATTTAGTGCATAGTAAAATTTGCGTGCGTAGAGTATTTCCTGGAACCGGAGATGGTAATATGATTTGATCACTACCTGAACTATAAAGTCAGAATTGTCTTCAACTGGAACATTTACGAAATACAACATAGGCTTATTCTTAATATTTATATCTTGAATTATTTTAACCATCTCATAGGAATTGGCAGACGAATAATTGCCTAGTAATCTTTATCAGATAAATTTGTGATTACATTTTGGCAATTAAAAAAAATATCAATGAACTTGGTACATCAGATGTAACTTGCATGATAATTGCTTAATGCATTATATATATATATATATATATATATAAATATATATATTCTTATAATTAGGAAAACAACACAAATAACAAAGTGGATAAAGGCCATTTATTTCGTGAATACTAAACATCTCTTATACAATCATACATATTTATACATTTTGGGTTGTCAATTGGTTATGTTATTGGTGACAAATCTGACTCGTTATTACTGCTGTTTCTGGTTTTGACTAGTAGGTGAGTGTGTATGCGTTTGTGTTTGTGTTGTGTATGTGTGTTTGCATGTAAAGGTCATTCTCGCAGTATTGCGAAGTGATGTCTGAGATCTTGTCATGATTGTTTTGATAACTTGAGAGTTAGCCCTTTGTGCAAATTGGTCACTGTTATCTATACAAGTGCTATTTTTCCCAGTATAGTTAATCGTTTCTCCCCGCTGCGCAAGGGTGCTATTTTCGCTTGGTAACAACGCTAATGTTGATTGTCGTGTTAAACGCTCACACTGTTTGGAGACTTCTGTCATCGTATGCGCCTCTGTTATCTCAACCTCACCTTGTTGCCAATCCGATTGTACGTTTGTTGATTCTAGTCGAGGGCCTGTTGGTTCTTGGCTGGATACTAGTAGATTGTTCTTGAATTTTGTTATCCTTGGCCAGTCGATAAGGATATCATGTTGATGAAACTTTTGAATGTTAAGTTCAGGTGCTTGTTGTTTTATGTAAAGCGCTTCGTAGATAAAAAGTAATTTTTCAGATTTTGCTTTATGTAGAATTGTGAAATTGGTCGAATTGACAGGGTGCCCCGTTGCCAATATATGATCGGAAATAGCTGATTTTCCTGACGGTGGCAAGCCTTTGTTAATCAATTTCTGTGGCAAATGTTGCTGGATTCTGCTTATCAATTGCTTCTTCGTACGTCCGATATATGTGCTACCGCACATACATGAGAATTTATAGACTATGAATGATTTGGAGAGAAGTGGCAATTGATCTTTGGCATCCAACCTCATGATTCTCTGTGTACTGAATGTCATATTAACTTTAACACTGGGAAAGTTGTCCTTAGTTATTCTATTCAGCCGCCGTGCAATTATTGAGGCTGGTATGTCGCCTCTAAATGGTAAGTTTAGGAAAACCTGCTTGCCGGTATCCTCTCTAGTACGAATCTGCCGTGGTCTAATGTTGACATCAATGAACCGCTCTGGGTAGTTGTTCATTAGCAGAATATTCCTGAGGTAGCCCAGTTCTTCCTCAATCTTGTGTTCAGAGCAGATCTTTCTGATTCTGTTCGCTAGGTTGTTTACTAAGTTTCTTTTGTGGGATTTTGGCACACTACTGTTGTAATGAATGTATTGTCCAGTGAAAGTGGATTTTCTATGTATGGCCAGTGTCAAATCTCCGTTTGCTTCTCGAGTGAGTTTGATGTCAAGGAATGGGAAACTGTCGTCTTTCTCTACTTCGAGAGTGAATTTGATGTCTGGATCGACTCCATTTGCTTGTTTGAGGATTTCGGAAGGGTCTGCTGCTTCTGAGATGAACAACAAGATATCATCTACATACCTTTTGTAGAATGCGCACTGGTCAATTATACCTTTCAGACTGGTTTTTTCCAGGTGATACATGTATACATCTGCCAGGAGGGGTGCGATGCAGCTTCCCATAGCTACACCATTGATCTGGCGGTAGTATATACCTTCGAAAGTAAATTGCACGTTTTTAGTACATGCTAATATGAGGTCTTTGATGTCATTGGTGTCTATAGGGAAGTCAATAAACTCATTTTTGATGAGATCACACAAGATCTCCGTTGTCTTATCCAGTGGTATGTTTGTAAATAAGGATGAGACGTCAAGCGAGACCATCTTATTCTGTAGGATGTTCTTCCCCTTCAGTTCATTTGCTAATTCGAAAGAGTCCTTGATAGTGTTAGTGTTTATGATGCTCCGTATTGGTTCAAGTAGTTTGCAGAGAAACTTGGCTGGTTTATGTTGTGGAGCGTTGATCATTGACATAATGGGCCGCATCGAAGGAGCTCCTGAGGCTGTCACGGCTTTGTGAGTTTTTCAACAACAATCTACTAGTATCCAGCCAAGAACCAACAGGCCCTCGACTAGAATCAACAAACGTACAATCGGATTGGCAACAAGGTGAGGTTGAGATAACAGAGGCGCATACGATGACAGAAGTCTCCAAACAGTGTGAGCGTTTAACACGACAATCAACATTAGCGTTGTTACCAAGCGAAAATAGCACCCTTGCGCAGCGGGGTGAAACGATTAACTATACTGGGAAAAATAGCACTTGTATAGATAACAGTGAACAATTTGCACAAAGGGCTAACTCTCAAGTTATCAAAACAATCATGACAAGATCTCAGACATCACTTCGCAATACTGCGAGAATGACCTTTACATGCAAACACACATACACAACACAAACACAAACGCATACACACTCACCTACTAGTCAAAACCAGAAACAGCAGTAATAACGAGTCAGATTTGTCACCAATAACATAACCAATTGACAACCCAAAATGTATAAATATGTATGATTGTATAAGAGATGTTTAGTATTCACGAAATAAATGGCCTTTATCCACTTTGTTATTTGTGTTGTTTTCCTAATTATAAGAATACTGTGTTAATTAAAACGGCATGGACATCATAAAGATTATCAAAGAGCGGGGTCAGCCTTTTACCCGTAAGGAACTAAACACTTATATTGCAGCCAACTGTACGTGTGCCAAACTTCTAGAAAGGATTAAGTTCTTCAAATCGTGTTTAGAATCAGATGTTGTGCCAAAACGATTCCTCAAGCAATGCAGAAGAAATAACCAAAAACCGACGAATAAACTGATAAGTCGCTTATTGCTTAATGGTATCGAGGACAACCAATCAAAACTGCAAGACGCTGAGAGCATCATTCAATCACTGGGTTGTCGAATTGCAAGACTGAACGACGGCGAATACACCGCTTTCACAAAGAAGATAGAAACACTGATGAAAATAACAGCGGAAAAAGAAACCAAGAACCTCACGAGAGACCTGGATAAATTTCCCACGCAATCAAAATTTCCTACCAACCCAGACGCTTTTATTCACAATTATTCAAAAGTGAGCTTGTCAAAACATCAGAAAGAATTACTCTCCTTAGGAGCAAAATTCTGCGTAGTCAAGAAAAATCTAAGTGAACGGGACATTATTGACATTCAGGCTGGAACGGAAAATTTCTACAATGACTTAACGAAAGACATCGCCCCACATGCATTCAATGGACAAGGACTGAAAGCTGATATATATATATATATATATATATATATATATATATATATATATATATAAATATATATATATATATATATAAGAAAACTTCATTTATTGGTGCACAAAATGTTTGTGACGTTAAGACATAGATTTAGACTAGGCCCGTCACTCTGAAAACTATAACACGGCGTGTACCATCTAATGAAATGTTGGAGTTTTATTTAATGACGATAGACTAATGACGTTTCTATTTATCATTTCTCGCCTCATCAATAGATATTCAATACAATACTATTACAAGGAACAAATAAAAATGTAGCATCCTTCTTTGAGAAAGGACTATTTATAATTATTTTAAACTTACTAACAGTTAGGTATGCCTGAACATCACGCCTAAAATTAAAATTCATCAAAACACAGCCATTCGCAAACATATGCGTATGTATAGGCTTACATCTTTACACGATAATGAAGAATAAATTCAAAAATTGCATTGATTCCGCGTACCGAAACCATTAAATATGTGGAATTTTGCGAATTTAAGCCCATGATACTCAGAAACATCTAAACCCACAAATTTTCATTTATATATATATACATACATTTATTTTAATAAATAAAATTAATATACAAGCAACTGTTCATGATTCCAAACTTCTCAAATTACAATTTAACCGCTAAGAAGAATAGAAAATCCTTTAAATGACTTAAAGTTATAATCAGTACCCAATTTCCCTTATCTTAGCTTCTTTTTAGCCAGTTTTTTCGAGGATAGGGTTTGACCAATCAATCGAGAGAAAACCGAATAATTGTAACGTAATCAGATTCAAGTAATTAAAATGAACACTATGAAACAATGTCCGATTCAGTGGTACAAATGATATCCATAGACTAAAATTAAAGGTTACTCAAGCAGATAAATAGATAGCAAGAGAGGGAGAAAATGTGAGAGTGGAGTTAGTAAAGTTCTAGATAAGACTACATATAAGGCATAGAATGACGATTCGAATTTTTTCTCGTTTATAGGTGTGTGATTAGTTCATGTAGGGCTCATATTTATTTTAGCCAAAACTTGGCTCTTGTTATATCTCACTCTGCCCTCCTCCTTCTCTCTCATTCTGGGTAACCTTAATTCTTAGATCATTGGCCTAATATTTGTCAACAACGAAGTGTTTTTTCAATTGTAAAATAGGTGTTGCGTATATAGTAAGAAATTAGTTCAAATATGACCAGAAGGATAAACCAAAATCAGCCAAAGCTAACTCCACTATTGCAGATATACACAGTCATATAGAAATTTATATCGTCCAATTTTTCCACGCACCCAGAAGCATACGCATTTGCTCTTACAAATCAAGCAGCAATAAACCACCAACAGAAAATAGTAGTAAAAATGACAATCAGACTAGTTGTCATTTATTTAACAAAATGAAAACCAAAAATGTATAAAAAGGAAAGATTATGTGTAGTTGGAAAAACTCAAAATAAACCGTCCAACTGTTCCACATTTCTTGTCCAAATATATAGTGGATATAGGGCAGAGTACCTGATACTACTGAGGAGTCGCTAGTAAGCACGTAACGAATGTGCACATGAGATTATACCTTCCGTTCATGCTGACTTTGGTTTATCCCTTGGGTCATTTGAAACAGTTTGTACGCAATACTCGTGCAGCAGGCTAACTGGTTATTTTGTTAAATTGGACTGTGAAAACCTTTCGCTATTTCTTATGTATAAAGTTCTTCTGCTTTATATTATTAATTCTGTTTAGCAGACAAAACTTGGTATACAATTGTATAATACATAGCTAAAAATTCTAATTTAGGTTCAGATTTATGTTATCATTTATCCGGTTGTTTAAATTTTAAAGTACTCACTTTGATTGAATAATGTATGCAAATTAGTACTAGTGTATTTCATTCCAATTTACATAGTTATTCTCAATTGTCTAATTTATGAATGGGAACAGTGTAAAATTGATAAATTTATTTATATCATGTAGTTTTTTTCATTTTCATACCTTGAATATTACTTTGAAATTCTCTGTATTGTTCGCATCGTTTTCCCAAATAATAAACTAGGTTATTTCAGATATTATCATTATACTTCATCAGTGATTTCTCGACAAAAATGCTATCTTTTCAACTCCAACTACTTGTTTGTAATTTCTTTTGAATAAAGGTGAAGTATTTTAATATTTTTTCCAAATATTTGTACAACAGTTCAATTAAATTGCAACATTTATTGCTTTCAAAACAACAGCCAATAGTTTAGTAGATATTTTCGCTTCCTGAACAACAAATCACTCCTTATTTAAACTTTCAATATTTATTTGAATACTTTTTACAATGAATTCTACGTCTTCTGAGTTTTCTGCAATCCTTAGCGGATAACGATTGTTTTGTTTGTGAAGGACACCTTGAGCTATTATGCCATTTTGACCAGTCGAAGAACGTGAAGAGGCCAAAATCAGCTAAACATACCTTGATCATTATCAGTGCTCAAAAGTTTTGAATAAAATAAAAACCATTATGTAGTGTAGAAATATTTTAAGCAGCTTACGTGAGACGTTTCATAGTAATACTTACTATCATGTAATTGTCTTATGGAAATTACTTTAAGCCATAAATTAGATTTCACAAAATATTGCTTAGATATTCAAATGTAGACACTTAATATACGGTTGAATATTTGCGCTGACATATCAGTTCCTGTTTGACGTTTATTTTTCAAACATGACACGCCAAAAAACAGGTTAGCCTATGTAAGACTAGGTGGGTATGACAAAGCCAGCATTAGACAAATATTAATCATATTAACGTGTGTGTTCCTTATTTACAAGCTGACGATTAATTTGAGCTGGCACTACATTGTAAATCTACTTTTAATTTGCGAAATTAATGCTTGGCAACATTAGGTTGAAATTCAAATAACAGAATTCATATAGGCTGTAGCATGAATGTGTTTTCCAATATGAGCAGATTTATTTCTATGTAAGCCATGCCTAATTCATAAAAGTATGTGTGGAATAACATATATATGGTGCCAAGTTTTCCTTTGATTCTTCGACCAATAACCTGGTTAGCTACTTGGCACTACTCTCAATCAATATAATTATCATCCAATGTTAACACTATTCGTTTTTGTTCCAACTTCAACAAATATATGTTTTTAAATCGTCAATTCTGGTACCCTGGGTTTCTAATTATGAACACTACACTCTGAGTTTTACAAAACACCGATGCTCAATTGTGCTTAAATCTCCCGTGTTCAAAATTCAGTTAATTGACCATATCTGTTGCATGCTATTTATCCTCAGTTAAACTAGTTATTTTAAGAATAACTTATGTTGTCTGCAAAGCAGTGTAAGTGAAAGCAAATTTATTAGTGGGATATTGTGCGATTTGAAACCTTTTTTACAGATGGTTTACGAGATTTCACGTTTCAATTTCACTCTACATTATCTGCGTATTTTCTGCTAGACAAATCTTATATATTCATAGTCAATATATTTAATTAAGAGCAGTGATTAAACAGCTAACGAATGAAATTATCTTCAAAATTGAATACAACACAGCTAAAGATGCATGTTAAATGTTATAATATATAATCGTCTAAAATCCCAAAAAATAGGAAAATAACACTCAATCGAGTGTGTATAAAACGCGAATGCAATGCGATAATGCAAGAAAAATATATAGCAGTTACGTTTTAGTTGATGCTAAAAAGTTTGCGAATAATATAATAAGAATACAGGGTTGCAGAATTGTCAATATGCGCGTTATTGCCTACAGAGAGAACAATGGAATAATCTGATGGACATAGGCACCGAATAGAAAATCAGGGGAAGAACATTTTCTAAATGACATACATGGCAGTTATCGTCGTGGATGGCTTCAGAATAAATTAGATCAAGGTTGCGATCTAGATATAAGCAACGTTCCCATTATGTACAAGCATTTACCAGTATAAAATAAGCATTTTTTAATGCTGAAAGGCCATTAATCCATTAGACCGGGTTTGTCCTCAGTTGGAACTCATCACATACTGTTCAAAATTTGCCGCGGACAGGGTTCGAACCTGGCACGTCTGTTTCGAAATCTGTTGACGTAGTCACTGAGCCAAGCTACACATAATTTTCAGAAATGTAATAAATACTGTTCTTTGTCCAGAAACCTTGATTTGAATTTTCCTTATCGCCATCCGCGCAACCATTGTTTAATTATATAAATGTTCAAATCAAAACCATGTCCCTAGGTATCGTGGTGTGATTTCTGTAATGACGATTTGGGGATGGTTAGTCGAAACCTTAGTTCTAAACATAACTGATATAGGCTCCATAAAGAGGAAATAAAAACCAAGAAACAATATTTGGTATATATGTGAAGTGTTGGAAAGTGTGGCTCAGTGGTTAGGGCATCAGTTTTCGAATCAGAGGTGCCCAGTTTAGAGCCCTGTCCGCGGCAAATTCCTGACAGTACGTGATAAGTTCCCAATAAGGTCGAAACAGGTCTACTGAATGAATTGCCTTTTCTACACTATACAATACTTCGTTTCTACAGAAAAATGTGTCTAATTAAAGGGACTTGTGTTTACATAAAGATATATATGCTATCACCGCTCACGCAACCAGTGTTATTTAATTATTTAGACGATTTTTGACGTTAATACTTTTCACAAAAATAGTTGATTTGAAATTAAATACTAGGAAGCATGCATCATTAATAAAACAAATTATTAATAAGTAATGCAGTAAAAATTCTCATGCGCTAGGTAGAAACCGAGTTTGCTTCCAGTCTAAACTATCCTCATAATAATAAGTAGACACATAACTGTATTCTTGAAGGCGCTATGATGCAGCAAATTTATACCAGCAGGAATCAAGACAAAGTTATAACCCGTTTTTCAGAAAAGATAAAGTAGTTTGTCAAAAACAGGTGTATTGTTGAAGAACGTTGACAATAAGCTACTACTGCGGATTGGAGCAATAGCCACCTTTGATACTAAGAACGCACAAAGCGTCCTATATAGGGCTGGCATTAATTCACCAAAAAGTCTTCGCAGAAGCGCCCACATTAGGGTGAAGTAGTCAGCACAACGATGGAAGCAGACTTCCAGCTGAAGTGAACATAAATTAATTCATATTTGTAAATTTGTTTTACTAAATCGATGATCTTTATCAGAACAAAATACTTTAAATACTTGATTAAAAATAAAGGATCTGTGGTAAATCTTCAAATGGCTTCTGATGGCTTGGAAACGTTGATTCAAGGACTGACTGCACAAATGAACAATTTGACTGCAGAATTAGGATTAATTAAGTCTCGTCTGGACGATACATTGATGATAAATACCGATGGAATCCGCGTAAACGATACAACCAATATAGGTGGGCACAACACAGACATTGCAGTGGGAATTGTCTATTAGATGTTACGCAACTAGTCAAAAAGAAGTTCCATTACAACAAAGTCGATTAAACATAGACAGCATTAGAGAACGGTATAATCTTATGTGCACATGCGTTTCGCGCTTACTAGCGACTGATTTGTAGGAGCCGGTACAATGCCATATAGCATTCAGTATATAAATATATAGAGAAGATAATTCTAAAAAATAGAAGCAATAATTTGAAAATATGCTTTATATCTAAACCTTTTTTAATTCTGGGGTAATTATTTGATTAATGTGAAAATTCAATTTTGTAAAAAAAATATATTAATTAGTTAATAAACTTTACTTATTACTACAATTGTCAGCAGTTTAAACCGCCGAAAAGTAAAGTAACCATTTCTGTGTTGATGCTAGTTTATAAACGCACATTTTCTTGGCATCAGATGTATTCTCAACGCCTTAAAAGTAGCATGAAACTGTGTATACAATTCAGACGTACATGTGTCAACAGACATTGTGTCCTAGCATAAAACGGATTGTCATTTGTTTATGAACAGCACTTGAAAAATTCCCGTTATTGCATACATTAAGAATTAAAATACTATTGAGGGATTCTTTAAAGCAAGTTTTGAGCTTAAGTAAACACCAATCCATTAAATTTAACAGATCGTCGAACAATTTAGCAAAACTACCGCACTAACACACTGAGCGCTGACCTTCCACGATCATCACCAGAGCACGACGGCAAACTGGCAATTGAGGACCAAACTGCAATTCACACACATGGGAAGCAAAATTAGATATTCGGCTCTCACTTCTAGTAGTCTCGCATACACAGTACTTGACTGGATATGTCGGCTGCACAATATCTATGACATACCTTACTTATGATGACAATTAGCTATTCACTCATGCTCTCTTTTGAAGCAATTACGCACAATATCAATGAATTAATACTCCATTGTGTCGCGTTTTTCTTTAGTGACTGCATTGCTAAATTGATTGCGTTTTTGAAATCCAACATAAATGTGACCTTGTGTCAATCATAATTGTTTTAAACTATTCAGTCGAATTTCCGTTCGACTGCAGACCATATTGTCTCTATTATCGAAAGTCATTATTAAAAGGTAAATTTTCAATTATTAAATTATTATTCCAGTAAAAGTTTCCGCATTTCAGATAAGTCAATGAAATACTTGGCAAATAAGCACCAAATGAGAGTAGAAAATTTGAGGTCACATAAAAAATATTGACGGAGAATTTTAAAATCTGACGAATAATTTACTCCTTGAAGTAATTAATTTTATGCGCACAATATTAAGTCAACTATATTTTAATCAGACACATTTCAATGGCGTATAAAAATATTGTTTCGATACGAGCTATTTTTTAATTACCTAATCCATGTTATGGCTAACCAGAGATTATTTCCTGTTCTTCTTTTCAATGTAAAAGTTTCATTACCATGTTCCAGTTACACATTTCTGTCCGCAGTTTATTATTTGACTGATAAAACGAGTGTGAAAATTTCTAAAATTTAGATACTGCCTCTGGCGGAGACCTAATATATATGCAACTGTGTATTAGGTGTTGCGTACCATGCAACAAATTAGTTCAAATAGAAACAGAAATGTAAACAACAGTCAGCATGAGCTGAAGGAGGCACATGAGATTAAACTTGCCGTTCTTGCTAACTTTGTTTTATCATTCGGGTTCTATTTGAACTAATTTGTTACAAGGTGCGCAACGCCTAATACACAAGCGGAAAAATAAATTTATACTTAGGAATGGCAAACTTATAATAGCTAATGATGTTACGCTATATAAGCGCGTCGCGTATGTCTGCGTGTGTCAATTACTGTTAATTATTCAGTAAAGTCTAAATATGTACAGGTACACCTGTATCTAAATAAAACTAGAAAATTCGAGTTTAAATTTTCCATTTGCACATGTCTGATGTATTGTTTTATTCTAACCGTGTTAAATGATAACAGTAACGTTGGCCACAGTGGTAGCATTTGGGAGGGAGAAATGCACAGTAATAGTAATACATCGGTAATTGAACATGCTAGGAAAGGTAACCAAAAAGATAGTAAACTAAAAAGATAAATTAAGATGGAGCTTAAAATAAATGTTTGTCAGTCAAATAAGTGTAGAATACTACGTAACGTAGCAATGGTATTGTAAGGAATGTTTATAATTAAGATATCATTTCATCAATATAATTAAAACTCTAAGTTAATAGATACCTTGAGGTAACAAGAAATAATGGATAAATATTTGAACGATGGTACTGTCAATAATACAGTTGCAAATAATTTTTTTATAATCTCAGTCGAAATCTAATATTATTTATATTTTACTGGAAGTATTTTCTGATTAAAAATTGTGCAATCGTCGTTTAATGACATTAGTTTATGGTGTGTGCCAACTTGAGCCTAGCGATATTTTCACAGCTGTTTCATTCATAATAGCATCTATTTAATTAATTGCAATATGTGTTGTAATGAATCTTGTCGTTCTGCTACAACTAACAATTGCTGTGTTTAAAATCTTCCCGGTATATTGCGTGTCCAGTCTCCACGGAATGACGTACTTGATTAGAACTAGTAACATGTAAATAACTTTCTTGTAATCAAGCTTGCGAGCTAGAATTAACCACCAACCTCTTTCTATTTAACCAATCGAACAACAGAACGAAACTACCGCCCGTCAAAAGTACGTACTTACATGCAATTCTGTTTTTGCTTCTTCTTATCTTAATTTAAAACGTGGTTCCACCTACATACATGATATTAAAGACTGCAGTGGATTGTATACTTTATCGTTAGGATTTTTACCGCCAAAGTTAAGGTAATTCCTTAAAATTTTCAGTATCATATTTCAATGCTGCTAGTTTTATATTCTGCCGGCTGGTATTATGGAAATACCATCAAACTCAGGTGCTTCTGTATTATCTTCGACATTTCATAAATTCATATGGAAAGGGTAGATCTGCAATGCGGAATATAAAAACTTATTTAGCCTGAGTTTATAATCGGTTCATGCAATGGGGAGTATTACACCATTTCAGTTAGTTACATGTTTTTAATTCCTGACTGGTTTTTAATAGAACTGTAGCGATAATCTACATTACAGGCTGCTGATGAAAAAATCACTTTCATGAGATATTTTGATTAAATTAAGACCACTGTTGATCATATTCACTATATTATGTCACTCCATACGTAAGTGATTATTGCAGCCAAAATGTATTCCACAAATGTGATCAAAAATTGATTTAATCAAAGTCACTGAAATTTTAAGTAACTTCTGATATATATTCTTGTTAACCACAAAATCATATTAACGTATATATATATATATATATATATATATATATATATATATATATATATATATATATAAATCGAATAACTAAAGAGAATTTCCCTAGTGCAAAAGTTAACATCACATACGGCACACAGAGTATCACGAGGTCTGATGTCAAACATCAATTGGAATATCTCTCCAAATTATTCAGTCTTCAAATTCTCATGTATGTGCGGCGATATACAAACTGGACGTACGAAAAGCAGTTGGTCAACAGATAACAGCATTTGTACTGTAGAAATTGATTGAATGCCATGGCAACGTCCGGAAAATCAGCTATTACCGAGCTTATGTTTGAGACGGGGCACCCAACCAATTTGACGAATTTCACAGTTCTACACGAAGCAAAGTCAGAAAAATTATTATATATATATTTTTTTCAAACTCTTTACATAAAACAACAGGCTTCTGGCCAAAACATTTAGAAGTCTCGTCAACATTCTATTTGAATCGATTGGCTACGAACCGCCCAAACACGCACTAAACGAGCCTGAAAAATGAGATTGGATTGGTAACAAAATGAATAAAAAACATCTGCTCAAACGGCCTCGCTAACATCGTTAGTAGTGACAGAAATGAAACAAAATTAGGCGCGATTAACTGTGCAACCTGCGCATCTTGCACTGTAACCAAGGTGACAGAATAACACTGAAGAATAAAGCGAAAGGAAAAGAACTAGTTGTGGACATAACAACTGAAAAACAAGCACTTTTAATACAAGAATGACCAGATTTAAAACAGCCTGTAATACAAAGAAAACAACATCTAAACACGTGAAGGCACGCGCACAGTCACATAGCATATGCACCTACAGATCAACCCCCAATAAACCGCTAGGAACAAAGTGAAATAAAACGTAAAATAAGACTAGTAGCTACTCACTTAATCACATGTAAACCAAGAATGTACATAAATAAAAGATTGTAAAAAGTGTTGTTGAGTATTATCGAAACCGCAAGACACATTATATGGAAAAGTAAATTAGATATGCGGCTCTCACCTCCAGTAGTCTCGCTTACGTCTTACTTCAATGGAAATGTCGGCAGCACAATTTCTATGCAGTCACGAGCATTAACTCTGCTGCTTTTGCCGAATATATATATATATATATATATATATATATATATATATACTTCTATATATAACATATGGGTGCTTATAACTAAACAATCATTGATTGCGCGGGTGGTGGTAAAAAATTCTTTAAATCAAGTTTGCGAAATTGTAGCAATTTTGGTGCCACCACCCACGTCACCAATAGCTGTTAAATTGTATTATCTATATATTTTTGGCAAAAGCTGCAAACATTTAATGCTCATGATGGCATAGAAACTGTTCAGCGGACATTTGCAGAGTCTAATATAGACGAGAGCCGCATATCCGATTTTGATTTACATAAAAATTCAATGCAGTTTGATCCTCGATAGTCAGTTTGACGTCGTACTCTCATGACGATGGTGGAAGGTGGAAACGCGTCAGTGCGTTGCAAGCGGCAGTAGTTTTGTTATGTTAAATACTGTTTGTTGCGAACAGCTAATATATATGCAAGTATGTATTAGGTTTTGTACCGTCCTATTATTCCACATTATTCTACCAAATATGTAGTGGTTAAAGGGCGTAATACCGGCTCCTACTGATGAGTCGCCAGTAAGCACGAAACGAATGTGCATGAGATTATACTTTCCGTTCATGCTGCCTTTGGTTTATTCTTATGGTCACAGCTGAACTAATTTGTTACTAGGTTCGCAAAACCTAATACATACTTGCATATATATTATCTCTTCGCAACAAACAGTATTTAACTGTAATATATTGAGTTGAATGATGTCATGCTTACCGCGCAATGTGATAACTGATATCGATGAAGGCCAGAGTGTTAAGTTTAACTGGAGTAACGGGTGTTCGGAAATTGTTGTAATTCTCAATTTGGGTGAACTTTAGCATAAATTTATATCCATCAGGTTGGTATCATGTACCGACTCGGAAACCATAGTGTTAGTATCCGGTACTCATCGATTTCAAAAAAGGTATCAGTTACTAACTCAATAGCCATAGTGTTAGTATCCTTTACAGACTCGGTATATATATTATATAGTGTGAGTTAGCATTGAAGTCCTATTGTCGTTGACTTCAGATTATGTTAGCTTCACTATTACAGGTTTACTCATTCGTCTAGGAGATTGTACCGTCCTATTATTCCACATTCTTCTACCAAATATATAGTGGTTAAAGGGCGTAATACCGGTTCCTACTGATGAGTCGCCAGTAAGCACGAAACGAATGTGCATGAGATTATACTTTCGTTCATGCTGCCGTTGGATTATTCTTCTGGTCACAAATGAACTAATTTGTTACTAGGTTCGCAAAACCTAATACATACTGCATATATATTAGTTCTACGCAACAAACAGTATTTAACTGTAATATATTGAATTGAATGATGTCATGCTTACCGCGAAATGTGATAACTGATATCGATGAAGGCCAGAGTGTTTAGTTTAACTGGAGTAACAGGTGTTCGGAAATTGTTGTAATTCTCAAATTGGGTGAACTTTAGCATAAATTTATATCCATCAGGTTGGTATCATGTACCGACTCGGAAACCATAGTGTTAGTATCCGGTACTCATCGCTTTCAAAAAAGGTATCAGTTACTAACTCAATAGCCATAGTGTTAGTATCCTTTACAGACTAGGTATGTATATTATATAGTGTGAGTTAGCATTGAAGTCGCATTGTCGTTGACTTTAGATGATGTTAGCTTCACTATTACAGGTTTACACATTCGTCCAGGAGATTGTACCGTCCTATTATTCCACATTCTTCTACCAAATATATAGTGGTTAAAGGGCGTAATACCGGCTCCTACTGATGAGTCGCAGTAAGCACGAAGCGAATGTGCATGAGATTGTACTTTCCGTTCATGCTGCCTTTGGTTTATCCTTCTGGTCACAACTGAACTAATTTGTTACTAAGTTCGCAAAACCTAATACATACTTGCATATATATTAGTTCTTCGCAACAAACAGTATTTAACTGTAATATATTGAATTGAATGATGTCATGCTTACCGCAAATGTGATAACTGATATCGATGAAGGCCAGAGTGTATGGTTTAACTGGAGTAACAGGTGTTCGGAAATTGTTGTAATTCTCAAATTGGGTGAACTTTAGCATAAATTTATATCCATCAGGTTGGTATCATGTACCGACTCGGAAACCATAGTGTTAGTATCCGGTACTCATCGATTTCAAAAAAGGTATCAGTTACTAACACAATAGCCATAGTGTTAGTATCCTTTACAGACTCGGTATATATATTATATAGTGTGAGTTAGCATTGAAGTCGCATTGTCGTTGACTTTAGATTATGTTAGCTTCACTATTACAGGTTTACACATTCGTCTAGGAGATTGTACCGTCCTATTATTCCACATTCTTCTACCGAATATATAGTGGTTAAAGGGCGTAATACCGGCTCCTACTGATGAGTCGCCAGTAAGCACGAAACGAATGTGCATGAGATTATACTTTCCGTTCATGCTGCCTTTGGTTTATCCTTCTGGTCACAACTGAACTAATTTGTTACTAGGTTCGCAAAACCTAATACATACTTGCATATATATTAGTTCTTCGCAACAAACAGTATTTAACTGTAATATATTGAATTGAATGATGTCATGCTTACCGCGAAATGTGATAACTGATATCGATGAAGGCCAGAGTGTATGGTTTAACTGGAGTAACAGGTGTTCGGAAATTGTTGTAATTCTCAATTTGGGTGAACTTTAGCATAAATTTATATCCATCAGGTTGGTATCATGTACCGACTCGGAAACCATAGTGTTAGTATCCGGTACTCATCGATTTCAAAAAAGGTATCAGTTACTAACACAATGGCCATAGTGTTAGTATCCTTTACAGACTCGGTATATATAGTATATAGTGTGAGTTAGCATTGAAGTCGTATTGTCGTTGACTTCAGATTATGTTAGCTTCACTATTACAGGTTTACACATTCGTCTAGGAGATTGTACCGTCCTATTATTCCACATTCTTCTACCGAATATATAGTGGTTAAAGGGCGTAATACCGGCTCCTACTGATGAGTCGCCAGTAAGCACGAAACGAATGTGCATGAGATTATACTTTCCGTTCATGCTGCCTTTGGTTTATCCTTCTGGTCACAACTGAACTAATTTGTTACTAGGTTCGCAAAACCTAATACATACTTGCATATATATTAGTTCTTCGCAACAAACAGTATTTAACTGTAATATATTGAATTGAATGATGTCATGCTTACCGCGAAATGTGATAACTGATATCGATGAAGGCCAGAGTGTATGGTTTAACTGGAGTAACAGGTGTTCGGAAATTGTTGTAATTCTCAATTTGGGTGAACTTTAGCATAAATTTATATCCATCAGGTTGGTATCATGTACCGACTCGGAAACCATAGTGTTAGTATCCGGTACTCATCGATTTCAAAAAAGGTATCAGTTACTAACACAATGGCCATAGTGTTAGTATCCTTTACAGACTCGGTATATATATTATATAGTGTGAGTTAGCATTGAAGTCGTATTGTCGTTGACTTCAGATTATGTTAGCTTCACTATTACAGGTTTACACATTCGTCTAGGAGATTGTACCGTCCTATTATTCCACATTCTTCTACCGAATATATAGTGGTTAAAGGGCGTAATACCGGCTCCTACTGATGAGTCGCCAGTAAGCACGAAACGAATGTGCATGAGATTATACTTTCCGTTCATGCTGCCTTTGGTTTA
Organism: Eudiplozoon nipponicum; assembly: GCA_029291075.1. Lineage (NCBI taxonomy): Eukaryota > Metazoa > Platyhelminthes > Monogenea > Mazocraeidea > Diplozoidae > Eudiplozoon > Eudiplozoon nipponicum. Next base: position 186,321 of record JAQBSW010000592.1, read on the forward strand.
TCCTTCTGGTCACAACTGAACT
>JAQBSW010000593.1:0-186195 GCA_029291075.1 Eudiplozoon nipponicum
TTAAATACTGTTTGTTGCGAAGAGCTAATATATATGCAAGTATGTATTAGGTGTTGCGAACCTAGTAACAAATAAGTTCAGTTGTGAACAGAAGGATAAACCAAAGGCAACATGAACGGAAAGTATAATCTCATGCACATTCGTTTCGTGCTTACTGGCAGACTCATCAGTAGGAGCCGCTATTACGCCCTTTAACCACTATATATTTGGTAGAAGAATGTGGAATAATAGGACGGTACAATCTCCTAGACGAATGTGTAAACCTGTAATAGTGAAGCTAACATAATCTGAAGTCAACGACAATATGACTTCAATGCTAACTCACACTATATAATATATATACCGAGTCTGTAAAGGATACTAACACTATGGCTATTGTGTTAGTAACCGATACCAACATTATTGTACCGAAAAGGTACATGGTGCTAACACTATGGTTACCGAGTCACTACATGATACCAACCTGATGGATATAAATTTATGCTAAAGTTCACCCAAATTGAGAATTACAACAATTTCCGAACACCTGTTACTCCAGTTAAACCATACACTCTGGCCTTCATCGATATCAGTTATCACATTTCGCGGTAAGCATGACATCATTCAATTCAATATATTACAGTTAAATACTGTTTGTTGCGGAGAACTAATATATATGCAAGTATGTATTAGGTTTTGCGAACCTAGTAACAAATAAGTTCAGTTGTGACCAGAAGGATAAACTAAAGGCAGCATGAACGGAAAGTATAATCTCATGCACATTCGTTTCGTGCTTACTGGCGACTCATCAGTAGGAGCCGGTATTACGCCCTTTAATCACTATATATTTGGTCGAAGAATGTGGAATTATAATTATCCTTCTGGTCACAACTGAACTAATTTGTTACTAGGTTCGCAACACCTAATACATACTTGCAAGTAAATATATTGTTCTTTTACTGCCAGTAACTAATTCAGGACCACTAATAGCACATTTCTATCAATTGATTCAATTAAATATCCCGGTGCACGGCGTGTGTTTCCATTATTTATTGGTTCTCATTGATTGGTCTTCTACACGTGAACTGTACATCGAAAATGTTGTAGTATCAATTTTCGCCAAATGATTAACATTGAAGGTCGTTCCATCTCGACAAAACTTGATACTGAATCATTCCTGATGGATTATAAACGTGTAGAAGGCTTAAGAGTGACGGGACCAGTGAGAAACCATCAATTACTATAATCAAGGTTGCGATTTTGATATAAGCACCTGACCCATTAATTACTTATATAAAAACGAAACCAGTCCATTGGATGAATTGCCTTTTCTACACTACAAATGTCTTAGTTGATACTGACGTATGTAAGTAATTAATGGCACAGGTGCTTATATGAAGACCACAGCCTTCATTATAATAATTATCACTGCCCGCGCAACCAATGTTCGTTTAATTAGAACCCATTAATCACGGAACCAAACATGCTGCGCAATTGTAATTGTAATTTAAACAAGATTTTACTGACCTACAAGTGGTATCAATCGACCTGCAATAGTCAATGGCGGTAATAAAACTTTATTACAGCGCTGCGCAACACAAAGCTTAATTTAACGTAAATTTCTTTATTGAAAAGTTAAAATTAATTTGCACTATTATCGAGAAAGCACTTTAAACGGAAATACCACAAGGAATTACTTAAAACTTAACCATTTACTGCATTATTTTTTCTTCTACATTACAATTCCACTGCAAGTGTATACCTCCAAGAATGTCATGAAATTCTGGGAAGAACAAAACCACTTAGACTTCAATTACCTTGGCCTTGCAGTGGCACAAGTGGATCTGGGCTTGTGACTGGTATTCACTGTTCTCCGGCTCAAGTTTTGCTATTGTTTCGGCGGCACTAACACAATCCGCGTAATTGTCCTTATCCGAGGCGTCCTGCGCCATAGTTATTGCTTTTGCAAGTTTTTTCACGTGTTTGTGCAAAGCCATACAGCCTTTGTCGTCTTGATCCAACCGAAGGCAATCGCGCAACTCCTCCATTGCACGCACTGCCAGTCCAAGTCGGTGCATCAATTTTGCAATACGCAAGAGACCGGCACGGTTATCATTTGTCAAATGAACACCGTGACGTAGATCTTGAATGCCCTGTAACATTTAAAAATGTAATTTTGTCGTCATACTTTAAAGATAAATTTATAATTACTGATTAATTATTGGCGCAGGAAACAATGTGTTTCAGGTCCTTCAATCAAGTTAGCGAACCTGATATAAAAACGTATCACGCAGTAGCAAAACTACTGTCATTCACAAGTATTGACGCCTTTCGACTCTCCTTGATGATCAGCAAAGCACGACGGCAAACCGACTGACGAAGATTAGGCCGCAATGCATACAGAAGGAAAACACAATCAAACATGCGAATCTCACCTATACATTGGAATACATCGTACTTTACCTGAAATGTGGGCCGCACAATTTCTAAACAGTTACGAATAGAAATTGTTGCAGATTGTGCCACATACATAGTTAGAAAATAAGCAACCAGCGAATGCGAAATCCCTTTTCATCTAACAGAACATAGAAAAACTATCGCGTAACCTGTACTGACGCATTTCGACCTTCCATGATCATCATCAGAGTACGATGGCAAGCTGACTAGTGAGGATCAAACCACAACGCATATATATATATATATATATATATATATATATATATATATATATATATTTGTTGATTCTAGTCGAGGACCTGGTCGGTTCATGGATACTAGTAATTTGTTGCTGAATTTTGTAATTCGTGACCAGTCGATTAGAATATCATGTTGATGAAACTTTTGAATATTAAGGTCAGGTGCTTGTTGTTTTATATAAGAGGGCTATATAAATACATAATAATTTTTCTGATTTTGCTTTATGTAGAATTGAGAAATTGGTCGAATTGACTGGGTGCCCCGTTTCCAATATATGATCGGAAATAGCTGATTTTTCTGACGGTGCCAAGCCTTTGTTATATATATATATATATATATATATTCAAAGTTTCTATGCAGTCACGAACATTAACATTATGCATCATTCGTGAAATATATATAGGTAATACAATTAAACAATCATTGATTGCAAACTATCTAATCAGCCGCATAACATAGCAAAATTACCGTTATTCAATGTTCGCGCATGCATAGAAATTATGAAGCCGACATTTCCAGCCACGTTCATTGTATACGATACAACTAAATGTGAGATTCGCACATATAATTTAGCTTTCCTTATATACACATTGAGGTTTGATTCCCGAAAGTCAATTTGCCGTTGTGTTCTGATGATCATCATGGACGGCCTAATCGCATCCGTGCATTTGACTGTCAGTAGTTTTTCTATGCTGTGCAACCATTGGGATCACATAGGATTGATGTTCAAGTGAATCTCACAAACTGGAGTTAAAGAATTGTTATCTGAACCTACGCAATCTCGGGATGTTTAATTGTAAAGACCTTTTCAGTTGCATACAAACCTGTAACATAACTAACCATACTGATGGAATAAGATACACGATAACTATTTAATCTTAAGCATTTCAAAGAACTGACAAACATTCGAATGACCTGTAAGTAGTGCATTCGAATGACAAATTCGGTAGTTTAATGTTTGGTCGAGCGGGCACTGGCCTACCTCTTCTACTACTTCTGCTAAATCCTTAGCATAGATACAGCAATCAGAGTCATCATGCACAACAAAAGTCATCAATAAAACAAATTTTAAAAATTAATAATAATGACAAACAAATTATTAAACAAGAGTGATCTATGTGGAGGAGGACCCAGTTAATATGGGTAGATTTACCCAGATAACACAAAAAACTGAGGCAAACTAAACCTCTACACAACACCATTATGGCAAGGCAACATCGGCAATAAAACTTCCGTATGGTTTACACTATATCATGTCATAAAGAATAGCTAACTATGCAAAACTAAGAAAAGATAGTTAAGAAGATTACACTACTAGAAAGCTGCAATAATACTGCCACTGGGCTCGACTAAATACCATGTTGTGCAAAGTTTCTAATCAAGAACTATGATGCGAACGTGGACCCCATCCGGGCAGACGAGTGTGTCCCCTACTATCCAATTTGAATGTAATTCACTGCCAACCTTGTTTCTTACGCCAATCTGCTGCTAAGTAAGAGAATAATGCTCTACTGAGCAATCGAATTGAAGGCATAAGCAAAACGTGGCCGAACCAGTGCAGTTGATGGAGTCCAAATTGTTTTACTACAAGCAAAACTTGTTGGTAGATCCAAAAATATGTCTATAGATGTCAGCGCTGGTTATTCGCCGGTAATAACCAAAATATACTATACTTTTAGAACAACGGTGGTCGAAGGCCGGTAAGCGTCTAAAATATTCAACCAGCAGGGGTCAAGTCTCACAAGCTTTCGCGACCCTTATATCTCGTCAGAGTAATTGTTTTAAATTTAATTTTGTACCTAAATGCTTTAGATTCAGACTATCATTTCAGCCAGATATGTTAGATGTTCTAAAACATGAGCTTTCATGGAATTTAATTAAATTATTAATAAAAACAAGGTTTATCCTTCTGGTCACAACTGAACTAATTTGTTACTAGGTTCGCAACACCTAATACATACTTGCATATATATTAGTTCTCCGCAACAAACAGTATTTAAAAAAGAACAAGATAGACAGAAGTAAGAACTAATTAAAGAAAAGACTATAATAAGATCATTTTCTCTTGAAATGAAATACAATTCCCTTTAAATGTATAGAATAGTTCACTTAAAAGGCTAGAAATAAACAAATTTAAAAAAGTTAGACAGAGACAAGAGAAAAAACTTTAAAAAACTATGGAATTTATAGGTCTCCAAAAACAAATCAAACGTTCCTGTTGTGTCTAAACGAATAAATAATTTATCATCAATGGATTTTAAGGACAACGAGATGAGGATACATAACTTGGGACTGAATACGGCTGTTCCTATTGAATTCATGCCTAAGAATGAGATAATTACGAAGACAATTAAAATCACCACATTCATCCAAGTCAAAGATAAAACAAAAATGAACTGGATGTTGCCAAATTGGTGTTAGAGCATAGAGAGTGTATAAATGTATAGCATATATAGTTATATACTGTTTGTCACGGAGAACTAACATATATGCGATTGTGTATTAGATGTTGCGTACATAGCAAAAAATTCAAATCAAATAAGACCAGTAGGTTAAGCCAAAGTCAGCATGAACCAAAGATATAATCTCGTTTACACATGTGTTTCGTGCTTAATGGGCGATTTGTCAATAGGAACCAGTACTACACCCAATGTCCACTATATATTTAGTCAATAAAATTGGGACAATTGGACGAATGTTTATTCAACCAGTAATGAAGTTAACGTCATATAAAGCCTTCGACAATACGACCTTTGATCCCACTCACTATATATAATATATACAGAGCCTGTAAATGAAAAGAACACTATGTAGGGATTTGCTGGATTAACAGGTGTTCAGAGGAAGTTGTAAGTCTCAATTTTGGTGAAATTAAGCATTTGTTGACATCTATTTTGTTGGTACCATGAACCAACCAGTGTTTCTACCATTTATAGGCTCGTTATATATAATATATAGTGAGTTGGCTTTTAAGTCGCATTGTCAATGACTTTATATGAAGTTAACTTCAATACTACCTGAATACACATTCGAAGAGGAGATAGTACTTTTCAAATGTTCAGAATTTCTTGACAAAATATATAGTGAACATGGGACGTAGTACCAGTTCTTACTGATGAGTAGCCAGTAAGCACGAAACACATGTGCACATCGTTCCAGTTAACTTTTGTTTATCCTTCTTATTCTATTTGGACTAATTTGTTACTAGGTGAATTTATAAATTTACTACTTACTGATAAATTTCATTTATAGTCTTATTTTACCTTACGGCTCTTCATTTAATTTCACATTTATTAATGAACATTTAGATTTTAGTTATCATCTCTACTCACAATATTACTATAATCTATCTTTCATTAGGTAGTTATCTTTTTTGACCCCCATATATTCTAACTCAAAATCTTAATGAACCTTTCATTTCACTAACATTTTGATAATTTACCGAGGCATTATTTTACAAATAGAGTACTTGTATTAGATTGAACTTCCAACAATCAGCTTGTGTGCAAAGGTTAAATTAGCATTCTGTCACTTTAGTCTCACTTGTATGTTTATATTTACCCGACTACTAAACGTCTACAGACAAATACGCGACGCAAGTACATCTAGTGGAGCGTCGGTAGCTATGAAATAAGCAAAAGAAAAGTATAAATGAAGCAGCTAACATGAAATTTCACAGGTTTTATTTTATAGTTATTTTTCATGATAAGGTGTAAAATAAGGGAGATATCCAGAAATGAGTACAGAAATATCTCAATTGGAAATGCGAAAAAAACCAGGTAATATATATATATATATATATATATATATATATATATATATATCAATTATTGGAAACTTAGAACAATCACCTATTAAAAAGAGGAGCAGTTCAAGAGTGGCTTAATTAATCTGCAAAATTAAAATTAGGCAAAGCGTATAAATTCTTTAAATCAAGTTTGCGAGCTTTAAGTAAACACCAATCCCATTGTATTTAACCAGTCGACGAACAACATATCAAAACTACCGCCAGCCGCAACGCACTGACTGGTTTCGACCTTCCATGATCATCATCAGAGTACGACGGCAAACTGGCCAGCTAGGATCAAACCGCATTACATATACATGGAAAGCAAAATTAGACATACGGCTGTCACCTCTAGTAGTCTCGCAATCAATTATCTTCTAAAGCGTATAAATAATGTAATCTAGAGGGCAATAATATCCGCTGTTATTATGGATTATAGAGGGGCATACATTTTGCCACATTGCAACTGAAAGCCACTCAAAACAGTTAATGACTACAGTCTAAAAGTGGCCACAATAACTAGTGTAGAATTATATCGATTCACAATTTAATGTAAATTGAGTATGAATAAAAGCAGTCTTAATTAAAACTTTAATCAATCAATAGCTCATTCAGATGGAAAACTAGCCACTACAACAGGTTCTCACTCAAGAAAGCGTTGCAAGACCGCAAATAAATTTGCATTGTTGGCATGTTTGAACAAAATAGAAGGGAAAAAAATTTATGAAAGACTGACCAAAATTTAGCAGGCACAAATTTACGTTGAAAAAACAAGCAGATGAATCAGTGTACCAATTCTGGACAGGACGCCATCTATAAGTTTTACCTTATTTAACCTTTAGCAATCTATAGAAACGAAGGTGCTAAATTACAGGCAAAATAACGAAAAGTAGGTCGCTTATACTAATTATGCAAGTTTGAAATTCATTTTGGAACGGGAACCGACCTGAAGAAAGACTATTAGTTTTTCACCTGCTCTTCCTGTATAGTTTTCAGTTACTTCTGTAGACTTCACAAACACTCAATACTGCGTAACGTCAACAGATATTGCTAACTACCTTTAGGCTTTACCGCCTAAAATGTTGCAGCTGGAACTGGTAAATGATGAAAACTAATCTAGAATCATCTATTTATTTCACTGAAACCTACGTCCAGGATCTTCCTTAATGTTGCATATCCAGTAACAGATTAGTTGAAATAGGACAACAAAGATTTGCCAAAACCAGTACTGTTTCAGAAGGCCACTTAAAAATCTTGCTCATCACATTACAGAGCCAACTACGGCAGATAGCTATAAGCATAGAGCAGGTAGACCCGCAATCCGTGACAGGATATTATTAGTCACTAAATCAAAGAACTTGAATACGAAGAATTATTTAGTCATTTTTCAAGAGATACCTGAATGAGCAAAAATATTTGGGAGACAAGGGACAGCTAGGATCCGGTATAAAGGCCTAATTAATTATTTCCAATTCCTATGGGCAAAACTGGAATCAACAGAGCGGGAGATGTTGACCCCCGTTTGTGTATATATTTATGTATTTGACAACAGATGAACATGATTAATTCTGCAATGCCAGTGGTTAGGCTTTACTCTCTTGTTCCATTATAAATTCCTTCGTTAATAAAAGTAAAATACTGTTCTAAATATGAAGTATAGCAGTTCAAAGAATCTATATTTAGCTAATTTGGAAGTGAAATAATTCATAAAAACAAAGACCGTATTTTGGATACGCACATGTGTAATGGTTTATAGCATAACTATTTGAGACTACATTAATAAAAAATTGTGCACACTTGCCTGTGTGTGTTGTTATAATGCTAATATATAAAGATAGTTATAATGTTTATGAGTTCATGAAATAAGGACTTGAATCTTTTATTAACAAAGTGAAAACAACTTACACGCGGTATTTCGCCGGAGTTAATGAGACATGTTCCACGCATCTCACGAAGATCTTCGTTCAGCGAAATAACATCAATCAATTCGTTTAAAATAAGTATGGCCTCGGCGTATTGATGAACACCAAGATACTTGGCCGCTTCCTCTTTCTTGACCTTCAGACGCTCAATCTCAGAAATCTTGTCATTAGCCTCTGGATCTGTATTTTTTAACAAATAGTAATCTGAAATGGCTTCAGTCAGTTTTCCCAGTCGAAGGTTAACTGACGCACGTTGTTTTAACGCCTGAAAGAGTGAAACAGCAAAACATTCAGGAAGGATTATCAAAAAGAGATTCAATGTCAAAAAGAAATTGCTAGATAAAAAATCAATTGATTTCCAATAAACACGAGACCATAAAGTTCAACACACGCCCATATGGAGAACAGTCATCCGCACAGTGTACACCTGTAAAATCCCAATAGCAGATAACTGAAAAAACGTTACATTTCTATTAAATTATTTTAGGAACAGAAAAGGCAAGAGAGAGAGAGTCGTATGGCGTATTATAGAAAAAAAATGTAGTTTGGTACCAAAGAAATAACGTCGCCAATCGCGAGGGGAGAATTAAAATCAACAGAAGCGTATACGTTTAGTATCGGGAAAGTTTATCATAACGAACCGATGCGATAGGTTATGACTGTCCACTCGTCAGGCCAGAAATTATTATTGCTACGGATCAAGCATAATGTTAAATAATACCAAAATCACCGTCCCACAATAGCCACCTTTCGCAATGATTTATTCCATATCTTGTCGAAAAGTGGTGCGCCCACAAAATCTGTTAATATTATACGCGCACTCTGCATAAATACTTCTGGTCATGTTAAGGTCTACCACGAATTAACGCGTAACTTTACAACCAGCAGTGGTGTTCGTCCATGTTTTCCACTTTCCCTCTTGTTTAATTTTGTAATCGATGCTATTATGATAAACACTTCCACACATTCAAGATGCAGGTGTTGAAGCTCTCCCAGGTGATAAACTAGTCGATCCTGATTATGCAGACGATATTGTACTATTATTCGTCAACCGGGGTGCTGTCCAGGCTACCTTGAATAGATTAGCAAACGTGGTTCCGTCTTTCGGTATGAAATTCGCATCTAAATGTAAGATACTTTTACAGGATCACCCAGCATTCAACCATCATTGTTTTAGAAGCAAAGCACATGTAGTTTACCATAACGAATAACGAACGTTGGCATACGTAGACGTATTTTTGGATTTGCCAATAAGTACTCCTCGTTAGAAAAACAAATAAGGCCCCATCAACTTCGTTGGCTCGGTCACGTTTTTCGTATCCCCTCAATACGATTGACAAATAGAGCTCTGTTCCCTCATTTAGCACCAGATTGGTGTAAGAGATTTTGAGATGGAGGAAACAGTTGAAGTCACGTACATCCAAATTAGGTAATATAGGACCTACTCGTCTGCCAGGATGGGTCCACGTGCGCATAATAGTTCTTGGTTAGAAAACCTTAGCGATGTGGCATCGAATCGAGCTCAGTAGCGATTCTTGTTGCAGATGTCTGGTAGAATCATCTTAGTAACTTCCTTTTAATAGTAGGGCAAATTTAGCTGCGAGGTTTGGCTTGTTTATGATGTGACACAGTGCAAGCCGCAAGAAAGCTGTATTGCTGATGTTGCCTTGCCCGAATGCTAACTTGGCCATAATGTTGTTGTGAAGAGGTTTAGTTTGCCTCATTTCTGTGAGTTATCGGCATTTTAACTAGGCATTATCTCTCTCTCTCTATCTATCTAATTATTTCTATTTCTATCGCTATCCCGTAAATCTCATTAATAATTTGTCTAAAATATTATTTCTGTTATTTATATTTTCACTTTTTATGGTTATATGGCAATGAAACATTAGTCAATTTTGACTTTTGTATGACTGTGCATGATGATGATGATGAGCGATGCAAATAATGTACGATATCAAAACCAAGTACAAAACCAATTAACATTATTCTGAAATTTATATGAGTTTAATTAGTGCACCCAGATTAAGCATCGAATTATGTAATGTATGTAATTAAGGAAATAATGTAGACTTTGAAATAAAGAAATCAATGCGGGCTTGGCAAGAAACAGAAGATTTACAGTTACCAACAACTACGCCGGCTTGAGTGACGCAGAACCAAAATACAATAACAAATAAAAACATCCACACGAGAAGGAAATGTGTGCACTATACTGAAACAGCCTAACTAGACAGCTAACTGTCACTAAACATATGACCAGATGTCAGACAGCTAGAAACCAAATACTATAAGCAAATACATAGAATAGCCTACCAATTCAAAACGAGAGCAACCCAAACATATGAGACACATAAGAAACCTTCACTACCATTCACTCCGTCATTCAATCAATTAAAAAACCATGTATACTGATTGTGAATTTGAAATTTTTGTGAAGTAAGCTAAATATAATTATTTTAGCTAGATCTAAAAGGCAATGTTCGAAAATAAATTAAATTTTATGTTAAATGGGTGCTTTATCTTTACTGAATAAGTAATGATTTATTAATGAGAATAAAATAGGAATTATTTCATATATATATATATATATATATATATATATATATATATATATATATTATTCTTTAAAATGCCCATTAAATTTAAATCTGACATTGTATATTAATGAGAAAAGCATTGAATAATATCGTCATCATCATGCACAGCAATACAGAAGTCACTAATAAAAAAGTTTCAGTGTCATATGACCATGAGAAAAGAAACAAAGAAAACCTTTTTATAAATAACGACAATAATAATTTAGGCTTACAAATTATTATAGATTTATTAGACAGAGTACCTAGTTACCATTGGTATTTTAAGAGTGGTATATAAGGGTAAGCCGATGATATCATTGGCGCAACTGGAAGGACGACTGAATGCATGAAATTGGCTAACATGTTATCTTTATGTATGTATCAGGTTTTGCGAACCTAGTAAAAAATTAGTTCAGTTGTCACCAGAAGGATAAACCAAAGGCAGCATGAACGGAAAGTATAATCTCATGCACATTCGTTTCGTGCTTACTGGCGACTCATCAGTAGGAGCCGGTATTACGCCCTTTAACCACTATATATTTTGGTGAAGAATGTGGGATAATAGGACGGTACAATCTCCGGTCACAACTGAACTAATTTGTTACTAGGTTCGCAACACCTATAGGAGATTGTACCGTCCTATTATCCCACATTCTTCGACCAAATATATAGTGGTTAAAGGGCGTAATACCGGCTCCTACTCATGAGTCGCCAGTAAGCACGAAACGAATGTGCATGAGATTATACTTTCCGTTCATGCTGCCTTTCGTTTATCCTTCTAGTCACAACGGAACTTATTTGTTACTAGGTTCGCAACACCTAATACATGTTTGCATATTAGTTCTCCGCAACAAACAGTATTTAACGTTATCTTCTTGATCAAAATCAAGCCTGAGATGGTGCAATTCACGATTCATGCCCTTTACAAATCCTTCTGAGGATAAAATCAGTGACCACCGTTGACTAAGCGCACAGAACTGATAGAATCACAACTGATCGATGTGCTGGTGTTACAATTTATATGTGTTGGAAAAAAAACGGCATTTTTCCATTCAATTTGAACAGAGTTTCAGCAATAATACCGTGGGGATCCTAACGAACCTATATTCCATCGAACCTGAACAATTTTTTAAAGGAACGCTATCGATCCAGGGGCGTTGCAATTCCTCGCCAGACTGCAACTCTTTTTCGTTTCAACAACGTAGAGGTATAGATATATATTGAGTAACAAAATCAAGGTCATTTCATCAATTAGAACATCATTTCACAGCAAAGATTTGAGGATATTTTGGAAATGCTTGACGAGCTACGCTTTATAAACTAGAGGCGCACAAAATCATTTCTTAAAATGACCACTGTTGATAGTACAAACTTAACTCACAATTAGATGAGACTGGTTTCTTCAACGCTGCTTCCAGCTCATTATCAACATTAATTCACTGTGGGTCCTCATTAGTTTTGTGGCTGACAGAAAACTCTGTAACTCTTGCAGAACAGGAGGGGAAGCACACTTCCGCCATCTGATAAAAAGCTTTGGTTTTAGTAAGGTTAGAAAGTAAATTCTTGGCAGATAAGCTAAGGCTTGCATAAAAATTTTAATCTTAGTATTCCATATTTTGATGGCTACATTTTCAGCTGTAGTTACAGCTGCTGCGTATTCGTATCCACTTTCAGATAATAGATAAGTTATCAGGTAAGTTCTTATACTCATCAGATGGCAACCAGAGTTTGGCCTTGGCTTTTCATTTATAGCATTCCGGAAGCTAATTGTTGAAATAACGGCTGCATAAAGCGCTATTTCAAGCGCATTATGACGGTCAGAAGACTGTAGTCAGATCCATTGATTGAACCAATAGTGAACTCTTAGCAAGCCATCCCGTCCTATATAGAGGACAGTATTCGTCGGCTTACCAAATTGTGGTTGATTTAAGCATGGCGAAATGGCATAATACCACCTACATGGACTACGCCGTAAAACAGGTTGTTAAGGCCAAAAGCAAGACCGAAAAAAGAATAATGTTGTAACAATTATTTTCAGAAAATGTTCATCTTTCAACAAAATCGTTTCACACGCAGTCTTGATCAAGTTTGGATTTGAAATCACCGGATCACCAGGATGTCCAAATTCCGCTTAAGACGTGCATACGTCAACGACTTTAAAACCAGGCTGTTTAAGCAGAACCTAGCACATACCAAACAAATGAAGCTTTAAAGTCACAAATTCTTGGTTGCGGAGAGCTAACGTGAATGGATTAGTGCAGTAGATATGAAGACCTTAATAGCAGATATTAAAACAGGGTCAGACAGAAAATCCAAATTCAGCATACACAAAAGGCATAATCTCATATACGGACGCGTTTCGTGCTTACTAACGAATTATCAGTAAGAGCCAGCGCTACGCACCAAACATACCATATATTTGGCAAAGAGATAAAGGACAGTTGGGCGGTACAATTTACTATATATATTATGAATTAATACAGTAGTAGTGAAGCCTGTAAAGGAAACCAGCAACATGATTATAGAAATGAGCCTAATTGCAATTAGAATAAAAAGAATAACCACTCTGTAAATTTTAAACTCAGCGAAACATTATAATCTGGTTAAAATTGGTAACAGTAATCACATTTTCACGATAATAATGGAATCACTCTATTCAGCATGATAAATTTATAATCTAGTCTATTCACACATTAATAAGCACAAAACAGCATGAACCAAAAGTTAATTCTTATGTACACATGTGGCTCGTGCATAACGGTGACAAATTAGTAAAAATTGTGACTACTTCCAAAATCCAATGTTTATTTGGTCAAGGCTAGAAAAGAAAAACAGCGCAATCTTTTTTATCTATGAGTACAAAATATGAGTTTAGTCAACATCATATAGAGTGCTAGCAATGCAACGTCAAACCCAATTCACTATTTATGAATCTTACCAAGCCTTTTAAGTGTACCAAAACCATTCTTCTTCAGATAGGCCACGTTTCATGGAAATCTAGAACGCCAACCAATATGAACTGAGTTTCGCTGTAGAAATGAGTAGCAGAAATATAATGCCATATATGGCTGTATTACTCTTGCATTAGGACAGAATAAAAATCGCCTTCCTCCGTATATTAGGCTCAAATTGGACCCCTAACGAAGTGCTGAAAGCAATTATGATTACCGGGAACAAGCAATGTAGAAACCGAACTATTTCAGTTCACCAGTAGTAAAATTGACTAACTTGTGATGCAAGAGCCAGAAAATTCTATGATCCGATACGCCAACGGGCATTAAGCTAATGTGGCACACGAGTACCACCAAACATTACTGGAAGCCCACCGTATTTATTCTTGTGCTGTCTGCTCAATACAGAGGAGGTAGTGTTGTAAATAACCAGCCGCCTACTTCTCACATCTCGTATCGCAACATAGAATCCTATCAGGAGCTGACCACCCTCCGAATGAATGTTTTAAATGAGCACAATCTTTGTCTACTTCTCGACGAGAAGACAATGACATTGGGCATTCCTGAGAAATGCATGAAGACTCCAATCTGGGACCTACTTCTCAGGCTAATCTTCAGTAAATTATTTTCGAATGCCCACATTGCATGACTCAGGAGGTACGAGAAGGCATTTAATACTGCGCGTTGGCCGATATCGTATGCAAGCAATATTTGTTTTAGGCATTGTGAAAGAATGATTTTTATCCACTCATCCTACTCTAAGGTTATTTGACAAACAGCTAACGAGAACCATCTGACCGAAACATCTTTCAGTTTAAGACGCCTGAAAACTCATTCGTCATGCACAGGCCAAGATCTGGACTTTGGTTATCAGAACGCTCTTTAAAAAGCTTGTCGTAAATGCATTTACTGTGCCGGAAAAACAATCCATACGGCACATTCGAGCTGTTGACGTAACTTAATAACACACAGACATGAGACCATCTAGATCTTCAAACAGCATATCAATAAGCAATGTAAACTAAATCTAAAAGTACTATTGCAATAAAGTTATTTTGGGGATGGCAATGTGCCGCTTCACCACAAGACCTTAATTACCGATGAACTCTGCATTAAGAGGACGAATCTGCTAGAAATTTGCCACAATATCATGACTACACGATTCAATGTCATATTTCGCAAGGTATTTTTTTAAAAACTGTTGTCAATCACTGAAAACGAATTACTCCTACACAGAAAAACACTTTATTGCGGCTGAAATCTTTTTCTTTACTATAAAACAGCTTACACTATTTTGACGCATTAGTTTTATGGCAGAAAATACAAGTAATGCGCAGGTGAAATCTTTTTCTTTACTAAAAAAACAGCTTACATTATTTTGACGTATTAGTTTTATGGCAGAAAATACACTTAATGCGCAGGTGTTGCAGGTTCAAAGCAAAAAATCTCGTAACGATGCAAAAACTTTTAAAAAAACTTCACAGCATTAAAATTAATCCTATATTACGCCACAAAATCCAAGTGATCTAAAAACTCAATATCTACATAAGAAGACTTTGACAACCAACTATCTTTCGTGTTTTACATAATAATTGATCGATCAATCACCTGTACATGACTTTACGCCGACAAATAAAGCGGCATGCAAAATACAGAAAAACTACCATTGAGTAGGCAACAAATTATGTCCAACCGATACTTGTAAGCCGAGGTTAGATGTTATAAAAAAACTAATAATTCAAAAATAAAATTTTCAAAATAAAGTAAACCCACTGGTGCGTATCCAGGATTCAGCTCAATAGTTTTTTCCAGATCAGGAAGTGCTAATTTCGACTTCCCCATTGCTAAGTAGGCAGTAGCACGTCTATAGTAGGCGATGAAGTTTTTATCGTCTGCGTCAATAGCATGTGAGTATAAAGAAAGTGCCTCAGCTAATTTTCCTGAGGCGAGCAATTTGGTTCCATTTTCAAGCACCTCATCTATATTGACCTCAGAACTAATAAAGCCTGAAACAAAAAAATAAACCAAACGATTTACTTTCGCAAATGGTATCTTTCAGACGATTAGGCAAATTCAATCAACCATGATTTAGTATGAAATAAAGCAAAACAGTTAAGATGTTACTCAGGTTGAACCACGTTTAAGACCTATATATGCACATACTTTAAAAGCGATTTTAACCAAAATAGGATCTATTAGATTTTGACACCAGACGATTGACAAATCAAGGTTTTAACTTGTGATCATATAAAAAATGTTAAATGTAGCAGAGTTCACTGTACGAGAAATGACGAGAAATATACCCTCGGGAGTTATTGCACTTCGAACACAAATATTGACAATCATCAGCAGAGTAGACTAAAGCATCCTTATTTGTTTCCATAGGAGATAATTGAACTCATTTAGTATCAGAAATGTTGATTATACCACTACCATTACGTCTGGCTAAGGTCTATTGGTAATGTATATGTAAAACTTGTTAAAACTACAATAACATTTAACATAAGAACGAGATAAAAACAGCACATAAATTACATATAGATGTGTTCGTTAGTCAAGAATGGCAGCAAATCATCGACAGTTAAAAATTGACAATCTACAACAGTACAATAATTAAATCAATATTTTAGAACTACTCGTAGTTGTTCGCCAGCTATAAAAGAACATTAGGCCAGTCATTAACAGTATGGATTGATCTTTATAATAATGCGTACTTCTATGGATAGTGTCTCCCAAGGTTCGTTACCGCCGCCTGTTTGAAGAATATCATATGGGGGGTTCTATTATCCTACATTCGTCGACTAAATATATAGTGGTTAAAGGGCGTAATACCGGCTCCTACTGATGTGTCTCCAGTAAGCACGAAACGAATGTGCATGAGATTATACTTTCCGCTCATGCTGCCTTCGGTTTATCCTTCTGGTCACAACTGAACTAATTTGTTACTAGGTTCGCAACACATAATACATACTTGTGATTAGTAATTGATGCTTCAATACCAAACATCCATAAAAAAACAATTTAATTGATTAATGCATACTTCGCAAAAAAAACAGTATTTAAACATTAAGTTTGACTTTGGTCCTTAGAATGTTGCAGACCAATATTTACAAACGTTTCAAATACATGTGTGTTGGTCGAGGGAAAGCGTAAGCGTATGCATAGTTAATAGAGTAGTTTTCTTCATCTACTAAAAAACTAACACAAAGCAATGCACATTTTGATAACTATATAAATATTACTTGATTTAAATGCTTAACAATCGCTTTGTGAAACGATTGTTTGAAATTAAAATTTGGAAAAATAAATAACCTTTAATACATGCTTCACTTAACTGGATTACACACAAACTGGTCTAGGAAAAACAACTTTTGGCAACATGAAAATTTAATAAACCACTGCTTAAGTAACTAACAATGAAACTATTCAATACACGGCTGCCGTCGCGAAACAAGGAGATAGCTCACTAACGCTTAAGCTTCGCAAACGTTATCTGCCACCGAGTGGTGATCAACATTGAATTCGAATCAGCTCCAAAGCGTAAAAACCTCTTTAAAATGAAGGCTTCCATCTGACGTATAAGCAGTGGTCATTCAGCCAAGGAAGTATGGGCGCAACCGGTTGTTGAAATACAGCACGACATGCCCAAAAATATCTCCTTGCCAGATGATATAAAACACAGCATTATTTTTCATGAAATTAATACTCGATCTTGCTACAAGATATATTTGAAACCTCTTAATTTGGATGAAATAATAGGCTTGGAATCTCCTTTATGTCACGAGAATCGATTAACTTCCTTGATACGTTCCCCAGTTCGTTGGACAAACGTTTCTGAGGGACCTGATCGAGCTCATTGTCGTAATACGAGAAAAGAAATCCACTCCAAATGAGTTAACAAGTGATGTTGTGGTGCCCATCTATAAAAGTAGTTGAACAAGCCCTTCACTTAATTATTTTTCAATCACTTTTTAGTAAACTTTATCAAAAGAAGTCAGGATTCCGGAAGAGAAAGTAAAGAAAAATAAACCAACCGATGCATTGATCCCACCCAGAATCGGACGCGTAGATCAAATTAATGCACTTCGACACACTTGAGGAGCGCTATCAATTCCAGCGGTTAACCATCGATGCCTCATGAAGGCTATCCAGCCAATTTCGACTCAATATGCTATTGCTAACTAGATTTAATAATGACGTTAGGAAAAATTGTTACATTACACACAGTCCTCTACAATGACTCATCGGCCTGCGAAGACAGGAGATGAACTACTAAATTTGCCAGCGCCCGTTCAGCTTTTCAAATCGATGGGTGCACTCAAATGGATTTATGCCATTTCCACATAAGCGAAAGGAGATATAATTTATCAGGAACCTTGACGAGCTTACCAGTTCTATTCGGATGCTCTCTGACGTTCCATCAATGTCGAATCTTGTTATGGAACACCAGTTGCGTTTGGCGGGGAACTGTCTGAGAAAGCCTCTAACACATCTTCAATTCAAACTGATGAGGTAACTCGTGGATGGCCAGAACCACAGAGGCAGACCAGTACTCCAAGGGCATGATACTACAATCACGACATGTCATTAGATTATGCCGCACTACACCCCCACTAAACAAGACGCTTGACTAGTAAAAAGGCTGAGGCTACCGCAAAATGAAAGTCGTGGTAATTCTGATTTATTGACATTGGCTATTTTGGAACCCCTTTGCGCAAAAGCCTAAATATACATTTATACATGCATGTATATAGACTGTGCATTTTCCTATCTGCTTAAATAGAAAGTTTTAATGTGACCACATCATTTGCAATATACATCGAATTGAGGCAATCTTGTGAGCGCTTGACGAGTTGTGCTTCAGAGTAGACGCAGCAATACCACCCAGACAGAATGATGACTGGTAACGAGTGGATCTAAACATAAAACTCAAAGATTATTACTCTTTGAGGTGCATGAGAGCCGCATATATAATTATGCTTTTCATATTTATGCAATGCAATTTGATCCACGCTAGTCAGATTACCTTACTTTACTGCGACTGACTCCTTTTAGAGGATAAGCCGGCTCCATTTCATGGAGTTTCTTGGGAATTCGGTACAAGTGGTGTCCCCTCACCACTCGGCTTTTTGATCGAGGACGCACCTCTAGCCTTTGCACATCCAAGCGCAGTCTGCAAGGCAGCAGTAAGTTGTATGGTTGCCGGTGGCTGTTGAGAGCTCATTCGCCATTCGGAAGTACGGGGTACTGTCCAGGAGTCCATGTAATCCTGTGGCTGTTGTCCCCTTTTGTGGCGGGGAACACACGCCGCGTCATGGTGCCGTCGTCGGGCTCATGTGGTATTTTATAGGAGATCCGATTGCCGGTCGGAAATCCACCACGCCCTGGTGACACCACCGCCATAGCCCCGTTAGCCCATGTACGATCGGCCATCGAAACATGGTTGACACCGTCGTACCACGTTGAGGAGGGGATGGTCTTTACGACGGAGTCAGATTACCGTCGTACTCTGATGGTGATCATTGAAGATCGAAACGCGTCAGTACGTGTGACGACTGGATAAATACAAAGGGATTGATGTTAACTTCAAGCTTGCAAACGTGACTTAAAGAATTTTTAGCACCACCTGCGCAACAAATGATGGTTTAATTGTATAATCTATATATTTGTGGTGAAAGCTGCAAAACTTTAATGATCGTGACCGTATAGGAATTCGGCAGCCGACATTTGCATTAAAATAAGATGTATGCGAGACTACTAGAGGTGAGAGCGGCATATCTATTTTTGCTTTTCATATATACGCATTGCGCTTTGATCCCCGCTAGTCAGTTTGCCGTCGTGCTTTAATGATGATTATTGAATGTCGAAATGCGTCATTATGTGTGACTGACGGTAGTTTTGTTGTTGTTCAACAACTGGTTAAATTCAATATGATTAGTGTTTATTTCAATCTCGCAAACTTGATTTAAAGAATTGTTACCACCACTCGCGCAATACTTGTTTGTCTAAGACGTGTAGATTGTTTGTGCGTCTCAGCATGATTTTTTCCCTCTTCTTATTTTTTGTATAATTTACGTGTTTAATGCAACTTCATTTTTATTTGAAAAAAATGGATTATATAAAGTACCAGATGTTAGTCAAGCTTAGTTTTCGCGTTTTAAGTTGTTGTGTAAGTCTGCCTTATAATAAATGTGTGCTTCGATTTATGTCTCAATTCAAATTACTAATAACGTCAAACTCTTCAAAATTTAAAAGGGATTTCACGAAGGCTGGAATCTTCATTTGCATAGTCTAGCTTCTTTAATCAATACACGGAACGGTTAAAGCCACTTATATTCCCGAGCTTTATAAGATAATGCAGCATCTGTATGTTTGGCAAGAGCGGAATGTAATTTCGTTAGGCAATACCTAATCAACTCCGGCTCTGCGGTAAGGAATTGACTGCTGGTTCTTATTTCTAGATGTGATGATAGCAATCTTCATTTCTTCATACTCGGCACGACCAGTCACCTGTTATCAAGCTTCCATTTAGCTCATCAATGTTTCTAAACATCGCATGCATGCCTTCAGAGTGACTGAAAAAGTTAAAACTAGCCTATCATGGAGATGCACACGTCATGAACCTCTAATGTACTTACAACTCAACAAGAATGTGTTACTGATTCTACCCAGTCATATTTGAGCTCACCAAAACAATTTCGTTAGTGATCAGCGCTGATGGCTGGCTCGCTGACTTCGTATATGCTGACGATGGTGTTCCGACGGCAGAAAAGGAAAACGAGTTCCAGTTATTAATTGCGCAAAAGTGTACGTCTTGTACGGTAGTTATTGTCAATTTTGCTTTGGAAACTAAGATAGTACTGGATAGCAGCATTCTGCCAGTCGTCAGAGAATTAGTTTATACATTATCTCTAGCGACACTAGGCGGATCAGTTACTACAAAGATTGACAGGCGTATTAACGTTTGGCAAGTTACACAACTACACTGGAATCACTCAATCACTTCACGAATCGCCAAATCCAAGTAATGCTTACTTTTGGTTATTACTTATGATATGGAGGCTTGACAGATGAACGACTATAGCTGCCAGCGCATGGACAAATTTTTAAACGGAAGTTTTCTTTCGGCCTGGTTTATGTCAATATAAGCCGAACTCCATGAGGCATTTCTCATAATCAACATTTACAAGCCTACCAATTCTATTAAATTGCTCTTTGATTCGTAATCATCATCAAACTCTATTAGATCGCCTTTGCTTGTATGAGCACTGCTTGAGAAAGTCAATCACATCCTGCTCATCAGGCTGCCGAAGCAACTCCAGTGGATGGAACCGCAAGAAGAGTGGGTAAGCTATCTCCCTTTATGATAATATTATTATTAAAAACGCGTTTATCTTCAATTTGGTTCGTTTGGATGTACATTCAGTAATTTGTTTTTTTGGAATTACATGTATATAGGAAATGTGATTATTATTGTTGGTACACCTTAAAATTTTGGTTAGCGAGAGAAATGCCCTACCGTTATTCCCCTGGTATGCATTCATGACGCTCAATGCCTTACCGATTACTTAAATCAAATAGTGCAGCAGTTCTAATTTTTTAAACTGTAAAAACTACTTGTTGGTGCTATTTCCAACTTCACTGTAATATTGATTTAATAATTTTTTTGTAGAAAAGGATAATCTGAATGAGATCACTCATCACACTGACGGATATCCAATTTTAAATTAAAACTAGCATACCGAAGTTTGCAAGATCATATGAAAATAACTGATAAATAATACAATTTTTTCTATGCACACGCCCTTTGTGTCACTATCACCACCATCCTTCACTTTGTGCAATTGCCAGTCCCTGTTCCAACACCCTAACACAATCTATTTTTATGTTATTTGTTCACTTTTGAGGCCATATAATCTATATCTTGAAACAGAAATTTGAAATAAATTAAAATATGCCGATGATATGGTAGTGGCTTTTAGCTGTCCTTCTAGCCCCGGCTCCCACGTATCATTAATCTCAGTTGCAATCCTTGCCACAAGCTCAACTTCGCGAAATGAGCCTTGAACTTGATACTTTGACGACCTACAGCCTCTCCTTAGATACAGAAACCATCGATTATGTCAAACACTTAGGTATTACATTTTCCAAGTCACTAGACTTCTCTTTAAACTTCATCCTTGCTAAACCCAAGCTCTTCAGATGGGCTCGTTTAACATGCTTCAAGACAGAGGAGACAATCCTGAGATTTATTCTATTCAAAGCTTATGCCCTACCTCTAATTTTCTAGAGCAAAATGCCTCTCGCTTTATGAAATATATCTTCCCTCTTGGTGATGATTATCGAGAGTGCTTCATACTTTCCTATCTCTTACTTAGTCGCCATATAGGAGTAATCTTCTTTGTACAAACGGTCCCCACGAGGCTTCCGTTGTCGAAATTCTCTCATTCTCGCCACTCATATGTCAGGCAAAATTGATGTACATCAATCAAAAAAATACAGCTCCTAACCCAGCGCTAGTGATGGCTGAACATTCTTCAGGATCCTCTCCCTGTCATTCACTCATTAAAGCCTGTTAATAATCCTATAAATTCTAATAGTGCTTTCCTCTATTTCAGCTTCAGTGGATTCTCACGGAGTAAAGCAAAAATCCTTCTTGATGTCTCATGAGTTCGTCAACTGGATAGTTACAAGAAAGATGCGCGAATGCTATTATAAACTGAAGTTCTTTAGTGTTACTGTAATTGAGATTCCGTCATCTTTTCAATAATCCATTCTAGTCGATATTATCTTAGTCAAAGATAAGCATTTTGGTCAGAGGAAATAGCTTCCTCTACATCTACGCGGGATTGACACAACCGGTATTTTTCTCTCACTTTGTACCAGCTCCACTGCCATCTTTACTGATAAAAAGGCTAGTTACTGCTTCACTCACTTTTAAATAACCCTGCTTATGATTTGTACATTGACTATTTCAACAGTCAGGCCAGATGGCCTTTGTTGCCAAATAATAAATTATCATTTAATTTAAATTATTATTAAATTTCGATAAACATGATAAAATGAAATTACCCTTTACATTTAAGCACACAATAGTTGCAATATAGATTATGAGGCGTTTACAAACAAGTACGTCAGGTAAAATCATACCACACGAAAGTACACGTATAATTAGCACTTGGATAATAATGTGTGAATTAGTAATTGGTTAGACTAATTTCGCGCAATATTTGAAAATATCAGTAAATCAAAATTACATAAAAATGTGTGAAGTGAGTAATATAAAACGTTTATATGTATTCTAAATAATACGGACGAAATATGCGTATATCATCCGACTAGTAAATCGTAAATGACCTCCAAAAGAGCTTATATCGTTTGCTTAAAAGAGTATTAACCCCGACAATAAAAAATAATATTTACCCTTTGCGGCCAATATTTACAGATTTGTTTACTAATAAAACATATTACTAAGCAACGCTTATACTGTAAATAGTTATACTTAGTTATTGCAGTAAATAAGTAGTTGCACAGTAGCAGTGACCTATGGAGAATAGTTAAGTTTTTGGTACTTTGTGCCAGCCGTGTGTGTTCTCTCTGCTGACTGGTAGCGGACACCTCATTTCCCAGTAGTACACAGTCCTTCGTCTATTATTTGATTTAATAATTATACATATAGTTGCAATTAACATGGAGGCTATTCTTATATTTGAGTACACCAATAGCATGCCACTGGAAATCGTAGGCGTGAACTTATTAGATATGGAAGAGAAAACTGTCCTATCAGACGCCTTTAAACTCACTAAGACCGATACAGACATGGTGTCTATGGGGCTCTCATTAGTTAATTGAACTAGAGCCATTAAACAAAATAATACTGCCGATATAGCATAGAATGTGACATCGCAATTCATCTACATAAAAGTTTGTTTAAGCCCTCGCTAAATACGCTGGTGGTTATACAAGCTCTGGTTCTAGATGCTCTAGTCCTATTAGTTTATAAGAGCCTAATAGACGCCAAGTCTCAATCAGTCTTAATGAGCTTATAGGAGTCTGATAAGAACGTTTTCCCATACATATCTAACAAGTTTATGCTTACGATTACGTGTAGCATGCTATCGGTGTCCTCAGATTTAATATTAGCCTCCGTGTTAACCACGCGCCTATATATATATATATATATATATATATATATATATATATATATATATATATATATAATTTATTAAGTAATTGGCGAATGACTGTGTACTTCTTACACAACACTGAACCTCGAATGCTTAACCTGGAAAGAGATTAGTCGCAAAAACAGACTAATTAAATTGCCTGTTCCTGAACGATCCAAATATTCACAAATGAAAACGGAAACCTGTTTTAATAGTAATACATTGTGAAGATAAAAATTTGTAAAACCGAACCGAGCAATGAAACGGAAATTGCAATTTGATAGAGAAAATCACGCCAGTCAGTTACTGAATACAGTACCTCAAATTACTCACAGTTCAAAAGTATATATACTCGAAACAAAGAATGCCTCACTAATAATGGGCGACCTAGTGTTTTTTTCAGTCTACAAATAACCATGAAGGACTTATGGTTATACGGCAGTGAACATTTGTCCCTTTTGGATTTTGTATGGCTCTGCATGATGATGATGAAACAAAGAATGTTCAAGAAATTACGAATATTTTCTATTTTAATTATTTTTGTTCCAATAAACCACAGTGGTTTACATTTATCAATAATTGTTACTTTATTTGTGTGGGTAAACCTCTTTTTCTACATGAACCACCTTCTCAAAAAAGGCGTCTAACAATAAACGTTGTCCTTGTTTTTTGGCTGACGTTGAGCCCTTCCTGAGTGAGTTGTGCATACGGATGCCCCTGACGTCGACGTTGCGCATAGTTCATTTGTTTCTAGTACTGCCGGTTCGTCCGACGTTTTTTGAGCGTGATGATCTTTTGACTCGGTTGAGCATGATGTCAATGCAGTGGAAAACGTGTCATGTGAAAGTTGCTGGTTTGACTTTTGTGCCTACGTGGCAAGATTGTACACATCTGATTCGTCCATAGAACGATGGTCCTTACGGCCCATCTAGTCCTTCGGTCTCCTTATCCATGCAGGTAAACTGGGAATGCAACGATTCAAAGTAACACAATCCTCCATGACATAAAATTCTATTGTAACACGCGGCCCCGTGTTACAACCCAACGAAGGTCAATTTTTACAAACGCTGTGCTCTTTAAGGTCAAATATTCTAACTCTGTCCTTAAACAATATTTCTCTTAACTGTGACTTTAGGAACAATCTCTTTTAGTCTCAAGCAGTTTTAATCGATATTTCTTGAACTGCAATTTTATTTTTAATTAATAGTGTTTTTAAAAATTAGACAGAACCGCGCGCGATCCGCGAGGATCACGCGGTGGACTATTGTGTCGCTGCGGATTTATTCCGCTCAGTTGGAATATTAACAATTTTTACTGTTGTCAGTTAATTGTGCCATTCAGAATTTCAGAGAATACTAGATTATAATAATGACATGAACTAAATATTCGTGAGTTTTTGGTCATTGAAGTCTTTATGGGGCTTGCTCCTTCATTTTAGTGATTGCTTTTAACGATGACTTTATACATATCTTCATATGTTTTAAATCGATGATAAAAATACAATTCAATCCAGACATCTGTGTAAGAATAACTGTTTGTGTGTAAAACATTTTCCTCTATAAACATAAATCATCTTACTATGTTCATATTGTCATGTATTTTTAATCGTTTGACTATTCTCACTGTGAATGGTGTTTAAGACTTATTTTTGCATAAAAATCTATTTTTACAGCTGACTAACATATATTCAATTTGAACTAACTATGAATTACATTACTATTTGCAACTTTATATCTAATATACGTATGACCAGATGTTTTTGCCTTCTCACATCAATCATCCGAAAAAGATCAGAGACTGATTAGACGCATGGGTAATAATAATAACCACCATTGATATGTAGTAGGGGTAAAAATGACGAACAAGAAAGCAACAGCTAAAAGCACTCCTACACTATTACGAAATTTTTGTCGGTCATCCTCTTGATCTTATAAGGTTATTTGTAAAATGAAGTCAGGCATTCCTATTTTCACCAGCTACATAAACATGCGATGCCGATCTCAGATAGGAGGACACATAGCACTTGGTTTTTAACTTTTATACACTTTGTCGGAGCTAGACGATACTTTTTATCTCTAAGTGCTCCAACAAACCAATCTATGTAACTAGTATCCCAAACAAGACTGCTTGGAGCATTATATGGAAGATCTCCAGACATCATTAATGTTTCTCCATATACCAATTCTGTTATTGAAGTTCCTAGTTGTGCCCTATATCTGTTGTGCATGGAAAGCAATACTATAGGAAGATTATGTATCCAGCTTGTTCCATTAGAATATCTCAGTGCGGCTTTCAGCTCACGATACAATCTTTCTACCATCCCATTTTTACATGGATTGTATGTGCTAGCATGCAATACATTTATTCTCATGAGGTTGAGAGATTGTATGAAAGCTCTGACATAAATTGACTGCCGCGATCATTAGTGACCCATACCGGTGCACTATTGCGTAACATCCAGTTATGTAAGAACGTGAACAAGACTTCAAATTGACGACTAAAATGATCAACCATTGTTAGAAAATACGTTTGACCGTTAAGTTCGGGCATCTTGACAATGTCTATTTGTATATGTTTGAACTGTCCGGTTGGTATCCCAATATTCTGTATCTCGGTTCTAGTATGTCTCCAAACCTTACAAGTCTAGCACTTGGCACAGGCTCTTAGCCTAGCCCGAATGTCTTTAGACATTTGCCGCCATAAATATCTTTCTATAATTAGTCAAATGGTGGCTTTTACGGATGGATGTTCCTAATCGTGTAAATTTTGAAATATTTTGGCGCGTATCTCCAACGACGTATATGGTCGGGGTTAGTCTCTGGATGTTTTTCGCATAAGAACCACTTGCCACTCAGTAGTTTGCAAGCATAGCTGGGTCTCCTAGGCAATATTAACTTGAAGGGATCCGATCCCTGCGCTTCCTCAATTAGCTTGACTATATTGTTAGGCGAATCATCTAGATTCTTCAATGGACCTTTACGTTTCAGCTAGATGTCTGCTTCATTCGGTCTGCTAATTGCATCTGCTACCACATTTTCTTTACCAAAAAAATGAGAGACAATTAAGTCAAACTCTGCTAAGCGGATGATCTTGGAAATCACCCTGCGGGAGTAATTAAACCTGGCGGATTTACCAAGTATGACTATCAACGTCTTGTGATCTGTCAATAACTTGAACTGATGACCATCTAAATAATGCTCAAAATCTAGCACTGTAGCGTTAACAGCACGAAGCTCTTTACCAAAAATATCATACTGTTATTCTCTATCAGGAAGCTTTCGGCTATAAAACCCTATTAGTCTTACTATATCCTTGTTTCTTTGTTGATGCACTGCTCATATTGCAACATCTGAGGCATCTGTTATAATCTCAAATGGCTTCTCCCAATCTACAAGTGCTAGAGTGGTTATGTCATTTAGCATTCCCGTAGCTCTATGGATAATTTCTCGGTCTTCCTGATTCAATGTGACAGGCCAAGACTTCTTGATCGTTCTCTTCTCACGTGTGAGATGGTGTGTTAGCGATCCCAAAATTCTGGCTAGACCTGGAATAAATCGTCGACAATAGCTGATCATTCACATGAACCATCGCAGCTGGCGAACAGTCCGGGGCTCCGTTACGTCCTCGATAGTTTGTTTTTCATCTTTGAAAGGTTCAGTTCTGTCGTTGGAATGTGCATGTTAAATTTGTTTAACCAAAGATCATCCAATTTTGCTCTTATTGGGTTTGACCACAAATCCATACTTTTCCAGCCTGGTCAAAACTCTTTCTAAATGCTTACGATGTTCCTCACGCGATAAACTGAAAATAATTGAGGTCTATTTACACCCTCGCAAATAGAAAATTCTGTAGGACCTCTTCAGCTAAACGTTGGATTCTCTGACTGGCATTTTTCACCCCGAAATACAGTCGAAGATATTGATGCGATTCCATTCCTGGAAATCTGAAAACGGCGAGTCCTATAAAGCTTGCCTTCATCAATATCTAGTAGTAATCTTTCTGTAATTCTAAAGTTTAATAAAATCATATCCCATTATGTCTCTGAGCAGAGTAATCTGGTTAAGGAGAGGATAATAATCACCCTTATTCACTGAGTTTAATAGTCAATAACTCCCAAAACCCTCCATTGTCCCGGTTTAGGTTTGGGAACCACATTTGACCTACAAATTACTTCTTCACATATTTGGTTAAATTCAGCTACAGCAATCTGTTGCTTGTGTTTTGCCAACGGTTGGGACTTAGGTGAACAAGACAAGGGAGCCACCAAATCTATTTTGTGCTCTACTCTCCTCTTCAGTCAATTTCGTTTGAAACTAAAAAGTTGAAATTGCAAGGTGATTCTCGGTGATATTTGCAAAGTCACTTGTTATTATGGAACAGGGTAAACAAACTGATCTAACCGCTTAAGTTTCAGACTTGATGTGTTTCAATACCCCTACGCCTTCTCCAATGGTCCTCGTTTTGGGATCTTGTGACAGATTGAAATGAGTCAAGAAATTCATCTCAATGATATGGTCTTTGATATCGGTTACCAGAAAATTCCACTTAAAGGAAGATTTCAATCCCAAAATTTCCGAAAGTTCTTTCATCCCCATAACTCCTATAGGACTACCATTGTCAGCCCATAGTTGATAATCAAATGTTGAGAAAACTTCTTTTACCATATCTGACCTAACTATGCTTACTTCTGCTCTCGTGTCTATAAGAAACTCAAGACCAGTCAATTCTTTTCGAATGATGAATTTATTTTTGGCTAATCCGGCAATGTTTTCAAGATCTCCGTTTAAACACAAACTAACCCTTTTGCCGTCTGTCTCGATGTTATCCCCTATTGCCGCATTCTTTGATTTTGCCTTAAGTATGCCTTTTATAGGCAGGTCAAGGATCCTTCACGATGGTACCCTACTAACGGCTCCTCGTATTGGGAGTCTTATGCATTTCCTGTTGAGGAATTTCTCTCTACCGGTTTGGCGCTTCAACCTGTGTCCAATTTAACGCGGGTATATGAAGCCTTCTCCTTGGCACTTGACACTACGTCCATAGACACAATATGCTTTACACCACCCAAGCGGCCCATCGAAACATTGACGCAAGTGACTCCCTCGACGCCTAAAATCTCTTTACTGAAACGGAGATTGCAAAATAATTCTGGTCATATCTTCAATATTGCGAATAGTATTCGCGACTTCTCTTTCTTAATTGCGCATATTTTCCTGTAATGATAAGATACCTTCTGTTTTTGCTCTGACTTGCTGCACAATGGCTGAGTTTGCTGTTACAGTATGCACCTGTGGTTCCTGCTGCTTGTACACACCGTCTAGCCCTCTGAGTTTAGTTGGCCAACCAATATTCATTGTCTCAAAAACCTCTAATGTGGTTCTAAGCCTGGCTGGTAGCTCTGCTGTAAAAATAGAATTAAGCACATCTTGAGTTATATTTAGTCCCAAATTATTCGCACAAGGGCATTCGTAAAATTCCAATGAATGTTGACGCCTTATCTTCTATAAGCGCAACGGTACACTTATTTTTACCGACCTTGCCGGATGATATTTCTATTAAATTTCGACCATTAGCAACTCATAGGCATTTTGCAGTTTCTTTTCAACAGTTTTGTTTCTAAAATTGCCCAGTGTGCTTCATAAATTCTCTGGCAGGGTCATCCACGCGGCAGCAAATTTCTTCATAAGGTTCACAATAAGGTAAGCTTTAAATAGCATTTAGACACCTTGGTCCCAGTCTGAATGTTTCTCAGATTTATACGGTGGTAGACTAATAATGTTTGAACAGGTGAGGTCACCTTATTTTCTAAAGTCTCTAGTCGTATTAATTGATGAGAGCCCCATGGACGCCAAGTCTGTATCAGAATTAGTGAGCTTCTAGGAGTCTGATAAGACAGTTTACTCATCCATATCTGATAAGCTCATGCTTACGACTCGCTGTATTATGATATCAGTGTCGTAAGATTTAAAGTAAGCCTTCATGATAAGCACATATATATATAAATATATATATATATATATATATAAATTAAAAGCAAAAGAGCAAAAAATTAACATGGAGAGAGCGTGAAATAAAGGAACAACCAATAAATTGCGTGCGCCACCTGCCATTTAAATTCAATGCTTGAAAAAATAACTACCTAGTTGATCAAGTAACAGGCAAAGGACTGTGTACTTCTTACGCAACACGGGCCCCAAATTCTTAACCTGGAAATAGATTAGACGCGACAAACAGAATAATTAAATTACCTGTTCCTGAACGATCCCAATATGCACAAATGAAAACGGAAACTCGTTTTAACGAGTATATATTATGAAGATCAAAATTTGTAACACCAAACCAAGAAATGAAATGGAAACTGAAATTTGTTAGAGAAAATCACGCCAGTCAACTCCTGAACACAGAAACTCAAATTACGCACAGTTAAATAGTATATATAATCAAAAGGATTTACACAAAGAATGTTTTAGAGATTAAAAGAATATATTCTTTTTCAATGATATTCCTTCCAATTAGCCACGTTGGTTTACATTTATCAATAATTGTTACTTTATTTATGTCGAAGAAAATATCTTCCTCTAATCTAGCCCTTCTAACTAATGAGATCCCAATAGATGGCAACTCCGTTGAATCCTTAGTGTGTATGTAGGAGTCTGATGAATTTCCTTCTATATCTATTAGAATCATACTTGCGACTCCCTATTCTATGCTATCAGTGTCCTCAAACCGAAGACTAGCCTCCATGTTAATCACAAACTTATACGTAGTTAATCAAGTAAAAGGTAAAGGATTGTGTACATTCGACGCAACACTGCAAACATAATGTCTGATCCAAAAAGTGATTTGACACAAAAAACGAAATAATTAAATTACCACTTCCTGGACGATCCCAATATGCATAAAAAATATGAACTCTTGAAGTCTAGAGTATATTGTGAGGTTCAAATATTGTAAAATTTATATGAAAAACAAGATAGCTGCTACAGATCAACAGAGAAATAAAACAAGTCAGAAATAAAGTACATAAAATTGAAAGCACGCACAATTTAACAGTTTAAATACCCGAAAGGGTTTAGACAAGGATGTTTGAGAATTTAAACTAATATTTGTCAATTGACTCGAAATCTAAGTATCGGTTTTGAATATTATGAACAGTGGTGTGAAGAGAGTTGTATTTATAAAACTCACCAAAAGAACTATAAAGAAAACGACGAAGTTAAATCATTAGATATTGAACACAATATAGATGAACCATACGTTACATATGCACTATTTTATGCCAATTTTAAAAGTATTAAAAACAAAAAAATTAGCTGTATAATTTATAATATTATCTGAAACTTGGCTCAACAAGGACATTGAAAATTGTGAATTTGAAATTCCTCATTATTCCTTATTTAGAAAAGACATATCGTTTTGATAAATGAGGTGGAGGAGTACTTATGTATAGTAAGTCTTTGTTAAATGCGAAAACTTTACATACTAGTAGACACAAAGTACTGTCATTGGTTTTATATTTATACAAATTGAAAATTTGATCTTAACCTCGGTCTACAGATCTCCGTATGCTAGTTTAAATGATGATGTAATTTTTTACCAATTCTTTTCAATCTATTTTGTACTGTCATGGTAATAACGTGGTGGTAGGCGGTTTTTATAAAATGTATGACTGTGATATAACCAATTTTTTTCTAATCATGATCTAAAGAAAATTATAAATGAATCCACTATAGGTTTGGAATGCTTAGATCATGAATATTGAGAATAGAATAGAATAGAATAGAATAGAATAGAATATCTTTATTTGGATTCAAACCACATATGTTCCATCAAATAATAAAATTGGAAAATGTACAATATAAAAAGATATCACATCACATAAATTTGTGCAATTAATCTCATGTAGATAAGTAAATCTCACTAGTTGTACTTTACAATATATCAACATCAGAAAGTTTGGCTGTAAAGAGTGATAGATTCCACATCAAAAATAGGAAAATTTTAAGGGAATTACGGAAACGTTGGTATAAAACCAATATTTCTGAATATGAAGCTAAGGTTGTTTTTATTAACAATCTTCCACAATCACTAAAATTATTCGCCAGACAGATCCCCAACACTCTCTCTATAGATGACTTATCTGAGAGATGTGAGTTAGAATTTCGGGTTTTGGAACCTAAGTTAATTTCGTCATCATTTTGTCCGCCCCCGCAGGATGATAGGCTCTCCTCTTTAGAGAGGACAGTAGCGAGCTAAATCAGGTGAATGCCTGGACCAAATTTCATGCCCAAAACACATTATAACGGTAGGCGGCGATCGAGATCCCTGCAATCTTTTAGCAGATATGCCCCAAAGAACTGGTGTTATAACCAACAGAAGTTTTTTATTCATGTCACGTCTGTCTCTGTCGTTCCGCAGAATTTCCGAATGAACATCAATTGCCACAGTTGACGGGAAAGACAACAGAACACAGGCACAGTGTTGCCTCAGGGTCGGGAAACGTATGGCGCAGAAAGAAGAAGACAGTACTTTCTGCGCATCAACGGCATCAATGGCGCCACAAGGAAGAAATCACTTACAATTCGACATTCCTGTCGATTCTTTTCGTCCACGCCGAATTTGCCACATAGATAGCCAAACGGACAGTGCCATTCGCAATCACCGGCCTACTTGTTTGCATGACCCGGCCAAACAGCCCAACGAACTTCTGCACCTTCTTGATTTTAGAACTGGCGAAGAATTCATCGTGGACACAGGTGCAGCAGTCTCAGTTCTCAAGGGTGATTCAATGACCGAGATTTCGCTAGGCGTTCTACTCGCAATAGCTACAGGCGAGCCCATACCTACTTATGGCTGTCGGTATCGCACACTCAATATAGGTTTACGGCGTGAATTTACTCGCAACTTCATCATTGCCAAGGTCTCACACAATATAATAGGCCTTGACTTCCTTTTGAAATTTCGGCTCATTGTTCATCTTGCCAATCAAAAGATCATCAACCTCTCCACCGGACTTGAGCACAGTTTTTGAACACTTGCCTCCGAGCTTTTGGAGTTACAGGTCATTCAGCCAACCCCAGTGCATCATTCAGCAGAGATATCAGCAGATCTTCGAAAACACAAGTCGCTTTTAAATCTGAACAAGTCAGAGCTACGAGTGTCCAACACGACGCACCATATCGTCACAGAAGGACAACCTATTGCACTCAAGAAGCGACCACTGGCCTCTGCTAATCTGAAAGCTGCCCAAGAGGAATTCTCAAGGCTTTTGGAAGAGGGAATCATCAGACCATCGAAAAGTTCATGGGCGTCACCAATGCACTTAGTCTCCAAATCAAACGGATCGTACAGAGCCTGTGGAGACTACCGTAAGCTAAATTCAGTGACAAAATCTGATGCATATCCTATTCCAAATATCAACACTTTACTTGAAAACTCAACGGCAGCAATTTTTTCTCAATGATTGACCTCAGACAAGCGTACCATCACATACCGGTAGCACCAGAGGATATCGAGAAAACTGCATTCATCACTCCATTTGGCCTTTTTGAATATCTTTACATGTCTTTTGGACTTAAGTGTGCTACTCAGACATTTCAAAGATTCATGGACAACATACTTCGCGACGACGCCGCTTATTGTATGTCATATCTCGATGACATAATTATATTCAGTCCAGACTTATAATCGCATGCCAGGCATCTACGAAATGTCTTCTGACGCTTATCCAACCACGGACTCAAGATCAACTGTGACAAGACGCAGATTACAACTACACCTGTGGACTTCTTAGGACATCGTATCACGCCACAAGGTATTCAACCTTTGCCGTCAAAGGCGAATTCCATCAGGAATATCAAGTCACCGAAGACTGTTAGCGAGTTACAGAAAATTCTGGGAGTACTAAATTAATATCGCAAGTTCCTTCTAAGCCTTCCAAGACAACTTTATCCTTTGTGCAGGCACATGCGGAATCGAAAATGACTTAGCAAGAATTCCATCATTACTTGGTCATCCGAAAACGAGGAATTACTTCGACTCGTCATCAACTCTTTAGCAAATGCCACAATGCTAACACATCCAGATTTGCAAAGACCATTTCTACTCACAACAGATGCTTCTGAATTTACTATTGGAGTCTCTTTGGAACAAGAGATCGAAGGAGTTCGGAAGCCTATCAGTTTCAACTCGCATACTCTCCAACCAGAAGAATCGAGATACGACATTTTCGGTCGAGAACTCTTCGCCATCCACGACGCAGTGCGCCATTTTTTCAGCATGATTAGCAGTAACAGATTTGTTGTTTTCACAGATCATGCACCATTAGTTAATGCACTTCTAAACGCATTATCAACTATCGCCAAGTATCCTGCCAGAGTGTAAAGACAGCTTTCACGTCTAGGCGAATGGCAATTTGATATCTTTCACGTCAAGGGCGAAAAAAACTTCATTGCAGATGCCCCTTTCAGGCCAGACGTCCCGCTGCAACCACCTTTGGCCGTCGCCATTCACTGTCAACTCCGTGACACTCAGTGAACCTGCACTAACGCCATCCATCGTGTGAACGGAACAGCGCGGTGACATTCACATTCTAAGATCAGTAGCCCGTCACCAAACTCAGTTCATATGCCGTCTCTTGGAAGGCTTACCAATTGTTTACTTCACGCGTACGCAGTAGCAACAGCAAGCCTGTTTTGCCGACCAGCTTTCAGAGAAAAGTTTTTGAATCAATTCATTCAATTTCTCACCCAGGAAGCAAAGCGACTGTCCGACTTCTCACAAATCGTTTCTGGGGTCACAGGACTAGGCAGAATGCTAAACGATGTGTCTCCGAGTGTGCCATTTGCCAGAAAAACAAGATCACAAGGCACACTCGTTCTAAGTTGCAACATTTCCGAACTACTTCTCGCCTAGCCATCGTCCACATCGACATAGTTCATCTGACAAAGGTTCAAGGTTTCAGCTACCATCTAACTATGATTGATCGATTTACACGGTGACATGCGGTATTACCTCTTGACACCATTTCTGCAGACGAAGTAACTAACGGTTTTATCCCTGCATGGATATACAATGGTGTTCCTAATGAGGTCATCACTGACAGAGGAACTTGCTTCTCATCGGATCGTTTCAAAAACACCTTCGGTACATGGAATGCACCTTACGCCAGACGACTGTCTATCATCCCCAATCTAAAGGTATGGTAGAGAGAATGCATAGGGAACCCAAAGCTGCTTTAGCATCCTCGCCCATTAATGGCAACTGGGTCGATGCACTACCTTTAATTCTGCTTGCCATGCGTTCCCGTCCTCGTGAATCCATTAAAACGTCTGCGTCACAACTCTCGTATGGCATAGATCTACGCCTGCCTAGTCATCTCCCACGTCTACTAGCCGCACAGGATGACCCACAAGACGAAGCTACCCGCCTTCGACTTCATTTCGGTAACATTTCCGAACAGCAGCCGAGACACACGCCTCGTCCAGTCTTCGTTCACTCGCTGCAAGAGAGTACTCGTTCACAACGACACTGCTGTTGCACCACTATAAACAAAGTATCGCGGTCCTTACCCGATTTTGCTCAGACAACCAAAATACTTCATTATCACTGACATCAGTAAGCATAGACAGGTTGAAACCGTTTATCGAACCTCCTGTTCCTGAGAGCATTCAACCTTCAAAACACGTCTCAGGCTCTATCTGCCTACAATCTCAATAGCTTGCTTTGCATAACGCGTAATTGATATTTTTTAACTTTAATTTTTCGTTATTCTACGAATTAAATGTTTAACTTTACGTTATTTTTCGCATTTATCTCACGTGGCATGACCAGTTGTTTTTAGCTAACAACTGTGCGGCATTTTTTAACAGTTCCCTGGTATTATGCCTTCACTGAAGTAATGTTAGAGTACATATATTTTGTTATGCAGTCACCTTTGATTTTTATGTATCTATTATTACATTATAATGTATGGCTCACACTGCCTATTTTGTTATGACCAGCTACTTGGAGATAATGCTTTCGTATAGCAACACTAAGTAGTTATCAGCTTCATATCATGGTACAGGCCACTTTCAATGCATATCTCAACTTCATCAGTTGCACAGAGACCACTCTACAAATATCATGACCACAACGTCGAGCACACACTAGCTCATTTGGTCGTATACAAGCACGTTGACGGCGATCCAGCCTAAATCGAAATCCTCATGTTGAGGCTCCCAAATAATACACTGCTCTATTTTGCCTCACGCGGTATGACCGGCCACTAGAGCTAACAATTTGTGTAGCAATTCCTAATGGTTACTTGGCATCATATCAATGTTAGAGCAACCAACAAGCATACTTCAGCCCAGCATTTATGGTAAATTGTTTTTTACTCAACTTGGTTCGAACTCTGCTATGCATTTCTTATCTAGCCTCGCTGAGAGTAATTTTTTTCTTTTCTCACAGAGGAAAGTGATGTAACGACACAAAGCAACTCGCCGACATATTGCGTAAATTAAATTCAATTCAATTTACGCTGCACCAATGAGAAAAAGCAAAACCTGTCGCTAAACAATAGTGTGCAATTAGCCAATCAAGGCTATTTAAGCACGGTGAATTTACCACGCAAGTGAGTTGTCGCGTTTTCCTTCTGTTGTGCGTTTCTCCGACGTGCTGTCTTCTTTCGTCACTTACGCTATTTTTGGGGCTTACTTCCCACAAATTGGCAATTTCAGTCACGCCAATCTTGTTGCTGTACAACTAGAGTGACGAGCCAGTTACTGCAGAACTTTAACGAATTTACTCAGCGGGATTTCAACTCCACAAAAGAAGGAACCTCAACCCAAGTCAACCGGAGCTGGTCTCAAGAGTCTAGGAGTACTTCTGGACACTGCTACACTAACTGAACTTCTCGGCATTTGCCAGAGAACGCAAGACCAGCCCTGTTAAGGGCCCCCCAACAGTACTAACTAAGTATTTCTGGCACTTTATCTGACTTTGTAACGTCGTACGGCATTTACTTGAAGCTGGGGCGTTTACAACAGTAAAAAAATAAGAAAGCATTAAAAATCGGTAAGAGAACAGAATTCAGTTATATTAATTTTCATGATGCTGTAATTAATTATGCTTTTGAGATCAAACTTCAGCAATAAATTAAGAATTTAGGCATAATTATTCAATGTACAGCTTCTGCTGAGAGACATTAAAAGAAGAGTTAGCTTCGCTAGGAACAGGGCGCTTATAAATATATGTCTTATCGAACGATATAAAATTACAAATATTTGGATTAGGCCAATACTGGAATATGCCGCAGCTACTTAGAATTTAATGAAAAAAAGTTTGACAAATAAGCTAGAAGCATTAAAAAGAAAAGTAGTGAAGGATATTAGTATTGATTCCTTCTATATTGTTTGGATCGCTTATGCGTATTCCATATACGTTTATTATTAATGTATGATCCAGTCGAGTCTATATAATACCTAATTCTGCAGTAAAATTTTTCATTTGTGCAGTCAGCCCTTTAATCAACGTTTCCAACCCATCAGAAGCCATTTGTAAATTTCTCACACATGCTTTATTTTTAATCAAGTATATATAGAATTTTGCTTGAATAAAGAGCATCGACTAAGTACAACGAATTTACAAATATTTATTATTTATGTTCTCTTCAGCTCAAACTTTGCTTCCATTATCGTGCTGACTTCTTCGTCTTAATACGGGCGCTTCTGCGAGGACTTTCTGTTAATTAATGCCAGCCCTATATATGACCCTTGGTGCGTTCTTAGTCTCAAAGGTGGCTAGTGATAAATCTTCCCCTCTCAGGAATTGGCATTGGCACACAGCATACACGGTCAAGTGCTATGGCTCATGGTCCATTGGGAATTTTAACTATAACTGTCCACCTTGTCCACTCGATACGGCCAATCATTGACAGCATGTAGTGACATGGGCTCGACTATTGCTGCCATGACATAGTCGCCGACCTTTAGGCGAATGTGTGTCGGTCACCTTGCATAGCCCTGTCGCTGTGTGGCGCCTACATATTTAGTTAACTGTTTTAGGTGCTCCTGAATATCCGCTATGGTGCAGCGCTCCTGAGATCCTGGGATTACAGGTTCACATTGCAGTCTAATATGCCCTCCATAGAACATGGTCGTTGTGGCGAATCCTGTTGCTGTTGAGACTGTAAAGCGAATGGCCCGCTCGACCAAATGTAGTTTGTTTCTCTACGTTCCCGGGCTCTCGTGGCAGCAAATCGAATTACATTATTTATCGTCCCGTGTGTTCGCTCAACCATGGCTTTGGTCTGCGTGTTATAAGTGGCTGTGCGGGAATGCTTTATGTCAATGTATATGCACCACTGATTAAATTCTCTCGATTCGAACTGTGCACCTTGGTGGGTAACAATAACTTGTGGTGTACCAAATTGACTGAGCCATCTTTCTTCAAAGCATGTTATAATTTTGTCTGTTGTGATTTTCTTCAGTGTTAAAAACTCGACCCATCTGGTGAACTTATTTACCATGGAAAACACATAGGACACCCCGCCACGAGCTACCGACAGTGGACCGACCAGGTTGATATGCAAAAACTCTTTCCGTGCCATGGAATTGAAAGAAATCGGAGTGAACTCTTCTTATTTTGTGGCTTACAACGATAACAATGGCTACGAATTTCTTTGCACATACCAGGACAATACAATCGTGAGTGCAATGTCTCAATGAGTCGGCCGGCGCCGAGATGTCCCAACGTTTCATGAAAAAAGGCCATCAATTCTGTTTTTATAGACTCCTGCACAAAACATGGCACTGTTTTCTTCTTCTTTCGGCACCAACAGGCTCAACGCTTTCTATGGTGTGTACACCACGGTGTCGTTTTTTAATCGATTGACTATTTCCTGGCATATGGCATTCTTTCCCTGCTCTTCAGAGACTTTGATAAGTGGCAAAATCTGCACGACGGAAATTCCGCTGAGCGCATCGGCTACCGCGTTCCCGATCCCGGCTTTATGATGAATTGATACATCGTATTCTTCCAGCTTTTTAATGGTTCGGTGTACTTGTTTCTTCTCAATACTCAGTGATCTCCAATGTTATAGTGCTTTGTGGTCGGTAAAGACGTCTATGTGTCCACCAATGTCAAAATACCTAAACGTCCATTGCGCCCATTGTACGGCAAGTAATTCTTTTTGTGTGATGGTATAGTTTTGTTCCGCCCTGGTGAGTGTGCGACTTATATATTGCACAGGACGTGCGTCAGCTTGTAACACTGCTCCTAGCCCAATATCTGATGCGTCTGACAAAAGTTGGCCTATTTCCTACCGGTAAAGTCAAAATAGTTGCGTCAATTAATTTCTGCTTGCAAAGCATAAACGCTTCTTGAGCATCCTTCATCTAACAAAACGTTATCTTGGAACTAGTTACTGCATAACCACCAACCCTGCCAGACATGGTCTATAGAAATTTTAGACGTAGGCAATGGATATTCCTTGATAGGCTGTATATTCGTATCTAATGGCATACATCACTTCGCTAAGACTGAGTTGCCCAGAAACCGCACTTCCCGACCTATCTGAACTTTTTATGGATTAAATTGTAATCGCCATTTTACAGCTTTGGCCAACGTCTGCAGCTTAATACTTAATTTGTGTTCAGTAGTGTCCCATAAAATAACATCGTGCACGTAAGCTGTTTTCGATTTCAGTCAGACACGAAAGAGTCCATCATTCTATGGAACACTTTAGGTGCGTTTTTAAGACCAAATG
This sequence comes from Eudiplozoon nipponicum, assembly GCA_029291075.1. Classification (NCBI taxonomy): domain Eukaryota; kingdom Metazoa; phylum Platyhelminthes; class Monogenea; order Mazocraeidea; family Diplozoidae; genus Eudiplozoon; species Eudiplozoon nipponicum. Next base: position 39,833 of record JAQBSW010000593.1, read on the forward strand.
GTACCTGGGTGAACTAGAAATGACCCTGGAGTACCTGAACCGCTAATTGCTATCGGTCTTCAGGCCGCATGTCTATTTAACAAAATATCCATTTAATATCAATTACGGCAAACCATTTGCCTCCCGTTAGCTGTAGAAACTGGCCACGCAGAGCCGGCATGGGATGCGGGTCAGGTATCCAATCGCATTATTATTGGCTGCCCGTTAAAGTGTTCTAAAAATTTAACTTTTTAAAAATCCTTACATGTAGCAACGTTTCCAAAACTTATTTTTCTTCGAAGGAACACTTTTAAGGTTTTTTTCTTGGTATTCTCTCGATCTACCCATCGGAGCCTCCAAAGAATTAATTTTTTTGTCCTGATCTTTGTGAGATTGTGGACCCTATTTGCCCAATGAACTAGCAGTTCTCAGGGAGCATTATATTGGTTTTGCTGACGCTTACACGACGTATTCGTCGAAGTTGGTGTACTTATATATTAACATTGCTTTCACGCCACTGGCTATTTACGTCTGTCACGGACTTGCTGATTAGGCCGCAAAGAATTCCAGTAGGGTATGTTGCTCCTGCCAGATGTTGGATCCGGACTCATGCGTGGAATTGCAGCTGCTAATTTTTTGTATCATGGCCGAAATTTGAGGAGCCTGATGTCTTTCTTCGAGGCCTCCCTGGGCGCTGGATAATGCACCGTATCTGGTAGAATCCAGCAGCATAATCATGATAACGTCATGCGGTTGCAACTCGGATAAAGACTCAGTTAGCTTGGAGAACCACCTTTTGATGCGTGCCATGATATCAAGTGGCATTTCACCCAGCAATGGCTTGAGACTATACAATTCTGAAAACACCTCCTGAGGCCTGGCTCGGAACTGATCCAACCCTCGTCTTTTGTACTATTCATACGTGAGGTCGACCGGCATTTCCGATTGGACTGCTACTGTCCGGTCAACTAACTCCTGTGCTTCTACTGTAAATTCTTGTGATCGAACTGATGTGTCAAATTTTTCCACATCCAAGGGTGCAAGCGTTGGCTTAAATTCTGATCACAGACGGAAAAAACTCGTCAATTCGGCTGAAAATGCCGGCATATTTCTTTCTGATTCCTCTTCGGCGCCCTCGTTATTTTAGTGTCCACCTATATTGTTTGGGTCATTTACGCGGATTCCATCGTTATGTACTATCAATGTATCATCCAGACGTGACTTAATTATACATAATTCTGCAGTCAATTTTTTCATTTCTGCAGTCAGCCCTTGAATCAACATTTATAAACAGTCAGAAGCCATCTGTTAATTTCTCACACATTATTTATTTTTAATCAAGTATATATAGAATTTTGCTGCGATAAGAGCATCGATTTATTAAAACAAATTTACAAATATTAATTATTTGTATTTGAAGTCTGCTCCCATTATTATGCTGACTGCATCATCCTAATACGTACGCTTATGCGAAGACGTTATTTTGAATTAATGCCAGCCCTATATAGGACCCTTGGTGCATTCTTAGTGTCAAAGGTTGCTATTATGACACTCTCCATGTTCTGACACCAATTTGGCAACATCCAACTCAAATTTAGTTTTAACTTTTTTGAAGGAATTTCAGAAGATATTGTGTGTAGACGTATATATGAAAGGATATTTATATATAAGTTGCAAGTTTAAATAAATACAAAGAAGTGTATATATAAATATATATATATATATATATATATATATATATATATATATATAATTGATTATATATGAAAGGATATTTATATATAAGTTGCAAGTTTAAATAAATACAAAGAAGTGTATATATAAATATATATATATATATATATATATATATATATATATATATATATATATATATATATAGTTGATATATTATGTACTCAAGGTGAATTATATGAACAAACATTGTTGCTGGTATATATATTTATATATTTATATATGGCTTTATAGTTAGTACAAAGATATAAAATGAAAAATCAAATTTATACAGTATATGAGTAGAAAGAATGTGTAATTAGTTGATATATCATTCATTATTATAGGCCCCATATTCGGTCTTGTCAAAACGTAGAGGTAACTTATATTCTTTCAACAAATTTATTAACCTTACTCATCTCTATAAACTATTGCAAACAGGATCAGATTAGGTTAACATAGAATTAAGTATTACTGTAATATAATTAAAATAGAAATTTTGTTGTTCTTCTATGCGTCCGGAAAATTTGTTTAAAAACTTCCTGACATCACGGAGAGTCGATTATATAAATAAATATTGTTTACCTATATTTATTCTATAAATATCATTTTAGATTAGAATACATATATATATATATATATATATATATATATATATATATATATGCGTGTAAATGTTTTTGTGCATGTATGTGGGTGTGTGTAGTTTCGTGTATACATGCGAATATAAGGTAATAGTTATTAAGGCTGGATATTGAGGCAGACACAAAATGCTTTAGGAAGTAAAATAACTATAAATAGATCTGTCTTGAATGAGAATATCATATTTTTCCTCTATGAGTATGGTTTCAAACCTGAAGATGGAATTGGAAATGAAGTCCCGAAAATTCGGACAAATTCGAAAATTTGGGATTAAACAAAATTTCTGAACAAGTAGTGCAAGTATTTTTTGAAATTTAATTGCGGAGTGCCAGTTTCATATTTTCCAATGCCGCGTTTTGCGTACGCGGGTATATACTACTACCCGCGTACGCAAAACGCGGCATTGGAAAAAAATAGTGTGAGGACGGCTTTAGAGGGACGGTACCAGTGAGAACCCACCAAGCAATTAAAAAAAACAAGCTTTGCACCTGGAAATGTAAAGGAATCAAGATTTGTGGACCGGTGAATGCTATTAATTGTCCCGCAAACATCAAACGATGATAGCACAAGATGTTGCACGCCTAGTTCAAATATGACCATAAGGATAAAAAATAACTGCAACTTATAATATCAGGTAAATTAATTTCGTGCTTACCGGAGACTTATCAGTAGAAGACGAGATTACGCCATTTACCAACTATATATTTGGGTGAGAAATGTAGTAAAAAATAAGACGATACATTCCTCACTACAATATATATTGAGTAAAGGGCGTTACACCGGCACCTACTGATAATTCACCAGTGAGCACGAAACGGATGTGCACATGTTTATACATTCCGTTCATGCTGGTTTTGGTTTATCCTAATGTCATATTAGTATTGATTTTTACTTTGTCCGTAAAACCTAATACACAACTGCATATACTAGTTTTCCGCCACAAACAGTATCTAACTTATGACAGCACTATGTAATATCAAATTCCTTTTAAGGAATATATATATCAAAACTGAAATAAGATGGGATAATATTGAAACTGATCAATCAGTACAAATCGTGAAAAATTAAAATTTTAAGTAAGTGGAATATGCCTCACATTTGAAATTACTGTTAAAATTTGATGTTATACCTAAATGCTCTAAATTCAGACAACCTTTTCAGCTAGAAAAGGTAGGAAATGTTTTGAAATAGGATCTTTCTGTACATTTAATAAAATTAATAATAAAACAGCAATATAAACGGAAATATAAACTAATTAGAGTAAGGACTAGAATAATATATCTGTTTCTCCTGAAATTATATACGATGAACTTTAAATGTATAGAAGGGTTCACTGAAAAGGATTTTGAATAATGAAACTAAAATGTTAGATAGAGACAAAAGATAAAACTAGAAAACTTGGGAATTTATTTTACACCAAGAAACATTCCAAACATTTCTGCTGTATCCAAACGGGTGATTAATTTAATGTCTTTGGATCTCAAGGATATCGAGATTAGAATACATAACCTGGGACTGAATATGGCAGTTCCTATTGAATAAATACTCAAGAACGAGTTTATTACGGAGACAGTTAGGACCACAAATTTTCTCAAAGAAAAAGTTAAAACTAAAGTTGAATTGGATGTTGCTAAATAGGTTTTAGAATACAGAGAGGCGAAATGCAAGCTGAATACTGAAATTAAAAGTTTAAAATCAAATTTGTTAACGTTAACTATCTGCCCTTCCACCAAATGTTGAGTATAATCATTTGAAAATAAAATAAAGCCGACGTGTGTCTCCGACCGAATTAGATTTATGTCTGTTACGTGTGCTTATTGGGTTATTTGTGAATTCACTCGCCGAGGATATTTTAACATGTAGATCTTACTTATCAACGGATTATGATCAGTGAATAACGTAAACAAATGTTGGTGAAAGTAAAGTTTGAAATGCAGAATTGTAGCATAAACCGCAAGTAACTCTTAGAGTTTCATACTATAAAATACTATCGGCTTGACTAAACCATTTTTTCTATGATATAGCACTGCCCCTATGGCTACATTGAAAGTACCTATGACAAGCTCAAATAGCTTAGTCCTATCTACCGCTGCTAATATTATTATTTCACTCAACAGATATTTTGCCCTCTGGAAATCCTCCTTGTCATCTTGACTAAAATTAATAGGCTAAGACTTCTTGAACGTACTGATTTAACGCATCAAATGCCAAGTTAAACAACCAAAATTTTCAATTGAATCTGGTATAAAACTACGATAATAAATTGTTATCCCCAAAAATCTACTCTGTTGGCGTACAGTTCGGGATTCCTGAATATCTCTGATTGCATAGACTTTATTGTTTAAGGGTCTACCTTCCTCTTTGGACAAGAAATATCCAAGAAATTTTTCGTTTCAGCAATCAACCTTGCTCTTCGCTGGCTTGACAACCAGTCCATAATGTTCCAATTTTGGTAACACTGATTCCAAGTGCTCCTTGCGTCTTCCAGAGATCGATTACAGATAATTAAGTTGCATATTTACACTCGAGTAACTGTAAACGTAATGTGAACCTCATGCCTAATTCATACTCTGTTTTGGTAGAGGATAAGATTAACTTTACATTATTTCGTTTAATAGTCGATAATTACCTTAAACACAACATTGTACGTGTTCAGGATTTTAAACTACAAATATTGGAGATACAAAGATGGAATTTGAACATTTTTAATTTCCGTCCTTCCGTAAATGCAGAAATTCTTTGATAGCGATATATTGCATATTCTTCGCTAACAGTTGAGCGTTAGACGAATGTAGTAATGGTGCCACCATCTCGACATATCACTCTATCACTGTCCACAGAACGTTGCGTTTGGAATTAAATGATTAAAATACCGTCAGGTATTTATCGATTACTTCCACTAATTCATCAGAAACGACGGGTATATGTAGTTTAACTGGCCTAAAATCTGCGATTACAGTCTTAGTATACCCAATTGTCCACGTGCGTTGTTCAATAGATCAGGCCTTTGGATTTAACGGCAGATGTAAAATGACCAAAATACCCATTGTAGTGATTTTGTCTTTTATATCAACAAGCAGACAATTTGACGTAAACAATGAGTTCTGCCCCAATGTCTCTGACTATTCTTTGATACCTTTACCATAATTGGACTTTAGTTGTCGATCCATTTTTGATATTTGAATAAGGAGCAATTTATTTCGACAATCGTTGATCGAAATATGCTCACCTTGGCACCCGTGATTATTACGAACTAAAAATTTCTTAGTTCTTGCGTAATAACGAAATTGTCACTGTTATAACCAGCACCCAAATCGACATCTCCTTCAAAACGATAACAAAAATACTTTTCAATCATTCCAGTGCTTATATATTCAAACAAAGATCACGACCTGACTTCAACGATTTCACGATACCTCTGATAGGCTTACCTTGGAGAATTTCATGCTCAAATCCCCCCATGGCTCCTTCTAGTGGATGTTCCACTAATTTTCTGGAAGGCTACTCTTAGTTACTGGACGAGAGCTACCTTTCAATTGGGGATCGCCCAACCACAAGAAGATCAATATTTCGTCTTGGCATCTTCCAAGTTTGACATACTTCCGATGCAATATTCACCACTCACATGATGCGTGAAAACCATGACGCGATTCAATTTACCAACGCTATTTTTTGAGCGCTTTTGTCTGCTCTAATTCTAATGTGTACATCCAACGTGGCTCTTAATCTTACAGGCAATTCTATTATAAATACACTGTTAACAAGTTCTTGAGAGATATTAAGCTTAGATATATAGTTTGTCATAAAATTCAGAAAAAATTGGTTTCTCATCTTTTTCTGACGAAATGAGTCAGTCCATTCTTGTTGATACTTCCGTTAAAGCGCTTCCACTTAAATCTTAACTGAATTATATGGTTCATTCTCTATTATGAATCTCCAAAATCTGGACAATTTCATCTTAAGTTCTTCTGAAGATGCCCACAACATTTCTTATGGGTCGGAGATCCTTCTTACTTTAAAAAAAACATTTGTGCGTCATTAAACAAATCGGTATGGTTTTCCGATTTGTACGCAGTGAGACATATTGCTATCAATATAGTTACAACTGGTTTTGTCTTCAAATTTGTAGTCTTTTCTATATATTGGATCCCGCCGGGGTCGCCATCTTTTGCAGAAGTTCTTTGGTCACTTTCATAGGTGAGCCCTTGTGACGTCAGATTTGTCTTTCCAATATTACTAGAATGATTTTCATATTAAGAAAAACTAAATTCCTTGTTCATTTCTGCACCTTTCCTCAGGCTAAAATTCCTAAGCACCTCTGTCAACTGCTCTGTATCCAAACACTAAATGCTGTTATCTATCATATCAAAAAATTATTAAAAACAGTTTGTTGAAACAGTACGGGAATGCTCACTGTCCCACTGATTGCTGCAGCAATCCTTTACGAAAGTGGCGATGTTAATTACAGAAAACCAAATCATTTTACCACTGAAGAATTTGAGATACTTCCTGATGTAACATATAGAAATAATTATTTTTGGATAATTCAAAATTATATAGTCAAATTTTGGCTATCGTAGATCCAAATATAGAAAAAAATATATGGCTGTGCCAGAACAATGCAAGAACAAACCTCCCCAATTCTCACCTCCCAAAAAGATTAATTATTAATGTCACCAAATACAAACAATAAACTTCCACAATTCAAACACAGAAAATTCCAGTAAAAATTACAATACATACAATAAAGTACAATCTAATTGGCCGGTTGAGTTTCCTTCAAACCAGCATGGCTTTACGAGGAAGCCATAGACAATTACTAATATGTAGTTACACGGGATGCATTAATAGTATTTATTGATATCTCAAAAGCTTTTGACTCTATACCATTGATGCTATTTACAAAGGCGATTAGTTGTGAATTACTTTGGTATTATTTATAAAATGGACGAATGGTTATTAAAGTAAATAATTTGAAATCAAATTCACTAGATGTTACGACTTTAATTTCAAAAAGATAAAGTTTAGATCTAAATTTATTTCAAATCATATCTGCACAATTATAATAAACTCAGGTTCTTAATCGTCGAGGTTCCATATTTGCTGATGATTTAAAAATCATCACTCTAATGAATAATATCGAGTTCTCAAATAATAACATAACACTAGATTTGTATTATCTGTGTAGGTATTTAATAAAATTATGGATGTGAACAAATAGTATAAAGCATTAAAAATCATTAACACGACAGAATTTAACTATATTTATTTTCATAATGCTGTGATTAATGATGGCTTTGATATCCACCTTCAGAAGAAATCAAGGATTTAGTCATAACTATTCCGTGTAAATGTTCTGCAGAGTGACCTAGTAAAAGGATAACTGGTTGTGCAAAGAACAGATGGACGCTATTAAAAAGAAATATATTATCAAACGATATACAACTTCATATGTATGTTTTGAAGATTAGACCGAAACTAGAATTTTGAGTTGCTGCTCGGAATAAAATGTAAAATATTTGCCAAACATGCTAGAAGCTGCACAATGAAAAGTTAAAAAATATTAACTCTGTGTCCTGCTCCATATATGCTATCAGACTAAAGTACGTATCACCGCAAACTTTATGGTTTAGGAGGCTGTGATATTGTAGGAGTATTTTTGCGGGGTAGCTATCTAGTTCGTGATTCTGTACCCGTCCTACATATCCATGGTGGCTATTATTACTACCCGAGCTCAAAAACAGTCTCTGATCTTTTTCGGATGGTTGATGTGAGAAGGCAAAACTGAGTTGTCATACGTATATTGTACACAATGTGGCAAATAGAAATATAATTCACAGTTAGTCCAAATTGACCATGTGTTGGTCGGCAATAAAACCAGATTTTAACACAAATGTATGTCTAAAACACCATTCACAGTTAAATTAAATTGTCCGTCTTCTGGATGGCAAAAGTTAAAGTGAGTTCTGTTTATAAAGAAAAATGTTTTGCACACAAGCAGTTGTTCTTACACAAATGTCTGAATTCAAATGAATACACTCAACCTATTAAAAATACATAATGATATGAACATAGTCACTGTTAAAAGTTGTCACTAATAATGAATGAGTAATCCGTGTAAAGACATCAATGACAAAAACGCACAAATATTTAGTTCACTGCTTGCTATGTTTTTAATTCATGTAATTATACTAATCCATTATTCTCTGAAGTTCGGATAGGCATAATAAAATGTGGACAGTAAATCCTTCGAATAAACTGTGAATAATCCAACTGAGCGAAATAAATCTGCTGTGACACAATAGTCCACCCCGTGATCCACGCGGATCGCGCGCGGTTCTGTATATATCATAAAAACCCTAGTAATTACAAATAAAATTACAGTTCAAGAAATCTCAGTTAAAACTGCTTGAAACTAACTGAGATTGTTTCTAAAATCACAGTTTAGAGAAATATTGTATAAGAACAGAGTTAGATTATTTGACCTTAAAGAGTACTGTATTTGTCAAAATCGAACATCGTTGGGTTGTAACGCGGAGCCGCGTGTTACATACACCCCCCCCCCCCATAATGAAAATAAGTACACAATGATGGGGGCTAACCTTACAGGAGGTGTTGTTTCTCTGCCATACCGTGTAACGACTGATTTTGGCTCTGTCAACACTGATTCTGGTTCCTCTATATCTCGTGGCGGCGTGACGGCTTCAGTTGGCTCGGTTGTTGATGAGATGTCGGGCGTCAGTCCGTTGTCAGCAAGAATGTCTGGGGGTGGCGTTATCGTTTCTTCACCGCCTGATAGGTCAACATCGCGGAACAGCGGGTCATTTGGATCACCGTCGGCCGCGGATAGTCTGTGTTTGGAGACCGCTTCAGCTTTGCCATTAATCTCCAAAATGATGTAATTCTGACGTCGATCTAACACACGATAAGGACCGCGCTTCGGTTTGGCTAAAATCCTATTATCCATATCATTGTTGACGAAGAACCATTTACAGCTGTCAAAATCTTTTCGTTTATAAATTAGGCCATGTTGCTAACGTGTAGGACAGATCGCCCGATTCTGAGCGTGATATTGTAGAAAACGGCGAAGTGGAAACAGAAATGTCGGATCGTTCATCGTTATTGCAGTTACAGGGCGTGATCGGACTAGTTCGCCAGGCAGCCGTAGACATTCGCCAAATACCTTTTTAGCGGAACTACATTTTATCGGCTCACGAGGTCTTGTACGCATTGATAGATGTACTTTCTGTAAAGCCGCAAGCCAATTTCCTTCTTGGCTAGCCTTAAGCGCCGCTTTCAGTTCTTGGTGTGGTCTTTCGGCGAAACCATTGGCTCTCGGGTTGCGAGCCGCGGTCACGGAGTGTTTGACACCATAGTATTGCAGTAGGGCTGCGAACTCTTCTCCGAGGAATTGTGCGCCACGATCGGTTGTCACTTCAGTTGGAGCACCGAACCGAGCGAACCAATTGAGCTCTAAAGCATAACTGACAGTTTCTTGCTTCATGTCTGGCAGTGGTATGGCCTCATACCATCGAGTGGTGCGATCCCTTATTGACAGTAGATATCGCAAATTGTTCACGGCAGGTAAGGTTAGCAGATCAACGTGTATGTGCTTAAAACGGACTTTGGGCACTTGAATGACTTGTGGCGCCGTTTTGCTGGGTCTCGTCACTTTGCATTTCTGACATTCTAGACATTGCTTTGACCACATTTTGATATCTTGCCGCATGCCAGGCCAAAGGTATGTTCTGGATAGAATTTCCACTGATGCTTCGCCAGATGGGTGGCTCATTGAATGGTAGACTTCGAAGATCTTGTGACGGAGTTTTTCAGGTATAAACGGCCGAGGGCCCACGCCAGTTATTTCACATTGAAGCAGAGTTCCAGCGTAATCAAGTGTTTTCAGTAGATTGACATCAAATGTCCGAAGTGATGGATCATCTTGCTGAGCTGCTTGCAATTCCTGAGTGCTTATAGGTGAAGGACACAATATTGAGGCACAAAGATCTGCAGGACGGCTTAGGGAGTCTGCGACCACATTTTCTGATCCTTTGACATGAGTGACTTCATATTCATACTCGTGTATTCGTGTAAGTTGTGAGTTCACACTTCGTGAAAATAGAAACTCTTTCTTTCCTCTCAGCATCGGAAGTAGAGGAAGATGGTCAGTGTAGATCTTGAACTTTCGGCCATCTAGATAGGTGTGGAAGTGTAGGATCGACCGGTAGATTGCGAGTAATTCTTTTCCTAACGTATCATATCGCGTGTCGCCAGATTGTAGTTTTTGCGAATAGAAAGCCATAAGTTGGTGTATTCCATTGATGAATTGTTGAAGTACTGCGCCTATGGCACCATCGGATGCGTCAGTCATCAATTCAAAAGGTTGAGACCAATCCGGGGAATGTAGCATGGTCGCATTGCATAGGGCCTTTTGGCATCCTCGTAAGCCTGTATGTCGTCCACGTTGAGCTAAATTAGTTGTGATTTCTTGACGAACTGGCTTTCTGGCACGAGATATTTGTGAAGAGGTGCCAGAATCTTGGCAAGGTAGGGTACAAATCGAGAATAGTAGTTCATCTTGCCCAAGAATCCTCGTAATGCCCGAACGGTGGTTGGAGGCTCTAGATCTTGAATAGCACGAACCTCAGTAGGTATAGGTGTCATGCCTTCTTCGGAAATTTGATGACCAAGGAATTCAATTGATTTCTGTGTAAAGACTCATTTGTTGCCATTAAGTCGGAGGCCATAGTCGGCTAGACGTGTGAGCAGGATCTCAATATGTTGTATATATACGGTCATTGAGTTGGAGAATAACAGGATGTCGTCTAGATGTTGAATTATAAATGGTAGACCATCCAGTATTTCGTGCATAACGCGTTGGAATGTTTGCGAGGCATTCTTGAGACCAAAAGGCATATAGTAATATTCGTGCATGCCACATCCGGTGAATCTGAGTGCAGTATATGATACTGAATCATTGTCCATCGGTACTTGATAGTACGCTTTTACCAAGTCGAGTTTTGAATACACAGCATGACCGATAGCAGATCTGAGTAGGTCGGCTGGATTTGGCAGGATGTACGAATCAGACTGTGTGCAAGAATTGAGAATACGATAATCCCCGCACACCCTGAATGTTTGTGGTTCACTCTGTGGTACTACTACCACAGGCAAAGCGAAAGGTGAGCTGGATCGTGTACAGATGCCTTGTTGACGTAGCATGGCGAATTCTTGCTGGGCAGCCATTTGTCTATGTGGTGCCAATGGACGTGCTCGTGGAGGATGAGGAAGTGATTTCGACAAGATGATACGATGGGCTGTGATGGCACGCTTCCTATTGAGATCGGGCATGAAGGATATAGGGTTGAAGATTTATTCATGACGTTTCAGAACAACGTCCAGTTGCGGTATATGAGAAACTGGAGGAATAAGCTGTATAGATGAGACTGCTTCGGCGCGAGTCGTATGTATGCTAGGTTTTGAGCGTTATCACAGAATTACTCACTGCATGCTACCAGCTTATTGCGCACGGGTTTGTTTTATTCTTAAACAAAACTGTAACGACACAAATTAATTGCCGACATATTGCGTAAATTAAATTAAATTTTTTTTACGTTGCACCAATGAGAAAAAAGCGAAACTTGCCGTTTAACCAATAGTGTGCAAGTAGACATATATTACTATGGCATGGTATTTAAGCACAGCAATTTACCGTGCAAGTCAGTTGTCGCATTTGCATTCTGCTTTGCGTTACGTGTGTGCGTTCTGTCGGCTGTCAATACCTAGGTTGGTTATTTGATTTGTTTCACCAACAATTGGCAACATACGTGATCCATCTTGTTGCGGTACAACCAGCGAGACGGGCCAATTAATGCAGAACTTCAACGAAGTTTTCCACATCGTGATTACAATGCAACAACAGAAGGAACCACAGCCAGAGTCAACACAAGGCTCTAGGACATCTTCACACTCTGAATAATTCAGGAGAACGCACGACCAGACACTGTTAAGGGCCCCCCTATCATAACAATATCTATATTCAGAGCACTTTAACCGAGTTTGTAACGTCGTACGGCATTTACTTGAAGCCGGGGCGTTTACAAAACCCTATTAATTACAATTAAATTTGCAGTTCAAAATATCTCAATTAAAACTGTTTGAAACTAACAGAGATTGTTGTTTAAGTCGCAGTTAAGAGATATATTATGTAAAACCAGAATTAGCATATTTGACCTTAAAGAGAGCTATATTAGTCAAAATTGAACTACCTTTGGTTCTAACGCGGAGCCGCGTGTTACAATACACCTGCTATCGTTTTGTCTTTTGAATCGTACATATTGGGGACGTTCTGGAACAGGTAATTTAATAATTCTGTTTTTCACGTATTATTTCTTTCCAGGTTATTTGATCGGGTGTTTTGCTACGTAAGAAGTACACAGTCCGTTGCCTAACACCACGTTATCAAATTAATATTTAAGTACGATCAGCATGGAAGCTAATCTTAAGTTTGAGGACACAAGCAAATTAGCTCAAGATTCCGTACGGCATATAAGGATTGAAAACAACTTGGCATCTATGGGGTTTTCAGTTACCAATAGGTTTGGAGCCTCTACAAAATATGGCGACCGTGCCAGTCCAAAAGTTTTTAGTCTACAACCGTATAGATCCAAAAAACACTCAAGTTGAGTCGGGGATGCCCAAATAATATTTAAATCTTACCAGATTGTAAACACTATGGAGAAATTTGCTGCAGCATGGATGACATAGCCAGAGAATTTCATAAGCACCTTGGAATTTTTTTAGAAACAGAACAGTGGAAGAGGAACCGTATAATGTATTTGAGTTACCAATGGCCGAAATTCAACAGAGATATCAGCCTGGAAGATCGGCAAAATGTGCGAATGATTACACTTAGAAAAGATGGGGCGTCAACTACTATCAGAGTTTTATGAACGCCTTTGTACGAAAGTTTTCGTGTTCAATATATCTAGAAATGTGGTGAATTCTATTTTTACATCTGAGCAGATACTGAAACCAACCTAACGATTTAAGTAAGTGCGCGTTAATTATGTAGAGACGTTGCTGGTATACATATAAATGGATGTTTTGGCGAGAGCTATTTCGCAATTTCAGAGTCAGGACAGAAATACTAGACGTCGAGAGAGTCACACATGCGTCAAAGATTCGATGGGCCCCGCGGATGGTGTAAGGCATATTGCGAATACGGACGAAGTGCGAATTGCCAAGGTGAGAATTGCATATACCCGCGTTTAGGTGGACCCAAATGGAAAGGAAGTACTAAACCGGCAGAGAGGAATCCATCACCGGATAAAGGATAAAACCCCCGCTAGTAGGAGCCGTAGGGGGTTCCATTGCAAAGGCTCCCAGACATGCCTTTAAAAGGCATACTTAAGGCAAAAGCACAAGATGCGACAAGATCAAATAGCACCGATACAGAAGGCAAGAGGGTCAGATTCTTCCTAAGGGGAGATCTGGAAAACATTGCCGAATTATCCAGCAAAAAATTCATTATTAAAGAGGAATAAACTGGACTGCAGTTTCTTATCGATACGGGTGCTGAAGTATAGTTAGGTCAGACGTGGTGGAAGCAGATTGCCCCACATTTGATTATCAACTATGAGCCGCAAATGGTAGTCCGATGGGAGTTAAGGGGATGAAGGAAATGTCGGTGACCTTTGGCCAGAAATTTTCTTTTACATGGAATTTTCTCGTAGCCGATGTCAAGCACCATATCATTGGGATGGATTTCTTGACACACTTTAAACTGACATTAGATCCCAAAACTAGGACTATCGCAGAAAGCATAGAGGTGTTAACACATACTGAGTCTAACACATCGGCAGTTAGAACAGTTCTTTTACTCCGTCCCACGGTCGCACATGACTTTGCCGATATCATCAAGAAACACCTTGCAGGGTATCAATATTTCAGTGCCAAAAGAACAGGATTGAAGACAGAAGTAAAACATCAAATAGAATTGGTGGCTCCATTGTCTTGTTCAGCAAAGGCTCAACCATTGGTACAACACAAGCAACAAGTTGTTTTGTCCGAATTTCACCAATTACGCAAAGAAAGGGATTTGTAGAAGGTCAAATTCTAATTTTGCTTACCCATCAGTGGTAGTTCCCAAACATGAACCGAGTCAATGGAGAGTTTGTGGAAATTATCGTCTATTAAACTCAGTGACGAAGGATGATTCTTATCGTCTCCCTAACCAGAGTACTCTACTCCAAGATATAATTGGATATGAGGTTTATTCAACTTTAGATCTCCAGAAAGTGTACAATCAGATACCAATGGAGGAAAGTTCGATACCACTCGCCGCAGACAGATTTCCAGGAGGGGGATCGCATGAAATTCTTCGAATGCCTTTTGTTTTAAAAAAATGGCAGTCAGACATTCCAGCGTTTGACTGAAGAATTCTTTCAGAATTGTCTATTTGCGATGGTGTACATAGACGACATAATAATTTTTAGTTGTTCACGTGATGAAAATCGTAAGCATTTGGAAACGATTTTGACCAGGCTGGAACAATATGGTTGGATGCTCTTCAGTTAAGTATCTTGGACATGTACTTTCCAAAGTTGGAATTAAACATTTGGCAGTTAAAATCCAGGCTATCAAGGACGTAACGGAGCCCCGAACCGTGCGCCAGTTGCGAAGGTTCTTGGGGATGATCAGCTATTATCGTCGATTCATTCCAGTTCTAGCCGGAATTCTAGTGTCGTTGATACGCCATCTCACTCGTGAAAAGTGCACGATCAAGAAGTCTTGGCTTATAAACTTGAGTCAGGAAGACCGAGAAAAATTCCAGAAGGCCAAGCAATGATAAGTGACATAACCACACTAGCACCTGTAGATTAGGAAAAGCCATTCGAGCTAATCACAGATGCCTCAGATGTTGCAAAAGGGACAGTGCTTCAGGACATAGTAAGACCGACTGGGTTTTATAGCCGCCAGCTTAATGATCGAGAGAAAAGGTATGATATGTTTGGTAAAGAGCTTCTAGCAATAGATGCGGCAGTGCTACATTTTGAGCATTATTTAGAAGGTCATCAATTTAAGTCATTGACCGATCATAAGACGTTGATCAGCATACTTGGTAAAACAGCAAGGCTTAATTACTCTCATAGAGTAATTTCCCAAATAATCCGGTTAGCAGAGTTTGATTTCACTGTGTCCCTTATTGCTGGTAAAGAGAATGTGGTAGCCGATGCACTTAGCAGACCGAATGAAGCCGATGTCGAGCTGATATATCAAGATCCATTGAGGAATCTAGATGATTATTATAATCAAGGTTGCGGTCTTGATATAAAAACCTGACCCATTAATTACTTACATATGTCAGTATAAACTAAGAATTGTATAGTGTAGAAAAGGCAATTGCCTTTTCTACACTATACAACCTTGATTATAATAATTGTTATCACCACCCGCGCAACCAATGTTCGTTTAATCTAGATGATTCTACGAACAAGTTAGTAAGTCAAATCGAGGAAGCGCAAAGATTGGATCCCTTTACGTTAGTTTTGTCCTAGAGACCAGGATATTTTCGCAAGCTCATGAGTAGCAAATGTTTGTTATGCGAAACGTCCAGAATTCAACCACGACCGTATTTGCCGTCGGAGTTACGGGCCAAAATTATCCAACTATTACTCAACATGGGACATCCAGCCATAAAAGCCACTATTCGATTAGTTAATGACAGATACGTGTGGCCGCACATGTCTAATATTAAGTATCAAATTAATAATTAAGTACGATCTGCATGGAAGCTAATATTAAGTTTGAGGACACTAGCAAATTTGCTCAAGATATGACAGGCATGTATTTGATAGATGTAAATGAGAGTACGAGCTTGTCAGATTCAATTATACATTTAAGGACTGATCAAGACTTGGTATCTATGGGGTTCTCAGACAGTAATATGTTAGGAACCTCTACAATTTCAGTTTTGGTAATCTGCAATCATACTAATACTAATAATAATAATAATAATAATAATAATAATAATAATAATAATAATAATAATACATTTATTTTGCATCAAAGACCAACAGGCCCAACCATTAAAATAACAAATCAAACGTAGGATATGTGGAGGTGAATGAAATTGTGACTAGCAAAGAAATTAATAACAGGGGGAGGAGTTGAGGAAGAGAAAGGTTTTCATCAACCTCATGATAGTTCAATCTGGTGAAAAAAAATCCATTGAATTTCTGAAGTGTAGTATTGACCAGGATGGAGTCGACTAGATTGAAGCTAGTGTGTCGTGCAGGAATCACTGGTGTCCGTTGAAAGAGGTTATGACTGATGGTAGACGAGATGGAGTCGATGTCCGATGCAAACCGTTGTGTGGTCCTACGGGCTTTTGAGTTTGCGGTCTTTCGCTGAAACAAAAATTAAAAGGATTGGTTGAGCAAAACGTGGTAAAGTGTCCACTTTATTGATATGATAGAAAGAAAAATGAGAATAGAAATGGTATCAGGGTGTCAAGAGTGAGAGATTTAGAACCATAGGGAAAATGTAGAAATTAGATGACAGCCAGAGGGGTTTTGCCCTCCGAAATCAGTAAAGAGAATAGCCGGGTGTGAAAGAAATATCATGAATTAAGAAGGAACCAATTTCGCTTCCAATCGGTCATTTTAAAAAGAGATTTGTTAAAGAAGTACTTGTGGGCCGCCTGTTTTAATTCGTGCTAGGGTAGGAGCTTTATTTCCGTGGAAAGAGCGTTGAAGGCACATGTGGCTTTGGAAAAGAGATAGATTTTTTTAAATATGTTTGGGGTATGGTTAGATTGGATAAAAGAGTTGCTAGAACGTGTGGCGTCGTTGTGACTTGGGTGGGCAAAGTTAAACAGTGATAAGCATGTTGTAATCTTTTGGATATAAAAGAAATACACGAAGGTGACGGGTAAACCAAAGCTGTAGAAGTAATAGGGTTTCCCGATAATTTTGGCTGTGGGGGAAGACTCGCTTTAGAAAGCTGGAGGAGATCTGTTCGATGACATACAAGGAGGCGAGAGTAAGAGGACAATAGAATTCGCTAGCGTATTAAATGAGGGGTGGAACGTAGACTTTGAATAGCGTGAGTTAGAGAACGGGGTTTTAAGTCTTTAAGCAGATCAGACGGGCCCATTTGAAGAGTTTGGAAGTAGTGTGTGTAGAGATATCTAGGGATTTTGAAGAATAAATACCAAGGTGTTTGGCCGAATCTATTATTTCAATATAAAAATGATAATTTGGAACCGGGAGAGAGCAGAATGAGTCGGAGGAGAATTTTATTAAACGAGTCTTGGCGGGGTTTAGTTTGAGACCGATATTGCTGAGCTGCGAGTGGAGCGAGGATAAAAGCTCGGATATAAGGGTAAGGAAGGGTTGGATGCTGTAGGGTTACTGAATACAATGACCAAGTCATCCGAATATTTAAACGGCTTGAAAAGGTTGTCTTCACCCTGTGCCCGCGCGATTGTAAGGTTGAAAATATTAGGAAAAAATACGGATTCCTGAGGAACTCCAGATCGGATAAGAGCTGGCTGTGAGTGAATTTTTCCGACTTTTACAGTCGCGCATCGGTTTCGAAGAAAGTAACTGATAAGAATGAGGACGTTTCCGCAGATACCGCTTCTGGATAAGGCGGATTCAATTGCTGAAAAGGACAACGAATCAAAAGCCTTGGATATATCCAGGAAGAGGAGAGTGCATTCATAACCTTTGGAGAAGGAGGAGTAACAATGATTAAGAACACTAACTAAGTTGGTGGAAAAGGAGCGGCCATTCAAGAAGCCATGTTGATCATCGTGGAGATAGAAGTTTTCCCGAGAATTAATTAAGAGATAGATTAGGTTGTATAAGACCCTGTCGAAGATTTTAGTGAAAGAAGAGACGATAGTAATGGAGCGGAGATCTTTGAATGAGGAGATCTACAAAGTGCCATTTTTGGGATAGAACAGATCGTAGAGTGGAGCCAGTCCGGTGGAAGATAGGTAGTTTTGTGGCAATGTTTGATAACATGAGCAACCATTGAGAAGACATTCCAGCCAAGAAGTGCAATCATGCTACCGAGTCACCCTATTGATCGAATTGGTGTTTAGATTTAATGTCTTTAATTGCTTGGGCGACGGAAGCCGGTGAGACGTTGAAACAGCATAGGTTCTTAGTGTCTCCGTTGTCTAAAATTTCAGCAGGCGAAGTGGAAGTGGAAAAGGAGTCCAGGAGATAAGTTAAATAGTCGTCGGCAAAGCAGGAGTCGTCCGACTGGGAGAAGTTATTATACGAGGTTTTGGACTTTTGCAGCATTTGGTGTTTGATGAAAACGAAATTTATTCTTGAGTTAGGAGCTGAGCGGATGCGTCTTTCGATGTGGAGCGCTTGTTTGTTGATAACCTGTTTAATTTGCCCATCGAGACGTCTCAGTGCGAGAGCACGAGCAAGTGACGATGTGCGAAGTCGATAGTTGCGTGCGAGGTTTCGCGTGTCTTAAACAAAGTGTTTAACTTATTCGTCGCGTGTAAGTGTTGAATAGAGGCGGCGAAATTAAAGTGGGAGGATAAGATGTTATGGACTTCGGAAAAGCATGAGGAGAGGTTGTTTGGGTGAATGAGGTCCCTCCAGTTGACGGTGTCATAGAGTCTGCAAAACTCTTCCCAGTTAGTGAATTGCCTGAATGATTGGGTGTCTTTTTTGGGGATAAAGGATATAAGAGGAATGAGGAAGGATACCTGACAGTGATCGATATTATGGAAGATCTCCCGAAATCGGAAATCGGTCACCTTTTTGTTGGAGAGGACACAGTCCAGTTGGTTGTTCCCTCGGTTAGGTAAGTGCACGAATTGATTCAGCAGGATATCCGCAAAGAGTCGAAGCAGTGGGTTACTTTCATAAGTTAGATTTTGCCAATTTTCCACGGGGAGGTTGAGGTCACTCACAACGACGTACCAATCGGAGTGCTGAGAGAAAAAAGTGGAAAAAAGTTGAGCCCCGCGAGTGTCGTCGATGATTGAGAGGTTGGGGCGTCTGTAGACAACTCATGTAGATATACTTTGGTAATCAAACTGTAGCTGAAACGAGAAAAATTCCAATCCTAGAGAGTTCGATGTCTACAAATGTTTGGGCATGAGAGAGGATCGGACATAGGCAACCAGCCCGCCCCCATGACAGACAGTTCTGTCACTACGAAAGAAAATGTAACCATGAATGAGGAAAAGGTTATCACAGTGGATAGATGGGGATAGCCATGTTTCAACAAGAAAGCATATGTCTAGCTCGTTAGAGGATAGTAATGTTCGGAATTGATTTATTTTGCGCGTAAGTGATCTGCAATTGATGAGAATTGCTGAGAGTGCTCTTTGGGAGGGATGGTTAGACCGGGGAGGAGAAGCGTGTGAGGGATTTGCGCTGGTGGGCGAGGCGAGATCGACGGCTGATGAGGGTGACTGACCGCTCGTTAACGAGGGTGGAGTGGTCAGCGTCGATCTGGATCTCTTTTGTCCCACTTTTGTCGGGTGGGTGAGGTAATTGGAGGATTTGAAAGCAAGAAGGAGGCGAGATATCTGGGCTCGAGGGGACGCACTGGAGCGACATTGGTGGGGTGGGAGAGGATAGGATCTGATCAGGGGTTGAGACGCAATTGACTTGTGTGGGGTCGATGTGGTTATTGGAAGAAGGAGTTGAAGCTGAAGGGGCTGAGTCGATATCCCTTTTGGCCTTAGGCGCCTTACGTTTATTCGGTTTCTGGACCACAGCATCCATCGCTAAAGTGACATGACGTGGGGATGTGGATCTGTCAGATGAAATAGGGGGAGAGGGTGCGTTATTTGGTGACTTTACGCGGCGTGGTCGGCCACGAAGATGTCGTAGAGCTTGAGACTGTGTGAGGGGAATGTTTAAGGCGTAAGGGCTATAGGTGAAGGGAGCCCTTCAAATCAAGAGGATGTCAGCAGGAGTGGACTGGAGGAAGGAGCGTCCCCGAAGATGCCGCCGTAAAGTGAGTGACTTTTCTTTGGATTGCTCTAGCCCGAAAAAGCTGCAGGATGGGGAGTGGTGTCCGGCTGAGAGGGTCTGCGCTTTCTCTAAAGTCCTTTGAAGTACCGTGCAGTCACGCTTTAATTTGATTTTGCCAGATGATAAAAGGTGCGATTGCAGTTTGAAATGACTAAGCTCACCATCTGACAGTCTTTTGTGCGAGGAGAGAACAAAAGCGCGTTTCTTTGCTGAAGAGACCTCTTTAAGGTGGCTGAAGTTATCTCCTAGTTGACTGATGAGATCTGAGGCCAGATCGTTCTTTGAGAGGGAGGTGCGTTGAGACCATAGAAAGAGGTTTCGCTTGCTGCGCTTTCGTAGGGCAACTTTCCTAGCTACACCATTCAGAAACTCATCTACCTAACGCAGTAAATGGGGCTGTAATGTGCAAATTGAAAGGTTGCTAGTCAGTGCTCCAAGTAGTCCTGTGACATCCGCCATTTGGTGCTGGAGGTCAGCAAGATTGTAGATAAGCTTTTGAGTTAAGAACGGGGAGATGAGGTTTGGCGATGAAATCTGGTTCATGGTGGAGTGAGATAGAAAAGCAGATATAGTGTAGATTACGATAAAAGAGAGGAAAATAATATGTATTAATGAACGAAAAAGAATGGGTTTTAAAATGCCAATAAGAAACGGGAAAATCGTGTGAGCTAATAATAAATCTTTGGTATCTGTAAGCAGCTTCCAAGAAAATTGTGCAATTAAATTTGAGGTGAATCCTAGAGATGAAATCAGACAAGAAATCACGAGAATCTAAAAATTAAACAAAATGAAACCCGATATCCCTTTAAAATTAGAGAATTATTGGAAACCACAAGCACGCCCTCTCCGGTCGTTGCGTTCTGCCAGACAAATTTATATATATAAATTACTTGATTGGCCTAACATTCCTCAGCAAGCTGCATTTGTTTCTTTACTTCAATTTACGTTTATAATTACTCGATTTTCAAAATATACACCTGCTATCATTTTGTCTTTTAATCGTACATATTGGGGATATTCTAGAACAGGTAATTTAATAATTCTGTTTTTCACGTCTTATTTCTTTCCAGGTTATTTGATCGGACATTTTGCTACGTAAGAAGTATACAGTCCGTTTGCCTAACGTTAAGTTATCAAATTAATAATTAAGTACGATCAGTATGGAAGCTAATCTTAAGTTTGAGGACACAAGCAAATTGGCTCAAGATATAGCAGGCATGAATTTAGTAGATTTGAACGAGAGCTCCAGCTTATCAGATGCCAATGGGTATATAAAGACTGAAAACGACTTGGCATCAGTGGGGTTCTCAGTTACTAATAGGTTCGGAGCCCTTGTAGAGGATCCTAACCTACTGGTGTCTGAGAACCCCATAGATGCCAGATCGTGACCAGTGTTTAAATAAACAATAGAATCTGATAGGCTGGTACTTTCATTCATATCTGCTAAATTCAAACCTGCCATGTCGTGAGCTAACTCGCTAGTTTCCTCAATTTTAAGATGAACTTCCATGTCGATCGAATTTAATTATAAATTTGATACTTAATGTTAAGCAATCGGAATGTGAAACCTTTCACGTTACAAAACACACGAACAAATAGTCTGGAAAGAAATAGATGTGAAAACCAGAATTATTAAATTACCTGTTCCAGAACGTCCCCAAATATATGCATTAGTAAAAAATAGAAGATAGTGTTAGCAGAAGTATATTGTGAAAATCGAGTAAACGTGAAATGGAGAAAATGAAATAAATGCAGCAGGCCGAGAAAGTTAAAACCAGTCTAGTAAAGTATGCTCAAAAACTCAAATCGCGCACAATTCAAAGAATTTATACAGTCAAGTATTCAAACAAAGAAAATTCTGGAAAACAAATGAATAAATTCTTTTTAAATAAAATTCGTTTCAATCAGCCAAGGTGGTTTAAATTTATCAATTAATGTCAGTTGAATTTTGGTGGAAGAATTATCTTCCTCCACACCCCTACAGCTGTTGAGGCCCCTAACCTAATCGAGTCTGAGAGCCCCATAGATGGCAGATCGCTTGAAGTCCTAAAATTCACAGTAGAGTCTGGTAGGCTTATAGTTCCATTTGTATCTTCAGGTTCAATTCCGCAATGTCCTGCACTAACCTACTTGTGTCCTCAAATTTAATATCGGTCTCCATGTCTAAATGGTATAAGAATTAAATCGACACTTAATGTTAGGCAATCGGAATGCGAAAGTAGGACCGTATTACTCCCGAACAAATAATCTGGAAAGAGATATACGTGAACAACAGAAGAATCAAATTACCTGTTCCAGAACGTCTCTTTTCAATATTATATTATATTAGAACAAAAGCAATTGATGGAGTAATATATATGATAAGATGTATTCCTTTACTAGAGAAAAATGTTAAAATGCAGCAGACCAAAATATATAAGACCAGTCAAGGAGCGAGACACTCGAAAACTGAAAAATGGCGCACAATTCAAAGTCAAGTATTTAAACAAAGAATGTTCTGGAAAATAAAAAGAAAAAAATTCTTTTTAAATAAAATTCGTTACAATCAACCATGGTGGTTTAAATTTATCAGTCAATGTTATTTTACATAAGGCGGAGGATTTAACTTTCATCAACATACACCACATTCTCAAAAAAAACGGCTACTAAAAGACGTAATCAAATTCTTCGGCTGACGTGGCACTCTTCCAGAACGAGTTGTGCATAATTGCGCCCCTGAAGTCGTCATCTCGCCCGGTACAGTTTTACTGGTTCTTCAAATCATCTGGTATCGACAAATAGTTTTCATGCTGTGAATTAGTAGAATAAGATTTTGCTATATTTGACAACGTGTCTTCTGAATTCTGCATTTCATTATGTGCCTGTATGGTGGGATTGCACACATCAGATTCGCCCATAGAACGGTCATTCGCCGCATCTGTTAATTCAGTGATACTGTCGATCCAGATAAACTGGGGAATGCAACGATCTAACGTAACACAATCCTCAATGCCATTTATTTCTATGATGACATTCTTGTCAGTCATCCTCTTGACCTTGTATGGTCCTTTATAAAATGGTGTTAGGCAGTTCTTTCTATTTTCATTAGTTATATACACATGCGAAGCCGATCTTAGATCAGAGGACATATAGCATTTGGTTTTAGCTTTTCTAGTCTTGGTTGGAGCTAAACGACACATCTCATCTCTAAGTGCCCCTACGAACCAATCTACATAACTAGAATCCCAATCAAGACTACTTGGAGTTTCTACTAGAAGATCTCCAGGCAACCTTAATGGTTCTCCATAAACCAGTTCTGCTATGTAAGTACCTAATTGTGCACTATAGCTGTTGTGCATGGCGAGTAGTACTATAGGAAGATCGTGTATCCAGCTTGTTCCACTAGTACACCTTAATGCAGCTTTCAGTTCACGATGTAGCCTTTCTACCATCCCATTCGCTCGTGGGTTATACGCGCTATTATGTATTACAGTGGTTCCCATGATGTTGAGGGATCTTACGAAAAGCTCTGACATAAATTGACTACCACGATCACTAGTGACCTTTTCCGGAACACCATAACGCGATATCCAATTATGTAGAAACGCGAACAAGACTTCTTGCGCTATCAGGTCTTTTAAAATCGCCACTTCAAATTGACGACTAAATCTATCTACCATGGTCAGCAAGTATTTGTTTCCATTTACTTCAGGCATCTCGACAATGTCTATGTGTACGTGTCTGAACCGTCCAATTGGTATTCCAACGTTCTTTATCTTGGTTCTGGTATGTCTCCACACCTTACACGTTTGACACTTGGCCCAGGCTCTTACCCATACCCGTATGTCTTTAGACATGTGCGGCCATACGTATCTGTCGTTGATAAATCGTATGGTGGCTTTAATGGATGGATGCCCCATGTCATGTAACACTTGGATAATTTTGGCCCGTAACTCCAATGGCACATATGGTCGTGGTTGACTTCTAGATGTTTCGCATAACAACCACTTGCCACTTATCAGCTCGACATCAGCTTCATTCGGTCGGCTAAGTGCATCGGCCACCACATTCTCCTTACCGGCAATATGAGACACAGTGAAATCGAACTCTGCTAACCGTGTTATTTGGGAATTTACTCTACGAGAGTAATTAAGCCTAGCTGTCTTACCAAGTATGCTGATCAATGGTTTATGATCGGTCAATAACTTAAATTTGTGACCATCTAAGTAATGCTCGAAGTGTAACACTGCGGCATACACGGCTAGAAGCTCTTTGCCAAACGTATCATAACGTTTTTCTCGATCATTAAGCTTACGGCTATAAAACCCAATCGGTCTTACTACGTCCTGATCTCTTTGCTGTAGCACTGCCCCAAATGCAACATCTGAGGCATCTTTGAATAGCTCGAAAGGTTTTTTCCCAATCTACAGGTGCTAATGTGGTTATGTCACTTAACATTTCCTTGGCCTTTTGGAAATTTTCTCGATCTTCTGGACTCAAGTTTATAGGCCAAGACTTCTTGATCGTGCTCTTTTCACGAGTGAGATGGCGTGTTAATGATCCAAGAATTCCGGCTAGATCTGGAATGAATCGACGGTAATGGCTGACCATACCCAAGAACCTTCGCAACTGGCGTACGGTTCGGGGTTCCGTTACGTCCTTTATAGCTTGGATCTTATCTTCCAAAGATTTAATTCCGTCTTTGGAAAGTATATGACCAAGGTATTTCACTGAAGAGCAACCGATATTACTCTTATTAGGTTTGACCACTAATCCATATTGTTCCAGCCTGGTCAAATCGTTTCCAAATGCGTACGATGTTCATCTTGTGAGCGACTAAAAATTATTATGTCGTCTATATATACCCTCGCAAATGGACAACTCTGAAGGATTTCTTCAGCCAAACGCTGGAATGTCTGACTGGCATTTTTCAAACCAAAAGGCATTCGAAGAAATTCATGCGATCCCCCTCCTGGAAATCTGACTGTGGTGAGTGGTATCGAACTTTCTTCCATTGGTACTTGATAGTACGCTTTCTGGAGATCTAAAGTTGAGTAAACCTCATATCCCATTATATCTCGGAGCAAAGTACTCTGGTTAGGGAGAGGATAATAATCACCCTTTGTCACTGAGTTTAATAGACGATAATTCCCACAAACCCTCCATTGACCCGGTTCAGATTTGGGAACTACCACTATTGGGGAAGCAAAATTGGAATTTGACCTTCTACAAATCCCCTCTTTGCGCAATTGGTGAAATTCGGACAAAGCAACCTGTTGCTTGTGTTGTGCCAATGGTTGAGCCTTTGGTGAACAAGGCAACGGAACCACCAATTCTATTTGGTGTTCTACTCCTGTCTTCAAACCTATCCTTTTGGCACTGAAAGGTTAAAACACTGCTAGGTGCCTCTCCATTATATCGGCAAAGTCATGTGCGACTGTTGGACGAGGTAAAAGAACTGTTCTAACTGACGATGTGTTAGACTCAGTAGGTGTTGATATCACTACGCCTTCTGCGATGTTTCTAGCCTTGGGGTCTAATGGCAGCTTGAAATGTGTCAAGAAATCCATGCCAATGATATGGTTCTTGACATCGGCTACTAGAAAATTCCATCGGAAGGAAGATTTCTGGCCTAACGTTACCGACATTTCTTTCATCCTTTTCACCACTATCGGACTACCGTTAGCGGCCCATGGTTGATAATCAAATGTGGGGCAAACTGCTTCCACCACGTCTGACCTAACTATGCTTACCTCAGCATCCGTATCGATAAGAAAATCTAATCCAGATAATTCATCTTTAATAATGAACTTGTTGCTGGACAATCCGGCAATGTTTTCCAGATCTCCGCTTAGTAAGAATCTGACCCTCTCGCCTTCTTCATCAGTGCTATTTGATCTAGTCGCATCTTTTGCTTTGAGTAAGCCTCTTAAAGGCATATCTTGGAGCCTTAGCAATGGAACCCCCCTTACGGCTCCTACTAGCGGGGGTTCTGTCCTTTTCCCGGTGATGGATTTCTCTCTAACGGTTTAGTGCTTCCTTTCCATTTGGGTCCACCTAATTGCGGGTATATACAATTTTCTCCTTGGCACTTCGCACTGCGTCCGTATTCGCAATGTGCCTTACACCATCCGCGTGGCCCTTCGAAGCGTTGACTCCTTCGACGTCTATTATATTTATCCTGACTCTGAAGTTGTGCAATATTCCTACGCAAGTTAGCAACTTCTATACATAAGAAACGCAAGGTTTCTTGTATAGTCAGGTGGTTTTCGGTATCTGCCCTGACTGGCTGCATCGTGGCAGAATCTGCTATTACATCATGTACTTGTGATTCTTGCTGTTTATACACGCCGTCTAACCCTATGAGTTTTTGTTGGTCAATCAATGCTCATTGTGCCAAATACTTCCAATGTTGTTCTAAGCCTAATTGGTAGCTCAGCTGTGAAAATTGAGTTGACTACATCTCTAGATATATTCAACCTGGAAGCTTTTGTGCAAATGCGTTCATAAAATTCGGACGGTAGTTGACGCCCCATTTTTTCTAAGCGTAATAATTCGCACATTTGCGCTGATCTTCCAGGCTGATATCTCTGTTGAATTTCAGCCATTAATAACTCAAATGCATTGTACGGCTTTTCTTCCACAGTTCTGTCTCTGAAATTTTCCAAAGGCATTTCGGAAATTTTCAGGCAATGCCATCCATGCTGCAACAAATTTCTCCATAGGGTTCACGATATTATAAGCACTGAATATCATTTGGGCATCTCCTACCCAACTTGAATGTTTTTCTGATTTATACTGTGGTAGACTTAAAATTCTTGGACTGGCGCGGTCGCCAAATTTTGTTGAGGCCCCTAACCTATTCGAGTCTGAAAGCCCCATAGATGCCAGATCGCTTCAATTCCTAAAATTCACAGTAGAGTCTGATAGGTTTATATTACTATTTGAATCTCCTAGGTTCAAGTCCGCAATGTCCTGCACTAACCTACTTGTGTCCTCAAATTTAATATCGGTCTCCATGTCTAAATGGTATAACAATTAAATCGACACTTAATGTTAGGCAATCGGAATGCGAAAGTAGGACCGTATTACTCCCGAACAAATAATCTGGAAAGAGATATACGTGAACAACAGAAGAATCAAATTACCTGTTCCAGAACGTCTCTTTTCAATATTATATTATATTAGAACAAAAACAATTGCTGGAGTAATATATTTGATGAGATGTATTCGTTTACTTGAGAAAAATGTTAAAATACAGCAGACCAAAATATATAAGACCAGTCAAGGAGCGAGACACTCGAAAACTGGAAAATGGCGCACAATTCAAAGTCAAGTATTTAAACAAAGAATGTTCTGGAAAATAAAAAGAAAAAAATTCTTTTTAAATAAAATTCGTTACAATCAACCATGGTGGTTTAAATTTATCAGACTATGTTATTTTACATAAGGCGGAGGATTTAACTTACTCCACGCAGCCTGCTCGGTTCTATTAAAGGCTACTAGCAGTAATAACTCCCTCAGGATCCCGTTTTGTCTTATTCGTATCATTGCACTGCACTCTAGTCGGATCATTCCATGTGTTTTATTTTTCTTAGTTGTTTATTTGTAATATTTACATGAATTAGGTTGTTTGTCTTGCTTTGAATATTCTTTTAGTTCGTATTCAACATGGTTAGTGTTCCCAGTCCTGATGTTCTGGATTTGGTGAAGGACAGTATTCATGAGGATATGACTCATCCTCATGTCTTTGTTATCTTCGGTGCATCTGTAATTTATTTCTGTTAATCCAGGCAGGGTGATCTAGCAAAAAAGAAAATATATCCCACGTTGTGGTGGCTTTTTCGTGATGGATTGCTACCACCTTCGGTGTATTTCATTGGCTATGCTAGATCGGAATTAAATGTAGTCAAACTCCGAAATAACTGTCATCCGCACATGAAGGTAAATAACATTTAAAAAATTACACTTTTTTAGATTTCTGCCGACCTCCTGAGTGGTCATTTCTTTGCTCTGGCGCAGAGTATTCCCTTTTCGAGCTCATGAATTTATATGCTTAATTAATGATAATTTACTTGTTCACTTCACTCCTACCAAACAATTTTTGTTGTTGGTAGACCTCTATTTAAACTAATTTTTAAATGAGAACAATAAATATTTTTAAGGATAAAATAAAACCCTATCTTGGGACTGTTTAGAGCTTTCGCGCTGTCCCTCATAATCTACTGTAGTGAATTTAATTGCCTCGTCTTCGTTTCTTTTACCAGAGAATTGATCGCTTCTCCATTTCTGTTGCGCGTCCTTCATTAAAATATATAGATCGTTTCTTGCCTCATTGTTCAGTTGCCTTTTTATGGTTATTTCCTTCGTTGTTAGAGTCTCGACGTGTTTTTCGTTGTTGAATTCCTCATCCTTGTCTGCCATATATCACGTTCAACTGTATGCACTTAATTTAATCCAACGACACCAAAATATCTCTACTGCCCAATCTTTTTACCAACAACACGACTAGTCTTAACGCTGTGCTATAAGTTTAAGAAAGCGATTAACCTGCATTCTTTAATAAACTTGTAAGGACAATACTGAATGA
The DNA here is from genome assembly GCA_029291075.1 of Eudiplozoon nipponicum. Classification (NCBI taxonomy): domain Eukaryota; kingdom Metazoa; phylum Platyhelminthes; class Monogenea; order Mazocraeidea; family Diplozoidae; genus Eudiplozoon; species Eudiplozoon nipponicum. Next base: position 68,759 of record JAQBSW010000593.1, read on the forward strand.
AAGCATAACTTGTTCTTTTCGCTTCACTAATCAATGTTTCGCTAATGTTAATAACTCCTACTATTTAGCTGTCATTTCGAGAATTAGAATATTTAATAGTTTTGATTTCAACGTAGGCGCCGCGCGAGAAACTGATGAACATAGAGAATGGTCCACCCAGTGCATATTAGTCGTATCGGTGCCCAAATTTTCGTACTCACGGTTCTCTCTTATTTTTCAGAAAGATATTCATATGAGTTCTAATCTGAGTTCCCATCAGTTCGCTATCTTTAGCGTCTTTTTGCTTTTTAAGGATTTAAATGCCATGTACTATGGGTTTTCGTTGAAACATTGTGCTCATTCCGCTTCATCTTTCGTCCTTAATTTCTACTGCGTCAATCGGCATCATTAAATGCCTCATCGCATAACATTCTTATTGATTTATTCTAGTTAACCTTTTGAAACTTAATGAAGAACCGCTGTAAAATTGCCGATGACGCCGGTCTAATTGTTATTCTTAACGATGTACAACTGTCGGTCTCCATCAATTACACCCATATATTCCTACTTTTTATTCGTGTACAAATTTTTTCGACTTTTGGACTTAATAGCCTGTTACTAAATCAATGTTGTTTGTATTATTGCAATTTCTTTTGCAGCAGTTAACGGTTCCGATTACGGTAAACAATTTAGTCAATTGCAGTCAGTAAAATGGAGTTTTAATTGCCATATATTATAAGTGGTGTAATTTTCCACTGACTAGACCAAATTCAAAGCCATATTGAATGCTAACAATTTAGTTTAATGAAAGAAATTTTTAAAAATTAAAAGAAACATCTAGGCTAACTCATCCTCAGAATTGTGAGTATTAAAATACTGTTACCGAATTAAATTTTAAATCAAAATAATCTACCACATATAAAAGTACTCAAAATGCATATGTCGTTATCGTGTCCTGGCTGGACTGAATTCAAAGCGAGATATTTAATAACGATTATTTTTTATTTGATTACAGAGGCCATTAGCCCGATAATTGAGAATTTCGAGATACAAATCAAAGGTTGGATTATATACTGGTGCATGTGACGGTGACTGGCAATTGTATGTTGTTAAAATTATTTTATAACCGTAAAAAATCAAGATGCCGAGCCGCTCGATTTTTAGCTTTTAAATTCATGTGAAGTTCCACTGGAAAGCTGAACTAGAAGATTATGAAATTAGAACTGATGGTACGACTATTTTATGCAGGCAACAATTAGGGGACCATTTCTATGTACAGGAATTGCTGGTGAGAATTAATACGATTAGGAATTCTGGTATGGACAATTCTGCTGTAATGGTTAATTTCGATATTGAAGACGAAGTGAAGTATGGGTGTGAGAAGAACAGGTTACGATTCTTATCTGTAGTATCTCTTACGTATTTATTAAAGAAGTGCAGGTTAACCAACTTTGTAATATCATAGTGAGATAGGAGCTTTATATCCACGTGTAATTTGTTTAAGATACAAGTGAATTGGGAAAAAGGTATAATTTAGTATTAAAGCATGTTCGGGGTGTCGTTGGATCGGGTTGATAACTTACTGTTATATCTGACTGCCTACGTACGTTGACCGATAATTTGCGCATGTATATTGGTAAATAATATTTAATGTCGACATTAACAGCTTTTTCTCTTTGAATGCTGGTATATGCAAGTGTGTTACCCTAATTAACACTCGTAGTTTAACTGCATTAAATGTGCGTGCTAATGCCGCTTCAACTATCTTTTGTGCTATTCGGGAAACTGCATCCCCCTTAATTGGGATTTTCAGGTAGACTCTTTTTGGTCCGTAATACGTCTGTTTCTGTTTAATTCCCCTTTTAATAATTTATTAAATTAATTGTCCACGATAGCCATTAGACATTAAATCGTTAATTGCTTTATGATATTCGTTTTCTTTTGAATCTTGACTAACCCACCTGTCAATTCTTGAGAAAGGGATGCAGTTTCCCGCATAGCACAAAAGAAAGTTGAAGCGGCATTAACACTCACATTTAATGCAGCTAAACAACGAGTGTTATTTAGGGTAACACACTTGCCTTTACCAGCAATCCAAGAGAAACAGCCGTTAATGTCGACATCAAATATTATTTACCAATATACATGCGCAAGTTTTGGATCAACTTACGTAGGTAAATCGACCAGACGGTTAATTACTCGAATGAGACAACATTGTAACTTAAACGCCTGTTTTAAATCAAATGGTGAATACACGTCTGCAATTGCACAACACATTGTCGAAACATCACGTATTTTTTCCATACGTAGCATCAAAAATAATTACTAAATGCAATAACAAAAGAGAGCTAGCCACATACGAAGCCTTATGGATAAACAAATTGCAGCCGGATTTAGGCAAGCATAAAATGCATGTTCAGGCATTGAGCTTAAACTGGAAGTGGCGCACGTTATTGATTCGTTTCCTTTCTTTCACACTCTCTATGTTTACATATTTCTATCTTGTTTTGCCTTCCAAATTATATATAAAGTTATGTTCATTAGTAGATACTTGATGCGATAATGAAAAAGAAGCGTTTCTTGTATTTAATAAAATTTCTTTTTGTTTTTGAACATGGGAAGAGTACTATGAATATGAGTGTGTGTATTTTGTAAGTATATACTACAAATTTTATCATCTAGTGAGACAGGTTCTTCCAGTAGATCGGTTTCCATTCTTATTGGAACTCTTCAAGTACTGACAAACATTTTCCGCTGATTAGGCTCGAATCGGGGCACACTGGCTTTGGAGTCTGGGATTATCCATTAATACCTGATACCCTAGATGTAATTATAAAACAGACCTCATGTCACTTGGGGCAGATATATTGATTTAAAGTCTAATTGTAGGATTTTAGCATATACGAAGCTTTTTTATCAGTTGGATTACATCTTGTGTTCATACTAATATTTGCATTTACTCTTTATATTATATGAACCAACTTGTTACTAGGTATGTCGTGGCTAATAAACCACCAATTTAAATAGTGTTTACGTGATGACGTTGAAAAGATGAAGAAATTATTAGATAGGGCATCAATAAAGAGGGCATATACTCCACTTTTATCAATATTATCTACGATACAGTGTTGTAGCTATTCTATTAGAAACAGTTTTAATTATAACAAAGAAGGCTTACGTAAGTACTAATGTGACATTGAACAAAGTTTTGACAACTAAAGATTCTAAAATGCACTATGGAACTAATTATCCCGTAAATTTTGTTTCTGAGCTACGTTTCTTGACGATTAGCTAGAGATGAACTAAACCAAACCACTAAAATACATCGATTTATTAAAGCCATCCTGGCATCTAGTCAGATGCAATGGGATTGCTGTTTACTTCAAGCCTCGCAATAAATTAATGTTTAATTGTATTGTCTATATATATATATATATATATATATATATATATATATATATATATATATATATATATATATATATATAGGGAGCTAGCCACATACGAAGCCTTATGGATAAACAAATTGCAGCCGGATTTATGTAAGCAGAAGAAGCACGTACAAGCATTGAGCTTGAACTGGATGTGACGCACGCAATTTGATTTGTTTCTATTTTTCACACATTTTTTCACATATTTCTATCTTAAAAGAAACATTATTGCAAGATGTTGAATTTTATTATATTACATGCGTATTTTATATTACATGGCAGATTTAGAAGCACTATATTGTTTTCCGTGTGTAAATGTGATTTCGATTAATCCTTATTTGTGTTATTAGCCGATAATTTGATTATAACTAATAGTTATGCATTTGCCTTTAGGTGTCTGAAAGCATGTTTCCACAATTGGAAAACTTTTGGGCTTTAAATTCGTATATTAGCGGAAGTTACACTGACGACAGTGGATTTAAAAAGCTTGACCATACGATTAAGCAGAAATTCGGGAATTGTGTGAATCGCATTTTTTATTTTGCCGTGCCTCCCAGCGTTTTTGAGCCAGTTGCGACTGAAGTTCGAAGAAATTGTATGGATTATGAGTAAGTTCGCACGTGCTTGTGTCAAATCAATGTATTTATTTATTTGTCTTTAATCTACATGCATGTTCGTTCAATTTACCATGAATAAAAATGCGTGGATCAGTTTTTTAATGTATGTATATATATATATATATATATATATATATATATATATATATATATATATATATATATACTGTATACGACTTTATTCGCTAAACTATCTTTCGAACATGTTAATGATTTTTTGAGCAGTATTTGTTGGAAAATTTTAAAAATATGCAATAGGCTCCTCCGCATGTATTTTTCATTTTCATTATTACAGAAACGCGACTACACAGAATGATGTGAAATTAACGAAATGTCCGTCTTCGTAATCGATAGGTCCTTGCCAGTCGTTGCCGGTATTTGACCACAAAATAGTTTTTAAACTTTTAGAAGAATGTAATTTAATTAAACATTAATTAACTGCGCGAGTTGTGGTAACAATTTTTTTGAATCAAGTTTGCGAGCTTGAAGTAAACACCAATCCTATTTTTATTTAGCCAGTCGTCGACAAACATAGTGCGTGCGACTGGCAATAGTCTTGCTATATTGTCAGACGACTGGTTAAATACAATGAGACTGGTGTTTACTTCAAACACGAAAACTTGATTTAAATAAAAGATCTAATATGTTGGTCGAGTTTGTTCTCCAAAAATGCTGTTACTGATCTTCAAGAAAAGAAATAAGTGTGATCAACGACATTGCTTCTTCCAGTGGTCGTTTGGAGGAGACTGGTTTATGTGTTGACACAGCTTGTGGCACCTCTGTGCGAACGAGTCCGATTTTTTCTCGTATACAGTCATTACCAGCACAAGCGTCAACGCAGTAGTGTTTCTTTTAGCCGATGAATCTCTGCCGCATAGCCAAATGCATGGAATGGAATAAAGATTGAAGAACACAAATCAATATGTACGACACTCAAACTGAGCAAAGGAACTTTGAGGGCAGTGGACCGATCGGACATTGCAATAAACTTAACGTCAATCACATTAACTGACGTGTTTCGACCTTCCTTGATCATCTTTAGAGCACGACAGGAAGCTGACCATTGAGGACTAAGCCGGCGTGTCTATTTAAAGGGTAGAAATTTTTTTAAAAAAGAACGGCTCTAATAAATATAATTTTCTGACATGCTTTATGGTCACGAAAAATGCCACACTGAACCCAAGACTAATTACAGGCTGAGTGGTTTACAGGTTTGCACACTTATTTTATTCATGTTTATGCCTAATTTTTTATCTTTCTTTTCATTCTGACTGTCTTCGAGATATCAAGTTTGTAACTCGTTACTTGAATTTTATTTGATTTTTTCTTTCAGTCCCGTTTCTTGGGCTCGTTTGATTATAGAAAAACCTTTCGGACATGACTACGAATCCTCTGAAAAGTTGTCAACTCATTTGGCTGGGTTATACAATGAAGAGCAAATCTATAGAATTGACCACTATTTAGGCAAAGAAATGGTGCAAAATCTTCTTGTCTTGAGGTAAATATAAATGTCAACAATTAAAGAGTTGAAGTGGAATATCAAGTATAAACATTTTGAACTTGCACATTCTGGTCACTAATTCGTTACTAATACAAATCATTTACTTGAGATATTTCACTTACAGTCATAGTTTTAATATATGCTCAGGCAGCAAGTAAGAGCAAACATACAAGATTTATAAGCATGTTGTCAAATAATGTGAAAGTTCTTGTTCTCTTGCAGTCTAGTCTTATGCAAGTTAGCCTAGGATTAATAGCGACACATTTGTTAATTGTATTGAGCTGCATAATTCGATTTTTCAAGTTTGGATTATCAGGCGTTAATCAGGAGCAAAATTTACCAGCGGAATTTTATATATATATATATATATATATATATAAACGGAGATCTCCCGCTTGTGGGGTTCCGTAGGAGCCTGTGGCAGAAAAACTCCATTAATCAGGAGCCTCCACTGAACCCTATTTACTGCTAAACTCTCAGATTTTTCACCCATCCAAGTGTTTCTTGGTGCGGGATTATTGTATGAAGTGACCGATGTCGTGAATAATCGTTTACTGCTAAGAGCGGCCTTATTTACAATTTCTGCGGCTTCGGCCACCCGCCGGAGTTGCTTCGGTCGCCTGTTGAGCAGGATATGAAACATTGCCTCAGCTATCGCAATCGACGTTCCCATCCTAGGTTAGATGGTGATAAGTCATCGAATAGCGGCTGTTTAGAACTGACCAGCTCGTAAATTTCGCTTCTGATAAATGTCTCGTGACAAGCTGTAAATGACCTAAACCAAACAGAGCGAATACATCGATTAAAACGTTGTCAAGGCGATGTTTGTTATTGAGGGCCATCTCACAGGTCGCTGTATTGTAAAGCAGGATCGACAGTATGATTGACTTGGTGCTTAGTGAACTAAACGAGCGAATGCAGTAGCCTGCACAGTTTTTCTAAGGCAGCTGCTACAAAGCTAATACGTCTAAAAACCTGGGCAAAAGTCAATCACTCCTTTCTAACTGGAAATGATGAGTTAACGATCTCTTTGCATTAGGGAATGACTTTAGAGTTCGGATCAAAACTGTTTGTTGCCACCACTATTGATGCGTTTAGCTTTAAACCGTACCAAATTGATATTTTTTTAGTTCAAATAATGGCTTTCTGTTGCTTGTCTTTTTCTTCCATCAGAATTGTAATGCCAGTGAATTTGATGTAAACATCCTAAACACTATCACCGATTTCCGTCGATTATTTCGGTGGAAACATTTAAACAGAGTATTGGCAATGACACGCCCTTGTTGAATTCCGAAGCCAAGCGAAAAAGGTTCAGACGTCCCACGCTAGTTTAAATAAAATTCGACGAGTCACAATAATAGGCTTAGAGCAATTAGAAAATGTTGGCTTAGTTAGAATAGTTAGGTATAATTTTCCATAAAATTTCGTGCGAAACAGAAATAAAAATGGTTGAGTTGTCTAAGAGGCAACAATTTGTGGGCCGTTGATATTCATGGTGCAACTCAAGAGTGCTGCTGAATTCGTGAATTTGATTCGCGCATCTCATTCCCAGTCGAAGCCTTGCTCGAGTTGGGCTAGGTGGCTGCTATCGCTGTTCGCGAATGCTTTTGAGAATGATGGTTGTGACCATTGTGAAAACACTGCGGTAGTTGTCAGGCGATTTTTTGTCACGTATTTTTGGCAGTGGGCACCACAACGAAACTTTTCTACTTATATGGGATAAATTTCTCCTTCCGGATTGTGGCAGTGAACCTGTGCAAATCCTCCACAGACTCAGTTTCACCTAGCATGAAGAATTTCGTAGTGAGGTCATCAACTTCGGCAGCTTTGCAGTAAGTCTGCTAGTATGTAAAGAGTATGCGTTTCGATTTTCATTGAGTTATAATTTCGAGGGGTCACTTTATCGCTGATCATGTCGTTTACAATATGTTGAGGATAGGGAAGTTATCTAAAATTTCATTTCGTAATTTAATGACGCCCGTACTCTCTTTGCAGAGTAACCGCTGTTAACATTTTGGATTCAAGCTAAAAGTCATGTAGGTTTTTGTGCTTCGACGCTGTGTCGGCAGCATTACGTCATTGGTCTTCATCCGCCATGCGACTACTATTACTATTACGACCACTATTCTTTCCATCCGTCGTTACACCAGCATAGTATACTGGCGCCTAACTGCTGCATAGCCATAACATACATAGTTTTGTAGATCGCTAGTTCCTGGTAAGCGTATAAAAGTATGTATTCTGTACGTATGCATGTATTCAGGTGTATATTATGCATACATGTGTGTTTCATTGTGTTTAACTATGTGAGCATGTGTTTATGTGTGCTTGTAATTGTGAAGACGTGCATTTTCAAATAATTAATAACTGTGTTCAGCAATCCGTAATTAAAGCGTAAGTTCTCGCAGAGTCCCATGTAATTACAGTCGATAGCCCATCAAATAACGTCCGGAAAACACTAGGATTGGGCAGACGCCGTCCTGTTTTCCGATGATCTCGCCTGGGCGCTGTTGCTGAATGCATTGTTGCATCCACACTCTTTGAGGCATGACAACTACAGCCAGACACAATGGAAATTGCAACCAGGACTTTCAAGGAGGTTGTTAATGCTCGGTACTAGCCTGATGTTGGTAATTTGTCGAATGCAGCCTCACGGCGTTTGACCCGAGGTAGTTCTGCTAAGTGAGTATGTGCGCATTCAGTTTCAGAAGTGCAGCTCATCAGACTTCCAAAATCTCGACCTGCCACATACTCCATACAACATGGTTAGAGACGATGCAACTATTCGATTTTTCCTCAAGACCAAACTCGAAGCTCTTCTTAATTTATTGTTATATATTTGTAGTCGTCTGAGAGACGGCGTTGCCATTTAAATATTTGGTCTCCTTGAAACATTTTAAGGTAGTGAGAATAATTATTATGTAATGTCTGCTCAGGCTTTATTTAACGTGATTTGGAAGAGAGAATATCGTTGAGATGCTCTGTGTGCATATAGTGGAAATAGAACTCTATCAAACTTATATAGGACATCAGTTTGTTATTTGATGCGACGAAAGTGGTCAATTCTATTACCCTCGAGACAATCGCAAAAGAGGAGAGGCGTTCTGGGCCAATTCAGGATCAAGAATGGGATGTGTGGACCGAAAATATGAGCATCGTCGCACCGTCGAATGACGTAACCAGTAACAGTGAACCGACATAGTCGCTGCATTAAAATATATTTCCGAAGTTGACTTTGCGTGTAAGATTTTGTGGAAGGCTTTACTAAATTAGTGTGCTCCGTCCATAATTTTTCATATTTTTGAAGTCTGATGTGCTGACTGTTGGCGTCTCATTATTAATAATGCGCTTTTTGGACCTTTTTCTATTAACTCGGATGTTCGCTAAAATATGCTGCTGCTCTTGTTCTAGTGTTTTTCAATGTAGTATTTGCGAAGCAGTGATTAGTTGTGGTGGCAGGCTTGCTGGCCTCGAATTGGTTGACAATATCGTGATGTTTGTTGAAATAAGGCGATCTACGGACGACAGAAATTAGCTGTCCTCAGCAGGTATCCTTTCGATATGGCTTAAAGCTTAATGCTTCTAAGGTGGTCTTAATGGCCAATTGTCATCAGAACCCTGACGTTCTGAATGCCGTCTGCTGCGTTTCGTAAAAAAATGCGTCTACCTTAACTCGAATGAAACGGATAATCGGCTTCTACATGGCTTTATTGCCATATATCGGCTTGTGATGCATTCGCTTTTTGTAAAGCGAGCTTTAATAAAATTCATGGTACCCTTTTCTTGTGCAAAGATAAAGAGACCTCTTGTTCCTTACAAAATAAAACTTCTTCTCATTTTCTATTAAATTGTCTAAAATAAACATAAATATTGAAAGGCGAACAAAAATAAAAATGTAAGTGTAAAGAGAGGACAAACAATTATTTGTATGCACCATCTTTAGTGCAGGCTGAGTGCCAGAATATGCTTTCTTTTCTTGTATAAATCCGGCTGCAGCTTGTTTATCCATAGATCTTCATGTATGGCTAATTCATTTCTGTTGTTGCATTTACTAATTTTTTTTTAATGCAACGTATGGAGGACACACGTGCCAGATTTGAATTACATGTTGCGTATTAGCAGATGCACATTAACTATTTAAATTGAAACATGCGTTTAAGTTGAAATGGCCTCTCATTCGAGTAATTAATCGTCTGGTCGATCGGCCTGCGTAGGTCGATCGACGACTTGCACGTGTATATTGATAACTTGTATTTGAGGTCGAAATTAACGGTTGCTTCTCTTTAAATGTCGATAGGTAGTAATGTGCTCCTTTAAATAGCATTCATCGTTTAGCTTCATTAAATGTGCGTTTTAATGCCGCTTCAACATTTTTCGCGCGCAGTGCGGGAAACAGCACCCCCATTAAATGTTTTGTTTGGATAATTTGATTGCTTTTCTGGTCCGAAATACGCCTGTTGCTTTTGATTTACGAAATTGTAAATACTTGAAGTGAAACTGAGAAATGGTTCTTGCAACTGATAAAATTTACCTTTATCAATATATCCGGAAGGGGTATTGTGACTGTTTACATTTTTTGTGTACATACGTACATACATGCATAAATACGTACGGTTCGTTTAGTCATTAATAAATGCATCAACTTACGTAGGCCGATCGACCAGACGGTTAATTACTCGAATGAGAGAACATTGCAACTTGAACGCCTGTTTTAAATCAAATGGTGAATACACGTCTGCTATTGCGCAACACATCATCGAAACATCGCACGTATGTTCTCCAGACGTAGCATTCAAAGTAATTACTAAATGCAAAACAAATGGGAGCTAGCCACATACGAAGCCTTATGGATAAACAAATTGCAGCCGGATTTATGTAAGCAGAAGAAGCACGTACAAGCATTGAGCTTGAACTGTATGTGACGCACGCAATTTGATTGGTTTCTATTTTTCACACTCTCTTTATTCACATATTTCTATCTTGTTTTGCTTTCCAATTTATATATAAAGATATGTTCATGAGTAGATATTTGAGAAGACCATGAGAAAGAAAATTTTTTGTATGTCTGATAAAATTTCTTTTTGTTTTTGCACACAGGAAGGGTACAATGAAATGCATTTTTGCTTTATATATATATATATATATATATATATATATATATATACTATATAAGCACATACACACACATATATATATATATATATATATATATATATATATATATATATAAGTTGTCTGCAAGGCATCCAATGTGATGCTGTACCGAGAAAGTTATGTCATCAGTTAGTTTTTTACATTGAAGTTAGTAAATATCGCACAGAAAATATTGGTAGACAGGAGCAGAGTTAACTGAAGCAATAACATTTCTTTACATGAAACGGCTTATCGTACCATCGTAGTACCGGTAATGTGCACGATAACAATTGTGCGTAAAACGAACTAAAGTCGCTTGTCCTCGGGATGGAAACCTTTACGACCACGGACGAGGCTCTGAAAATTGTTTAAATATGCAAAGGGGAATTGACATTTGTCACTATTTTCACTTGGATAATTGATTCACATAGTTAGTCATATATATAACTGATTGCTTCTCAGTCCCAAACAAACGCACACATACGTACGCATATCTAGTGAAGCGTCCGGTGTTGTTAGATCACTTTAATTTCACTTGAATGAGTGTACAAATGTGGTAACTCATTACTTTTCAATCAAGAACAAACGCAAATATATACACACACGGGCTTGGCATACAGTTATCTAGTGAATTAGTATGTGTTATTAAATCACTGTAATTTAATTTCGATGAGTGTAAACGTACACACACACATGCACACACACTTATCTAGTGGAAAGACGGTTATACTTAAGAGATCTACCAAAAAGTATAAATGCAACAGGTTAAAGTAATAGTCGTTGGCTGGCCCAGCCAATGACGATTAGATTGTTCCTCATTTCCAGTGGTTAGTACAAATGATGTTAAAGCCTTCGGGGGGGGGGAAGGTACGACGAATCAGCACCCAGTCACCATGACGACGAAGTCGATGCGTAATTACAAAAATGGGGATCAATCGGATCTTTTCGAACCTAATAGTTGAAATCTACTACCCACGAAAGAAACCCTTGGATACTATACATGGCATGATCGCACCGCGCATATCCATAAAAAAGTTAATCTAAATTCATCAATTGATGTTATGTTTGTCAAATTGTTTTTTTTAAAAATTTGTTTTCCGTTGAAAAAGTCCACCGGAATCAGCAGCCGAAATAGTCGGAGTCAACTTGAACGCAGTGGATGCAAACACACCTTGTTGGGGAAAACAAGGGTCAAACAAATTGCTTTGTGTTTAGTTTAAAACTCAATTTCTACGATTGCTGTAGACTAAGCTGTCATTTGTTACGGTTATGCACATTTGACCGAAGGCGTCTGCCTCTTTGGCGATCTATTATTTTGTGACAGATGCCCTTTAGTTATAAATAGTATTTGCGCTACTTCAATAGCGCAAGCATTTAAAGTAGTTTTAAACTAAAGCGAAATTTATTATGCATGAAAACGGTCCTAATCTGGCAAAACTAATATTGATGAATCAGTTATACACGCGCCTAATCAAATCCGAGCAAATTATGTGTGGAGCAGTATTAAATAAACGTCGTTTAATAGAATATTTATTTTAGAAAATCCTTTGATTTGCTCTTTTTCAACTTCTTATTGTGATCTTATGTTTGAAATTTTTTCTGCCTCCTAACAGGTTTGCTAATCGAATCTTTTCGCCGCTGTGGAACAGAGATCACGTGGACAACATCACCATCACATTCAAAGAGCCATTTGGTACTGAAGGTCGCGGTGGCTATTTCGATCACTTCGGAATAATACGGTTGGTTCGCGGAGACAGTGCATTTTTTTTAAACAGAAGCTAGATATTTTCATAACCTTTAAGCCTGATTATTGTTGGTTTTTTACGCCATAACCATTTTATTTATAGTGCATGCCAGAGACTTGCTGGGGAGTTTACGTTGAATACGATGAAGATGTTACAGTCAACCGCAAGCTTAGGAAATGTCCGAAAATTGCATAGCTAAAAATCTTTAATGCCTTAGCTTATCTGCATTTCTTCGTGGCTTAGAGCCTTGCTGGATTCGTTGGCGTATGTAAATATTTGCTCAGTCGGTTGTCTACTTCTCTAAGCTCGATGTCCAAATCCATTACAACCGGTACATTTCCGGTTCTCTTTAATTTCACTGATGCGCCTAATGCACGCTTACCGCCAATTTCCGGGCCTAAATGTGGTTTATGTAAAGGAGTTGTACATCCGACCGCCAATAGTTAATAGAGATTTGTCATGTTTGTAATGTATTCGCTCGGTTTGGTCTAGAGCATTGTCAAGTTCCGGAGCAAAATTTAAGTGCTGAAAGGTTCTATTCGAATGCTAATAGTCTCCATTTTTCCTGGTTAAAGTACGCCGATTGTTTTATCTGAGGGTACTGTCTGGAAGGTACACATAAATCCCAAACTTGTGACTATAGAGACAACTCTGGTGAATGTCTGTATGTTCCTGGTCATATTATTTTTTTGTGGCGTAGAACATGCGCTCACGTGGCATCGTGCCGTAACTACCAAAAAGACTAATAAGCTTAAATTGGTTGGCACCCAATCATTAACACGATGCAGTGTAGATACGTGGGTGATTCTGTCCTTCAGCATGGTTCCACTGTGCGGAGGCATAGGTCTTCGCTTATCTTCTTAATCTAACAATAATTGATTTCCATATATATTCAATGCGGTTTGATCCTCGATTGTCTGTTTGCCGTCGTACTCTGATGATGATCATGGAAAGTCGAAACGCGTCAGTGCGTTGCGGTTGGCGGTAGTTTTGTTATGTTGTTCGACGACTGGTTAAATACAATGGGATTGGTGTTTAATTCAAGCTCGCAAATTTGATTAAAAGCATTATGTTCTAAATCATAATAACTAGCAAAAAAAATCGCCTTTAAAAACTGTTTCCCAACTTCCGTAGAACCACGTTGATTATAAAATTAAGTAGATAATAAAAGCTAGTGTGAGAAGTAATAAAAGCCGAATATAATCATTTAAATCAAGGGAAGAATTTTTAATGGAGAATGAGGTTTGAAATGGATATCGAAATACTTCACCAGATAACAAAGAGATGAATCGTCCTATAAATTTGCACACATTTATGACTAATTTGACTCTTGGCCAATGCGAAATCGGTAACACAGCGTCCTTTCGGTTTTCACTTTAGTCGCTTCACAAAAAACCGATACTCTCAGTTAAGTCTACATTACTTAGAAAATTATCCTACTAGAAATTAACAACAGGTTACCACTGAACTCAATTCAGTGTGGCGCAACGCTGTGCTTTACGTGTGCAGTTCCGATTCTGCCTCTTTTACTTAGTTTATCTTTTCTTATGCTAGCAATAACGCATTTTCGATGCTTTGAATGCGATGCATGCTGATCATATCTTTTAGGCAACGTCGTTTTACCAACTATTGAAATATATCAAGTATACTACTAGTTCCCAGGTTCAAGCCTTGTCCGCGGAAAATTAAGGACAATACGTGAAGATTTTCTAATCTGATACCGAGCTTGCCTAACTGAATGAATATCAGTTAATTGCCTACTTTGTGCGACGCATTTAGAGGCGTCTACTTAAATCAATAAAATTAGTCGTGTAGCAATTAGCTATAGGTAGCGTGGTTGCATCCAGAAGTGTCGATCGTTTTGGAGCACGTTTGTCGACTCGGACGATGCAGATTTTCGGTCAAATAATTCAGACAGCTAAGTAAGAATAAGCTTCAATTAAGCATAGGCAAGCTCTTAGTCTTCTTTTCAACAAAATATGACGCTTTTCTAACATCGATATTATCCGTTCTTAAATATTATATCCATTATGTCCAACTGCAGGTGCAACTGTGTGTGTGGCTTTGTACGCTTCTGTAGAAAGACTTGGTCGCATCAGGTAACAGCCGATGGTTGTTACAACTTATTTGCCTAACAGGTTCGAAGAAAGCTAAAAGTTAGCGAAACGTCAAATAATTTCATTAATTGTCTGATAGCTGGTAAAATGTGGCGCGTTTATAAATGGGTTTGTGATCAATTTGCTTTGGCACTTCCATCAATCCGAACCCTCAAAAGTATGCTTATATCAACATTGTGGAAGACACGTTTTATGTGAGTTAGTAATACGAGATGCAATCTTATCGCTTGGACAATGGAAATCTGCAGGCCCGGTTGATCTGCTTCCGACCCTATTTAAATATTGTGTCAATATAGGTTAACTTACCTTTTTCGTCCTACATACGGTGGGGAGACCGTACTAGTTACTTTGAGTTAGTCGTCCATCATTCTTCAAAAAGGGTAATCATGGTATTATTAAACAAACATTGGTTCGAGCACTGTCTGTGACTAATTCTCGAGTTCCCAATAAGGACAAAACCGGTATACTGAATGAATTGCCTTTTCCACACTATAAATTCTTAGTTTATACTGAAAAATGTATTTGCATTATCGATCAGGGGTTTATATCAAGATCGTAACATTGATTAATGTAAAAGTCAATATGGTATAAGTTTGACCCTATTCGTATCTAGGCCATTTGCTTCGATTATTTTGCGACGTCTCAGAGCTTCGCTCGTATACTATTTCATCTTAAGGCAAATTCTCGAACAGCGACATGTATATCACGATTTTACAATAGCCTATTGTCTTGCCTTAATGAGTGAATTTTAATCAGTAGAACGCAATATTTAATTAGATATTATGTCGTGAAGTAGTATGCCTCTAAAATTTGTGAATATTATACGTAATTTCTGTAAAAAAAAACACTTGGTAACTTTAGGATCTACAATAAATTAGCGAATATCTGTAACATTTGCAGTTGTGTCCGTCACGGATGTACATTTCTTTATATTTGAGCTCTTCCATGCGGTCTAGTGAGGATTTGATTGCAACATTATCAGCAAATCTGCAATTTGAGCGACGAGCTTAATATGGGAATTGCGAAAGCTAGCGTATTCAAAAAAAGAACATTTTTTGCGCGGGCGGTGATAACAATCACTCTGATTAAACTAGTGTATTTTTCTTTAACCTTTCTTGTTTTTGAACTACGAATATCTCATTCTGACTGAAAGGTCGTGTAGTTTTGCAATACTCTAGTGAAACATATTTTTGCAGAATCGAAGACTAGATACTTTTGGTGATTAGATCACCGCTGTTTGATAATCATAGCAAATATAGGTTACCAACACTGATAGTGCAATTTAGCAATAATTGATTGCGCGGGTGGTGGTAACAATTCTTTAAATCAAGTTTGCGAGCTTGAAGTAAACACCAATCCCATTGTATTTAATCAGTCGTCGGACAACATAACAAAAGTGCGTTGCGGCTGGCGGTAGTTTTGTTATGTTCGACGACTGGTTAAATACAATGGGATTGGTGTTTGCTTCAAGCTCGCAAACTTGATTTAAAGAACTGATAGTGCAACGCTGAGCTGTAAAAAATGCTATTCGTTAGACAAGCAAATAAGGCTCCATTAATTGCACTCGACCGGTCACGTCTCACGTATGCATTCAACTCGATTGCCTAGCAGAGCGTTATTCTCCCACCTAGCGCCATATCTGCGTAAGAGGAGAGGTGGAAAGATTTTGAAATCGGGGAATCAGCTGAAGTCACTTAAA
Source organism: Eudiplozoon nipponicum (assembly GCA_029291075.1). Lineage (NCBI taxonomy): Eukaryota > Metazoa > Platyhelminthes > Monogenea > Mazocraeidea > Diplozoidae > Eudiplozoon > Eudiplozoon nipponicum. The sequence continues at coordinate 84,981 of JAQBSW010000593.1, forward strand.
AACCAGTTCGTTTGCCGGCAAGGGCTCCACTTTCGCATCAAAAATTTTTGTTGGAAACCTTGCATGATATGGCATCGAGCCAAGCTGAGTGGCCGTATTGTTGGTAAAATTCTCTTAACTCGCTCTTCTTAGTAGTGCAGGATTGATTGTGGGATTCGGTCGTTTTTACGAAACTATACTGTGACACTCGCAAGGAAGCTGTATTGCCGATGTTGCCTTGCTTTCAAGCTGACTTGGCCGTAATGCTGTGCGGCGAGATATAGGTTGCCCAATTTCTGTGTGTTATCTAAGTAAGTGGTTTCGTCGGAACTAGATCCTTCCCTTCATAAGTCCCAGTCCGTTAACAATTTTTTATTTTAAAGTATTATTTTTGTCGCTTTATTTCTTAAAAATTACTTTTATTATTGGTTTTATTTAGTTTTATCTTTATCCTGGTTATATGGCACGGAAGGCTCGGATATTAAAGGCTGATGTACTGATGATGATGATGATGATGATGATGAGGAGGAGGAGGAGGAGGAGGAGGATGATGATAACGAATTATTATTAACAGTCTGATCTATGGACTTAAATGTAACTGCATCCCATATGCTATTCTGTGTCAATTTAAGGCCTAATTAGTGCAATCCATTCAACCTTAGCGAAGAAATTTATCTTAACTCTTTGATCTACTTATTTGAGAACTTAGATGAGAGTAGAAATTGCTGTGGCTTTTATCTGTGCTGCAATCGGTGAGACCGTATGTAGATACAACGGGACGACCTCATCTTGGCATTGTTGTTCCGGAATTAATTTTAGATGTTTACAATGTTGTTTTAATTAAAAACATGCTTAGTTCTTGAGTTAAAATGATGCTGATTACCAATTGTTCGGCTTCAGAAATATTTTCGAAGGCAATAGCATGTTGAATGGATTGATGCGCCTAATTCTGTAATACTCCATCAACTACCTCGACTCAGCTACGTTTTGCTTATGCCTTCATTTAAATTGCCCATTAGAGCGTTTTGTCCTCACCAAACGCCAGATTGGCGTAAGAAACAAGGTGGGCAGACTTTTACATGACTGAAACGGTCTAAGTCAACTACATTTAAGTTGGTTAGTATAGGGCCCGCTACGCTACCAGGATGAGGGCCACTTGCACGTCATATTTCTTGATTGAAAACCATTCTGCCGAAGATTTTCGGTAGAATCATTTTAACTTGATTTCTTTGTTTGACAGAGTTAGATGCAGGGTTTGGTTGCGTTTATGACGTAACACCTAATACACGATTGAATATAAATTTTCCGCAGCAAAAAGTATCTAAGTGATTGTTAGTTTCTTGTGCACTATAGAGGTTCAGATAGACTATGGATTTCGCAGCCACATCGGTTCTTCTCGCTGGCCTTGGACGTTTTATTCTCTTTTCCCAAATTAGAGAGCGTTGACTATGTTTTTTGTACTCAATCATAAACAGTGGCCCACGAATTTACTCGTCCGACTTTCGAGCCAACTGCAGTTAACTGATTGATCTGCAGAATGACTAGATTTCAGATCTCGTGCACGGACACTATTATTTGCGACATCTTTCAGTTTATGAAGGGCTACAGTGAAAGTCGCAAGGAAGCTGTTTTGCTGATGCTTACTTGGTCATAATGGTGTTGTGCAGAGGTTTAGTTTGCCTCACTTTTGTGAGTTTTGATAAATAGACTCATAGTAACTAGGCGCTCTTTCTCTCTCTCTCTCTCTAATTTTCGTTTTCCATTCTGTCTGCCTTTTCAGCGATGTTGTACAGAACCACATGATGCAAATTCTTTGTCTCGTGGCCATGGAGCGACCATTTTCGCTATCAGCCGATGATGTTCGCAACGAAAAGGTTCGTGATGTCTGTCGATGTTGACTTTGGGCGTGAAGACACATTGGTCTGTTGGTGACGTTTTAGATTGTGCGCATCGTCCTCGTTCTGCATTGTAATATTTATTATCCTTCCTTTTTTGTTTTTGAGTTAGTGCGTCTGCTTTGGAACCCGCAGGTTTGTGATTAGACGTTAAAGTTAGGCATTGTAAACGTGTGCTCTTATCACGGCACAATCGTACCTTTGTTCTTAAATGCTAAATAATATCTCGATAATAGTGGGAAACAAAATCGTGGACGGGTAACAAAACATCAATCATGTTAAGATGGCTGAATGTAGCCTGGATGGAGAGGCACACCTGGAGAGCACAACAACGAGCACACCTTGACCACATTGCACGACAAAGGTTGAGCCAATTCATCGAAAATGCGTTACAACATCGGCAATATCGCTTCATGGCTGCTTTCATTGTATCGCTTTTAAAATGAAAGCACACCTCGCAGTCAACTCTGCTAGCAAAAGATAAGATGTTTAAGAAAAAAAAACAAAATGAAACGTACAGTTTTGTAACACTAACGTCACTGGACATGATTCTGTGCCATATTGCGAAAGTTTTCCATGCAAGAACGGGGGTCCTAGCCTGATAATCGAGCTGGTAACATAATGCACATTTTTTTATTGCGTTTGATTTCAATATTTGGCGTGTCAAATGCTGCCACCCTTTGTCTCACGCCAATCTGGCTTTAGCTGAGAGAATAATATTCTGTTTGGCCATTCCGAGTGCTGACATACGTGAAACTTTGCCCGCTCTGCGTTTTGACTAACACAACTAGTTTCGTTTATTTTAAGCAAAATATTTCGGCAGCCTTCTTCAGTTGATGCGCACGTGGACCCCATTCTGACAGACGAGTGGATCCTACACTGCCCATTTTGTATGGAGCTTGTATAATATTGACTAACTTATAGAATGTACTTTTTCCATAATTAAATGGCGAAACACGAAGTTGAAATAAATAGTGTGTAAAACTTACCAATGGCGGAAAAGCATTGCTCTTCAAGAGATAGATGGCTATAATGGAATGACGATATGCGTGTAGGTATTTGTGTAATTGTCTTAGGAAAAATATGATCTGTATACGCTCATCCGGGACGGAATCCAGTGTGATTTTCTCTATTATGGGATCGACACAAAGCACTGATAGGGCCTAAGGCAGCCGATGCAAATAACTTAAACAGAAGAGCGGAAAATCTTGTTCCAACGTAATTTTGAGACAAGCAGCTGATGGAGGACTTCAATATGAGGGGGCAATTGAGAACTCATCAATCAAGGCCAATAATCGGTGCACCTGAAAATGTACGGGATTAAAGATTCTACGGACCTACGAGTGCTCTCAATTGTCCCGTACAAGAAAAATGCGGTCAAGTTCACAACAAAAAGTACAGCACTGAGCATCAAAACTCAACATTTAAGTATAACCTAAGCATAGCTGCAATCAAGAATATACTACAATAATTAGTGCATGATACTATCGTTGATTTTGTAGATGGAAATGATGACCCCAAGTAACCGGCATGTGTTTTTAATTCTATATAGTAGTAACAAAGTTTATCATCGAGCTAAAAACTTTGTTTTCACAATGTTTAAATGAAGATAGTATTAATTCATCGCAGCCTACAGCTTTGCGAAGTTAGTGTTCGTCATGATGTATATCGACATACATTCGAGGATCGAGATTGATGTACGTGTCAAAGGGAACAGTTCTTTTAAGTGTTAGACCAACCAATCAAGACGTCCAACAGTATTTTTTATAAGATTAATGCCCGGGCCTTACGGCCTAGGTAATAAGCTGTATGGCATATAACACCATGAAGCATTAAAATTTCATTACTTATGCTTAATTGCCAAATAGCTGTGAAAAATATGCATAGCTATGTGTGGTTCATTATATGACGCTATGACGTTCACTGCTACTGTAGCAAGCATGTTGAGTACTGGGAACAAATTTCGGCCGCTGAAGGAAGCTTACGTCATTCGTGTATGAAAATAAGATTCTCGGAAATTATGGTGCTCGTCATCATCATCATCATAATTTCCAGCCATAAAAAAGTCAAAAGTGACTAGTCTTCAACTGCCATATAACCATAAGGAGTATACAAGTATTTAAGTGAATTTAGACATTATTAGTGAGATTTACGAGAAAGGGGGGCAGAGAGAGAAGGAATACCTTGCTACTATGAGTAAATTTATCAGGATAAATCACAGAAATGCGGCAAGATACCACATGACATAAATATGTGTAATTAGTCTCATTTAGATGAGTAAATCTCACTAGTTGTACTGTAAAATATATCAACATCAGAAAGTTCGGCTGTAAAGAGTGATAGATTCTTCATCAAAAATAGGAAAATTTAAGGTATAGTTCGAGTGTAACATTATACAAAAAAATGGGAACCATGACTAGCAATTGATTTTATGTAATGCTGATTAACATGATGATAAAATGCATAACATTTCAATTTTTATAATACAAAACTTGGAGATAGAATCTCAAGAAGTTATGCTGCTGATAACAATTAACCTTGTCTTTTATTCAACCATGAGAAGGTATTATCATAATCAAAATAAAAAATATCAGTAGGATTATAGACTTTTTCTAGTTCAGTAAATAAAAATTTAAAAGACATCTTAAATGAAGGCGTTTCTCTAAGTCTCTTTGGCAATTGGTTGTAAATTTTGAAAAAGAGAATAACTTGATCGCAACATGCCCCACCAAAAGAGGAGATATTGCCTAATGTCCAGATCTAGTTCCAAGTTCATGACTCTTCATAGTATATATATATATATATATATATAATTTCTAATTAGGATGAAAAAACCCATTAATAAAAAAGTGGATAAAGGCCTTTATTTCGAGATAACTAAACATCGCTCCACAATCCTTCATTTATATACATGGCCTTTATCCACTTTGTTATTAATGTGTTTTTTCTTCCTAATTAGAAAAATACTGTGTTATATTTGAAGGCAATAGACATTATATATATTTATATATATATATATATATATTAAATCCGTTGCTTATCAACGAGAAAGAAAAAAATTAATAACAAATTGAATAATAGTTGGTTTACTTCAAGAACACTCAGGTGCAAATTAAATCCTTTCGTGCATATACGTTATGACTTTCGTTTCGTTTAGTGGATGAGAACCAGTCTAATTTACGGTTGTCTTTTTATAGTTGGTGATTTGATGAGAATCGACTTGTGAGTATGTGCGCGTGTGTATCCGTCTGCGTGTAGGGGGCAATTCTTGTTGTGCTACAACGTGATGTTTTTGGCATCCGGTTATTCTTGTATGGATGAATTGAGCTTTGACCAGTTGTTCGCTTCGTCGACAACAGCGTTTACCAAAGTTTTCCCTCCGAAAGGTGCGTTTTGGTGCAGCGTTGTTCATGGTAGCGGCGCAGGGTTTGCAAATTTCGTTCTCGATCGCGCCTATTGTTGTGCAATTTCGTCACGTTAAAGAATGTGGCCATGCCGTTTGCGCAGCTGTTTTTGTCTTTGCCTCGTTGTCGGTCCGATCGAGTGTGTGCTTCGGCAGATCTCTGGTGGGTGGTCTGCTAAAAAAAAATTGTTGCTGGATTGTGATTTGTCACCACTCGATTAAACTATATCATGTTAATGAACCTTTCGAATGTTTAGGCCGGGAGCACGTTGTTCTACGTAGAGAACTTCGAATTATGTGTAATATGTTTTCGCACTGGGTGCCCGTTTCAAATATATATGCGCTCGGAGGCCTTTTGTTAACCGATTTCTCTGCGAAATGTTGGATCCTGTTGTTCAATTGCCTTTTTCGTTCCATTTAGAAAATTCTCCTTATTGTGTCGATTTAACCGCGGATTGGTCGCCTTTTAAATTGTGAGTTTAGGGTGACTGTATCCTCTGTGGTATGAATTGGACATTGCCTGATGTTGACCTCTATAAACCGCTCCGGGTAGTTGTTCATTGGCAAAGGTTTCCGAAGGTTGCTTGGCTCTTTCTTTGTCCTGTGTTCAGAGCAGATCTTTCTGATTCGATTGGCTAGGTTGTTAACTAGGTGTCTTTTGTGAGATTTCCGAGTGGTGAGGGGACACCAATTGTACCAAATTCCCAAGAAACTCCATGAAATGTCACAATTCAATGGAGCCGGCTTATCCTCCAAAAGGAGTCAGCCGCAGTAAAAGTAAAGTAAAGTTTTGTGAGATTTGGACAAACTACTGCTATAATGAATGTATTTCCTAGTTAAAAATAGATTTTCTATGTAACGCCAATGTCAAATCACAGTTTTCTGCTGCTTGTTTGAGGATTTCGCTTTCGTCTGCTGCATCAGGGATGAACAGGCTCGTTTGTTCAAGATGGTGCATTTATTTATCTTCCAGGAGAGGTGCAGTGCCACTTCCCATATCTGCATCATTGAACTGCCTGAAATAATTATCTTTCAAGTGTAACTTGCAAATAATCTGTACTTGAGGTCTATGAGGTAACTGGTGTCTATAGAAAAACTTTTAAATTCTTAAGCAGATCACCAGATCCTCATTTGTACCGGTTGAATGTTTGTAAATAACCGTGAGACGCCAAGCTAGACCATTTTGTTTTTAATGATCTTTCTTCCCTTTAGTCCATTTGCAAGCTCCGAAGAGTTCTTAATGATGTTCGTTTTTGTGACACTTCGAAGCGGTTGATGGAGATTTCGGAGAAACTTGGCTGGTTTGGTTGCATTAATTATTGATATAATGGGCCGCATTAAAGCAGCTTCTGAAACTAAGATTTTATGTTTTTGGTCTGCCGTACAGTCTTTAGGGAGTTGTTTCGATAGGTTTCGTTTTTTGAATTTCTTCTATGAGTCCTGATCTGTTTACAGAATCAGCCATTGAAGATAAAACGTTTCTCCATCTACTTCTTAGTTCAATACTTGTTGAATCATCTTTCTGTCTGCTGTCTGTTTTGAATTTCCATTGGTCATTTATGATCTCGAAAATGGATCTTCGTCAGGTATAACAACTTTCGACGACTGGTTAAATACAATGGGATTGGTGTTTACTTCAAGCACGCAAACTTGATTTAAAGAATTTAATTTTCTTGTCTGTTGTTACTCTCATCAAGGTTTCAATATTTGTAAATGCATTGAATTCGCTGTTGTTCAAACTTGCAGGTTGACGATCGAGTGATTGAATAATTCTCTAAGCATCTTTCAGTTTTGATTGGTTGTCCTCGATGGCATTAAACAATAGGTGGTTTATAAGCACATCCGTCGGTTTCTGGCTATTTCGTTTGCATTGCTTACTGAACATTTTTGCGCCACATCTGATCATGCACACGATTTGAGGACCCTTATTCTTTCCAAAAGTTTGGCACTCACACAATTGACTGCTATATAAGTGTTTAGTTCCTGCGGGTAAAAAGGTGACCCCGCTTTTAAATAATCTTTATTGTCTCCATTGCCTTCACCTATGAACTAGTATATTTTTTATTCGGAAGAGAAATAATTTTATTGCAAATTTATAATGGCCGGTATTCATCTATGCATCTATGTTTTGCAGTATGTATGTCTATGTGGATGCATATTTGTATTTACGCGTTTGAATATCTGTTCCATTGTTGGTATGCATGCACGTTTGTTGTGTTCATGTATTTATGTATGATGTATGTCTATATATATATATATGTAAGAAGAGAAAACACATTTAATAACAAAGGGGATAATGACCATTTCTTTTTAGAATACTAAACTTCATTTTTATGTTCATCCTAGGTTTTCAATCTATTGTGCGAGTGGCAGCTAGTCTGATTTTCCATTTTATTTACATTTTTTATTTGGGATGATTTGTATGTGTATATTTATGTGTCTTTTTGCGTGTAAGGGACATTCTCTTTGTATTGCAGAGTGACGTCTGAGATCTGGTTATTCTTGTATTGAAGGCGTAAGAGTTATCCAACCGTTCGCTTTGTTGGCCATTACGTGTACGAATGTTCACTTTCATTTTGCTTTGTTCATCAATTTTGTTCTGCACTTGTGGTAAAAGAGCAGGGTGTGCGGATTGCAATGTTGAACGATCATATTGTTTTGAAATTTCGGTCGATGTAAACGATGATATTTATGCCACGTGTGCAGCTGTTGCTTCTTCAGTTTGTTGCCAATCCGATCGAATGTTTGTTGAAGCCACTCTAGTTGGTCTTTGGGCTTGCATGGATGCCAGTAAATTACGTAAATCAAGGTTGCGCTCTTGATATAAACAAATGACCTTTTATGTACATAAATTTGTCAGTGTAAACAAATCAATGTGTAATGTAAAACAGACAACTCATCCAGTAGACCGGTATCGTCCTTATAAGAAACTCAGCTCGTAATGTCCAGAACTTAGAAATTATTATAGAACCAAAAGTTATTTTCAACGTGCGGCAGGGTGGCTCAGTGGTTAGTGCACCATATTCCGAAGCAGACGTGCCCTGGTTCGAGCCCTGTCCGCAGCAAATTTAAGACAGCATGTGAAGAGTTCCCAGTAAGGCAGAAAACCGGTCTTGTGGAAGAATCGCTCTTTCTGCAATATATATTATACTGGAAAATGTATGTTCATAATGGGGAAGTTTAAATAAATATTGCAACTTTCAGTGATTGTGATTGGCATCACCGCCCGCGCAACCATTTTTCGTCTAATGTTAGTTAATTGTTGTTCGGTTTTGTGATTCGTTGCCAGTCAATTAAAATGTCATTGTGGTTAAACTTTTGATATATATATATATATATATATATATATATGGGTGTAATATGTATATGTGTACAAATTCTATTCCTTTCTGGTAATTATTTGTCATTTGCTGTACAAACCGCCACATTTTCTAAACGAATTGATTTACAAGTGTACGCTTACCGAATTTGTTTTCTCACAGTATTCTGTTAAAGAAATCTATGTTTGTTTTTATATTCATTCTTTATAATGACTATTTCTAACAAAATAGGTGCGGGTGTTGCGTAGTATCAAACCAGTATCTCTAGCAAATGTTGTCGTTGGTCAATATGTGGCAAATCCCGACGCTGTCGAACCACCCGGTAGCCTGGGCTATACCGACGATCCTACAGTCCCAAAAGGTAGGTTGTTAAGGAAAATTGCTCTTGTTTTGTTGCCGTCCATCTATCTATCCATCACACACACACACACACAAATAGACGTTGTTTTTATGAACTCAGCATGCACTGTTTTGGTATTTGCGTTCGCCTGCTGATGTGTCATGTCGGGTGATTCTAGTTGAAAGCGGAAACCGTGTAGAGACATTTCTCTAAAAGGTGACTACGTGTTTTGCTCACCTGGCTACTGAGGAAAAAACCAAATGTGCATGGACAAAAAGACGAGCAATCCCGACAGCTTGTGGGCGTGCACTCGTATCTGCTTTATCGGTCACTTGCTCAACCTGCACTTTAGTGTCATTCGTCATGAGATACGTGCTTTGGTGAACGTATGCCAGTAGTAGAGAGGTATAGTTTTCTCTAAGGCGTTTCAAGAGCTTTCTAATAATCTACTTTGTTTAGAAGAATTAAAAAAAGTACGTACTCTTTGAATTTGTTACTTGGTTTCAATATGCCATCGAGGATTATTCGAGTTTCCGGTCTGAAACCAGGTGAAATTTATTACTCGTACTCATAATGCCACCTTGCAATCAGTAGAAAGATACATTTATACCTTTCTTTATAAAACTCGTAATCTATACTTGATTTTGGCTACACCTGTCTGCATTTCCACTGCTGGCATACATTAGATCCAAGGATAACAAAAAAGGCGGGCATTTGGTGACGTCGTCATGCGCGCAATGAACTCCATCCAGCCATTGGTAGCTCACACGTAGTCCTGCAGACACTCCTTGATTATACGGTCAAATCGCTCAAGCATAACTTAATGCTGCTGCGATTTTGCGTTTCTGTATGCGTGTGGGCATCTACATTGAAACTTGCTTTCCAAAATTTAGTCGATGCACACTTTGCCTTTGTTGTACGAGGAGCTTTGCAAAATTACGAAGACCACCGTTGAATCGCTCGTCTGCTTCATTAAGCATCAATTACAAGGTCTTTATGTCATGCATACTGTCGATCCTCATTTATTCTCCGGAGTCTGAAGATGACCACTATAGCTGCCAGCACATGGATTGCTTGGCAAATCGATTTATGCTCTCATTTTAGTTTAGGTGATTGTCAACTAAGCGTGAGGAATTACTACCAAAGAGTGAATTTTACTGGTCTTTTGATGTGGCATCACTTTTGAACTTTGTTTTGACTGGACGATTGCGCTGGTTGGGCTGTGTTTGAGAAGGCAATTTCACATCCTGCTCTCGGACCGCCTGGACATTTCCATTGGCCGACTTGTGGCGTAAACGGTGTAAGCCAGCCATCTCTTGGCCGGTTAGTATTCGTGATATCGGTCACTTGAGCACGCCGCATCGTTCCCTAACTAACCAAAAGATACCTGAATGGACGTAAATCTTTTAGAGTTGCTCTGAGCGAAATTGCATATTCTCCTCTGGTACCCAAAGTAAGGACAATCTAAATCTCCATTTATGTGTGCATGTCTGCATTAAAACTTGGTACGACTTTTTCTGTGTATTGCTATCTGAATTTAAATCTCAAAAATGGACCTTTAGTAAAGTATGTGCTGTTAGCCTGGTATTCACGTTTTATTTGGTCTGGTGTGTTGCGTTGAAAAATTTATCTTTAGAATTTTCGCAATTTATTTCTTGTTAACTAATTAATTAATCAACTTTGACCGTTTTGTATATTAACTTAAGACTCGAAAACACCAACGTACGCTTGTGTCGTCGTGTATATTGACAACGAACGCTGGAAAGGAGTTCCTTTCATTTTAAGAGCAGGCAAAGGTAAGTTATGCCGCAAAAATCACAAAACCATCTTTATCTATGCAAAATTGAATTGTTAAAAAACAACTAGTCGATTCGTTTTCATTGTGGGATGTGAATCTATGCTGACAAACAATGGCTTTCTATGAGACGATTATGATTGAGAGCCGTATTTAGTTTGCCATTGCGTTTTATTTCGCACTGCAGTTAGACCCTCGTTTGTATGTCCATCTTTGGGCTCTATTGATGTTCATTTACGATGCAAATTCGTCGCAACGTGTAAATGAGAGTAGTTTTGATGTGGTGCCTTTTATGCTTATTTACAGTCTGCAATATTGATTTATACTATTTTTAGCATAACCTGCGAAATCAATAATGGCTTAATTGTCTCTCTCTGTGTTATCGCCATTTCCATATCTGTTGCGCATACTGTTGCTATCTACTAAACGCGACGGCTGCTGTTTTCCACTTTTGTATTAAGCATGTCGTCTACGTTAACAAGTCTTTCAATGCAGGGCTAGGATATACGCCCTAGTTAGGTTTAATAAAAGAGGATGTAATCTTCTTCACGCCTGCAATTTATGCTTATTGTTTGCACATTAGTTGGAGCCAGTTATACACCGCAAATTCTCTGTAACTTTGGTCAAGGAATGTGGTACGGTTTTAGGTGCATGCTGTGGTACGTTTGCATATTAAAGCAGTACTAGTGTCAACGTTATTCAAAGTATGTATCCACGCGAAATCATAGATAATTTGCTTTATAAGGTATGCACAAACCTGGAAAGCCTACAAAATCTATGATTTTAGATATAGGCGAAATTTACTTAAATTACTAATTAAACCCGTTTTGAACACCTACTACTCCATTAAGGGCTTACACTGCGGCCTCGATAGAGGCCTGTTATCAAATTTGTTTGTTCAGGTAGAACCTGAAGGATATGCCAAATTCGGTATGAATAAAGAGCTTAATCTGAGGTTTACGCGCATCTTGATAACTCAATTTCGGGAGTCGGCATTATACTGCAAGTTTGCTGAAAATTTGGTCAAGTAATGCAGGTTAGCTGGACAATGGAATCTTATAAGCAATACTCCAAGCACCCACTATATACGTGGTCTAATAATGTGGCGTTATAAGCCGATGCACTCTCTGTATCCTCGCTCTTCGCGCCAAAGTTTTGTATGGATTCTTATCAAGTTTTATACGTTTTATTCTAAACCTTTTGGTATTGGAAAGGATGTTTTAGATTACAAAATTTTCCTTGCACCAAATGCTAACAAGTGCTACCTTCCTTGGGTATTTTGCTTCAAAACACCAGTTGCCAAAATGTCCTTAGGGATCCAAAAAATGTTTTTTCCTGTCTGGCACGGTTGCTCTAATTTAAACACTTCTGGCAATGAAATATAGCAGCATTTTAGAAAGTAAATGTTACTACCGCATAGCAATGACCGGTATTCTGTGTTAATTCTGAGCTCTAAAAACGCTAAACGGCCCATTTTGGCCGCACGGTAGACCATGTAGAATATGAAGCAACGAGTCATAAGAAATACAGCCTCTGTATTGATTTTACTCGTAACATTAAAACTGTTCTTCAGGTACCTTTTTACGAAATATCTAGCTGACTAAATTTTGGTCGCCTGTGTTGTATTCAGCATTAAATGAACGCAAAGCGGAGGTCCGTGTGCAGTTCCGCGAAGTTGTTGTCGATTTATTCGGTGAAAACGAAGTGCACCGAAATGAGTTGGTGCTGCGCGTGCAGCCTGACGAGGCGGTCTACTGCAAACTGATGACCAAACGTCCGGGAATGAGCTTTAGTCCTGAAGAGACCGAATTGGATCTCACCTACAATCAGCGCTATCAGGTGGGCCATGAAAACATTGCGCTTTTCAATATTTGCCTAATTTTACAACATTATTAGCGTTTAGTTGCGTTTATCACTGGTTTTGCTTGCTTCTGGACGATTTGATATGTCTACTTGTGTATGTGAGAATATGTGCATTCCAGCATGCATATTGGATTAGCGTAATTATGTACGCTTTCATGTGCTCAAGCATGCTCGTACGTATGCATGTAGGTATGTATGTATGTATGTATGTATGTATGTATGTATGTATGTATGTATGTATGTATGTATGTATGTATGTGCGTATGTATGTATGTATGTATGTATGTATGTATGTATGTATGTATGTATGTATGTATGTATGTATGTATGTATGTATGTATGTATGTATGTATGTATGCATGCATGCATGCATGCATGTATGCATGCATGTGCGTATGTATGTATGTATGTATGTATGTATGTATGTATTTATGTATGTATGTGGGAATGAATGTATCTATGAATATATGTTTGTATGAACGTGTGCATTTTTGTATGTATACATGTATGTATGCATATATGTGTGTATTTATGTATGCCTTAATACATACATAGATGCATGAATACACAGACAACATAGACTAATTTATTAGTGGAAATCTGTTACATATGCAGTGGGTTGTAGAACAGCATTTCCAATAGACCTTGTTTTGTGATTGCTAACCATAGGTATTTAAACGTTTAAATGTCTCTAAATTGCCGAGTGCTCGGTCTCACGAATAATATTGTCGGACCACGAGTTTTTTGTTTTCTAAAAAAACTTTAACTACTCGACCAGGTTAACCTTATTCAAAACGTCTGAAATTTTAATTTCAATCTTTGAGTAATACAGGATTACACGAATTGAGGTTTTACTTAGTATCGGAATTCGTATCTGCTCTATTTTTATCCTGTGCCGGTTTACTTAACGGAATTTGGACGAATTTAAAAATTTCGTTTACGATGAGTTGCTGGATGCTTGTATTTAGGCCTAAGTGACTTTTAGATCGTTAGTCCTTTGATCTCAATGCTGAGCTCATGTTAGTTCTAACGCTTCGTACCGCCTAAAATATCGTTATCTGGGGTGGTAGCGCTACCGACTGTAGGCGTTGTTTGGATGGAATTTTTATTTGGTGGGGTGTCTCAGTGGTTAGAGCACCAGATTTGCGAGCAGGCGTGCCCGGGTTCGAGCCCTGTCCGAGGCAAATTCTGGCCAGTACCTGATGAGTTCCCAATAAGGACGAAACCGGTATACGGGAGGAATTGCCTTTTCTACACTATACAATTCTTAGTTTATACTGAAAAATGTATGTACATATTGGGTCAGTAGTTTATTTCAAGATCGCAAACCTGATTATAATAATTGTTATCACCACCCGCGCAACCAATGTTCGTTTAATTATATAAATATTCATTTCAATACCATTTCCCCATGTAATGTGGTGTCTGTTCAGTAATGACAGATTGGGCATGGTTAGTTGGAACTTTGGGTCTAAATGGATGCCATATGAGCTCCACCTAAAGGAAAAATTGACTAACCAAGTTACATTAGTTAGTATATAACTGAAAATTGTGTGTAGTGTAGTGTGCGGCAGGATAGCTCAGTGGTTAGAGCACCAGATTCCGAAGCAGACGTGCCCGGGTTCGAGCCCTGTCCGAGGCAAATTCTGGCCAGTATGTGATGAGTTCCCAATAAGGACGAAACCGGTATACGGGAGGAATTGCCTTTTCTACACTATACATTTATTAGTTTATACTGAAAAATGTATGTACATATTGGGTCAGTAGTTTATTTCAAGATCGCAAACCTGATTATAGTAATTTTTCAATATATTTCAGAGTTACGTGTTAGAAATTATAAATTGAAACTAGGGACCGGTCTCTCGCCAAATGGGCTAAAGTTGAATGTGAGCACATAATTTTAGAGCATCAGAGACTTTCAGCTGAAAACTCATGGCGAGTAGACAAGGCCCGCCTGTTGTCCGGTCGAGTTATCCAATCAATATTGCAGTCAAATAGATATTCAACACCACATTAAGTTATTACGCCTTTTTTAGTTATTATTGTTGTCTGGCACAACTACTGTAGAAACCGAAATTTTATCGCTTTTGTTCTAGCACGTCGTTCTACCGGATGCCTATGAGCGCCTTTTGCTAGACGTGTTCTGCGGTGTTCAGATTAATTTTGTGCGCGTTGATGAGCTTCGCGAGGCTTGGCGTGTTTTCACCCCGCTGTTGAGGGAACTGGAGAAAGAGGATGCACCACCTCCGATTAAGTATCCTTATGGAAGGTAAGTTATGCACATTTAGATTTTTCTCAGCAATTGCACAGCATTTTCTCGACTTGGCAGTGATGCTGAATTTAGTACACAGTTCATCGACTTTCTTGTGTGGGGCGTTTTTTCAGACTCATCTGGTTAATAATGTTTAATCATGATGTCCATTTAACAATTTTAAACATTATTATCAGTTGGGTCTTTTTTAGTACTAGTTGAAAGAAATTGAAGAAAACCCATTTATTTAGCTAAGTAAACAAACCAATGTAAGGCAGCAAGTCTGTTCGACGAAGCTTAAGTGCCAAACAGGAATCTCAGACAATTTATTCAAACAAACATGGCTATTGACAAGGAAAGTGCGTTTTATCGGTAGGGCTAGTGCATGCCTCAAGTTTATTTCAGACTAAACGTAGCTGGGAACTGATGCAACACGTGCTTGAGCCGGACATTTTTGAATACATCAAACTCCCTGCGTGGCTTCCAAGTAAAAAAAGCCAGATAATCGTAAATTTCCTGATTTGTTGTTATGATGTACAAGAACAGCATGAATTTTATTTTGATGTGTTGCTGTCAGGATTGCCAGATTGCCAGAAGGATAAACCAAAGGCGGCACGAACGGAAAGTATAATCTCGTGCACATTCGTTTCGTGCTTACTGGCGACTCATCAGTAGGAGCTGGTATACGCCCTTACCCGCTATATATTTTGGGGAGGCATGTGGGAAAATAGGACGGTACAATCGCCTATGCAGATGTGTAAACTTGTAGTAATGAAGCTAACTTCATATAAAGTCTTCGACAATGTACTTCAATGCTAATTCACTCCATATATATATATATATATATATATATATATATATATATATATATATATATACCGAGTCTGTAAGGATAAAAAGTATGGCTATTGTCAGTACCCGATACCTAAATTATACTACCCAAAGGCACATGGTTCTGACACTATTGTTTCCGAGTCGATAAATGGTACCAACACGATGGATTTCAATGTATGCTAGAGTTCACCGAAAATAGGAATGAAAACTATTTGTGAACACCTGTTACTCCAGTAAATCCGTACACTCCGGCCTTGATCGTTATTAGCTATCAAATTTCGAGGTAATCATGACATCATTAAATTAAATATATATCAGTTAGATACTGTTTGTGGTATTATAATATTGGTATCGGATACTAACGAAATATCCATAGTTTTAGTATCCTTTACAGAGCTAGCGTTGAGGTCGCATTGTCGAGTCTTTATGTGAACTTAGCTTCACTATTGCAGGTTGACACGTTCGTATAGGAGATTGTAGCGTCCTATTTTCCCATATTCCTCATCAAAATATGTAGTGGATGAAGGGCGTAATACGGGCTCCTACTGGTGAGTCGCCAGTAAGCACGAAACGAGTGTGCGCGTTCATGCTGTCTTTTTTTATCATTTGGTCATATTTAAAATAATTTGCTACTAGACTGTGATTATATCAGGAATATGTGGCTCGAATCTCGAACAATCATCACAGCTAAAATTATGAAATGCAGGCCCTGATGATCTACAATTGTCTTACGCTACGTCGGCGCTGCCCGTGTGTCGAATACTAGAGAATAACATCCCGAATTCTAGCTAGGATAAGGTTTCGTTGATAAGTTGGTTTTGTTGAGACAGGTTCTTGATAATCCACATGAACATCGCCGTCCCAAAATAACCGTTTTTCTTTAGTTCAAGGATGCATTCGCCTCCGGATCGCAATGTTCGATTCGATATCCTCTCGCAAAGTGGTCGTTCCAGCAAATTTTTAAATATACGCGTGCTCTACAAAAAATTATCAAACAACTCTACTACCAGCAGAGGCATTCGTCAACGGACGCGTGCTTTCCACTGTTTTTGTTTAAGTTGGTAATAGATGTTGTTATGAACAATACTCTTCCATACATACAGGGCGTCGGTTTCGAAGTGCTCCGTGGGTAGATTAGTCGATATTGACTAAGCAGACGATATATAGTTATTCGACTATCGAAATTCTGTGGAAGACACCTTGAATAGATTAGCAGTTGTTCGCCTTTCGGTATTTAAAACACCCTCTTAATGTGAGATACTTGTAAAGAATCATTCACCAATTACTGAAACTCTTCGTCTGCAAAGTGGTGGCTGGTGTCAGTTGATAGGTTTACATTTCTTAACAGATATATCACTAAATGACGAGGTGATTATGAAAATCGCGAAAGCTAGAGTTGTTTTTTTCTTCAACCTTCACTATTTATTGAGGAACTCGAGTAGTTCACCATGCCTTCAGATTCGTGTAAAAAAGGACCTTTATGTGCAGTCGGATTGCCTGATCGCGAACGCTTACAGGCATCCGATGACGAATAAAGAACGCTGACGAACGTAGACGTAATTTTGCATCAACCACTAAGTTTTCCTGGTTTAATGACCAAATGTGGCTCCATCAACTGCGTTGGCTAGGTAACGTCTTGTGTTTCTTCAATTTGATTTCTCAGTGTGCCATTATTATCTTACGAGATTAGCATAAGAAACACTGAACGGATTTTGACATGACATAAACATTTAGTAGTGTAGGACCTGCTCGTCTACCGAAATAAGGTTCATTTGCGCATCATTGTTCCTGGTTGGAAATCCTACACGATGTGGCGTCAAGTTGAGGTCAGTGGCGGATTTCTACTAGAATCATCTTCAAAACCTTGTTTGCCTAGTTGGGCAGAGTTAAGTGCGATGTCTTGATGTGTTTATGGCGCGAAACTTTGCAAACTACAAGGGAGGTGTATTGCCGATGTTGCCTTGTCTTGTAGCTGACTTGGCCATAATAGTGTTGGTAGGGGCTTAGTTTGCCTCATCTATGTGTGTTACCTAGGTTGGTATACTCATTTTGTCTGGGCCCTCTCCCTCGTAAATCACCCCTTTACTAGTTTTTTAATAATTAATTACTATTTTTTACATTTTATTATTTTTCTCTCTCTCCGTGTTGACGATGGAGACGTTGAAGCTTCATTATTGCGTGTGCTAAATTGTGCCTCGTGATTTTACTGCTAAAATTTTATTTTCTAAACTCATTTTATTCATTTTGTGCGACGCTGTGCTGTGCTGTGCTGTGCGTGTAATCTCGTTGATGGTGTCGTTTCACTCTTGACTTTGGACTGTCTAATTGTGAAGCCGTAACGGGCCACCTGAAGCGGACGAGTTAATCAAACGTGTTGGATTTAAGTACTCGGGAACGTACACATGGCTTAGTGATAAAATTTTAAAACAGAATGACTGACGTAGTAATCCTGATCGATTTCACGACATTGCCTTTGTTTATACTTTTGAAGCTGGAGAGTCTTGTCTGATGGGAACATCTTCAGTGATTATTTTCTTATATATCCTTTTTTCCTGGAGAAGTGTAGAAAACCTGTTTCAATACTCGTTTTCTAACAATTGAATGTGAATTTTGCAAATTTTGTATATTTTTCTACTGTCTTTATTTGACGCATTCATTTGCACGTGGGAATGGAGAAATTCTGATTAACATTTAAAGTCATCTATTTCTTTTTTAGGATACAAAATTATTGTCACTGTTTTTTGTGGTGTATGTAAGGTGATAACAATCGAAAACACTTAAAGTGGACCACACTTTAGCTGTTGAATTATCGAAGGCAACATCTGTCGCCTTGTGACCGATACGCGAAAAGTACATTGATAAACTAAATAAAAACGAACAAACGAGGCATGCATGGTTCGGTTTGGTTGTTTTTGGCTTCGAACTAGTAGTTTAAAATGTGTTAGTTTTTGATCGACTAATCGTGCATAAAATTGCTATTTATAGCTCAGCGATAACACAACTCATCTACACGACTTATGTTGGCAAATTGTATCTATGCTTCTTTTAATTTTGTGGAATTATTTTACAGTTAATCCATCTAATAGTTGAAAAACTCCGATCTCGTGTCCGGCTAGCGACATTTAGCTCTAATTACAACAGTAGCGTTTGTCTTTCCGGAACTGTCGAAATACAGCGGCAAGCTTTCAGCTCCATTTTTCTGCGCAGTTAACACTTAACTAACTGACAGAGAAAAGTAATTTTTGTCATCTGAAGGAAACCAACAACTACTATCTTAATTCCACACGCCGCTAGTAGACAGTGCCTATCAGCTTCGAGTGGAACATTAGCTGAGAGACTAAAACGAGAGGTTGGTGGCATAGGTCTCATATACAGCTCCAATCCACTAGCATGATTGAAATAATTACCTGCAGCATGCGAATCAACAACTGATTAATAGGATAAACAAGCGGAAGGTGGGCAGTTTTATTTAGTAGAAAACCATAATTTAAGCTTAATATATATGTGCGAGAACCAAACCTAAAAATGTTATCCATTTCACCTAACTGTTGTAACCAATCTATGATCCTAAGAGAGTGTGGTAAACTTTTGCATAATATGTTTAACATAGGCAATGGTGGGGTACCCTCGAGCACCTATTTTTTCCATTTCACAACCTTTTGAAATTTCGATTTTTTTAACTTCATTTCCGTATATCTTTGGAAAAACTATTTCGTATCTTTTATTAATGAATAAGTTTTTAACTAATGCACAGTTTTAGTGTAGCCAATTTGTTTGTGTATTAGTAACATAAATGGAGAAGTTCAAAATAATAATGCGTGTGCGTATATATATATATATATATATATATATATATATATATATATATATATATATATATATATATATGTGTGTGTGTGTGTGTGTGTGCATATTTTGTATATATGCGTGTATTTTTGCTTATGGTACTGTACGTCCAACTGATTTTTTTTATCATTTGGTGAAAAGGTTATGAAGTTTAGCCCCTCAGAGGTTTGCCAAATTTGGCATATCAAGAAACAAATATTTCGACCAAAATGAATTCTGACAAGTAAATAATCTTTTTTTTAAAATAATGTATTAGGAATAAAGTTGGTTTTGAATACAAGTAGTTCTCGATTATTTTTTCTAGTTTTCTATTTCAATATGTACACTTAAACACGTATTCTTTGCGTGAGTGCTAAAAGCGAGTATTTAAATCAAGCTTGTGACCAGGAGATAAACACCAGTCTAATTTTCTCAACCATTACTCTTGTTGGTATAGGATTGTTTACAAAATTTACTTTGGTGTTTATCGCAAGCCTGAACACCTGATTTAAATAATATATAATCTTTCTGTTGCACAAATGAACAAAACCGAAGGTTACAGCAGAATTGCTTCAATCAAATATAATTTTACTCAGTCCCATTTGGCCTCTAACTTGTTATTTATACTGAATAATCAGTATTATATTTCTGATGATTCTCTTTCTGTGTGCTTTTTACATCCATTTTCGGGTGTCTTACCCGTGGCCTTCAATAGTAAACGACTGTATCTCATCTAGCTTTCTCAATTTGCCAACTAATTATTGTTTATTTTTAGTTTCATATATTATATATATATATATATATATATATATATTCTGTACTACTATTAAAAAAGAACTATTATATACTCTTTGTTGCGGAGAACTAATATATATGCAATTGTGTATTAGGTGTTGTGCACCTAGTAACAAATTATGACGAGAAGGATAAACCAAAGTCATCATGAATGGCTCCTACTGATGAGTTTTCAATTAGCACGAAACGAGGGTGTCCATGAGATTATACCTTTCGTTCATGCTGAGTTTGGTTTATCCTTCTGGTCCTATTTGACCTAATTTGTTACTAAGTGCGCATCACGTAATACACTATTTCATATATATTAGTTCTCCGCCACAAAAAGTATCTAACTGTTATATATTTAACTGAATAATGTCATGATTACCGCGAAATGTGATAACTGATGTCGATCAAGGCCAGGGTGTATGGATTTACTGAAGTAACAGGTGTTCAGAAATTGTTGTAATTCTCAATTTCGGTGAACTTTAGCATACTTAGAAATCTATTATGTTGGCAACGTGTACATTTTCGGTACCATAATGTTGATATAGGGTACTGACACAACAGCCATGGTTTTGGTACCATTTACAGACTCGGTATTTATATTATATATAGTGATTTGGCTTTGAAGTCATATTATAGAAGACTTTATATGAAGTTAGCTTCACTAATGCAGGTTTACACATTCTTATAGGAGATTGTACTGTCCTATTGTCTCACATTCCAGGCCTAACTATATGGTGTATATAGGGCTAAATACCGGCTCCTATTGATGAGTCGCCAGTAAGCACGAAACGAATGTGCATGAGATTATACTTTCCGTTCATGCTGCCTTTGGTTTATCCTTCTGGTCACAACTGAACTAATTTGTTACTAGGTTCGCAAAACCTAATACATACTTGCATATATATTAGTTCTTCGCAACAATGAAATCAAAATGCCATTAACATCAGATCATAACAGAGGAATTCATTGGTTTTTCTGGCACATACCACACATATGCCCTTTAGTTCGGTCGTCGCCGCCTATCTTCAATGAAATCTAATTACATTTTGGATGATTTCTTTGGTTCATTGTGACCTCAACAATACCGGCTCCTATTGATGAGTCGCCGGTAAGCACGATCGAATGTGTACATGGGGCTGTACATTTCGTTCATGCTGAGTTTGGTGTATCCTTTTTGGTCCTATGTGACCTGATTTGTTACTAAGTACGCATCACCGAATACACAACTGCAAAATTTATTTTTTTAAGAGCTGAATAGAAAAACTAGAAAATGATATAAATTTCAATTTTAGAAAAAATGTAACACAATAGACGAAATAAGTTTTTTTCTACTGTCCGCCTATTGGCTCGAAGTGTTGCATGAAACTTTTCGGACTAGCGTGCAAGTCGGATACTGTTGTTTCCCCTTGACACGTTTTTCTAAATGTGGCGGGAAAATGTTTTGATTTGAGGATGCCGAAAATGCAAGCAATTATTTAAGTATATATTGTGAACATGACGGATACAAATCGCATTTGTTTAACCAGTCACATAGTAGCAAAATTACCGTCCCCACCTTTCTTGGTTAAAATTTGATCATAACAGAAAACTCGGTAACGGAATGCAAACCAAAGAAACTATAGTACTTTGGAGAACTTGTATGTGGCGGGAATAGATTTTTTACATTTTAATTAAGTTGAATATATATGCGTTACATAAATATTTGATTATCTTTATTTTGTCGATATAAAGGAAACGGTGCATTAGGTAACAAAGGAAGTTCTTCCAGTAAATAGTTTCTTTCATAGTTTGCCGAGGACGGGACTCGAACTGGGGAACAACTGCTTAAGAATCTAAGACTATCCTCTGCGCCACCCTTCCGCACAAAGCATACCTTGCAACCACATACTAACTGCTTTTTTGGTGGTGTTTGTGGCATCGTTTTAGAGCCAAACTACAGAATAGTCGCCAAAATCTGTCGTTTGAGAAGGGACTCCAGGAAACCTAGGGAAATGTCTCTTCCGTCCTCTTTGG
Source organism: Eudiplozoon nipponicum (assembly GCA_029291075.1). Lineage (NCBI taxonomy): Eukaryota > Metazoa > Platyhelminthes > Monogenea > Mazocraeidea > Diplozoidae > Eudiplozoon > Eudiplozoon nipponicum. Next base: position 107,282 of record JAQBSW010000593.1, read on the forward strand.
CGTAGTGGATAGTCTTAGATTTTAAAGAAAATGTTCTCCAGTTCGTGTCCCATCCGCGGAAATTTCTTTACAGTACATAAAAAGTCCAAAATAAGGAATCAACCCGTCTACTGAATGCTGTTTGATGCGATATTGAGTTTATGCTAACAAAATACAAACAAATATATATTCTGTAATCATTTAGTATGGTTTCGATCATGCAATTTTTTTAATTGAGCTTAACTGTGCAAAAACGTAAATGAGTATAAGCAGCATTTTAAATGAACAAATTAACTTATTTGAGATTGTTTTATATGTGTTGCTGGTTTGGTTATTGCAGTGTGCTAGCAATTAAATGTGTAGGTTTGTGCTACTTCTTTTCTCATTTTATGACACCTGGTCTTTCGTTTAGTGTCATCTAGCTGTTTATGTGGGCTTATAAAATTCTGCGGTAATTATTCGCATTTCTCGTGGAACGTTTTCTTCGTTTACTTTGGGTTCTTTAAATTATCACAGTGTGCGTATTTGGTGATAATCGTGAAGCTGCTTCTCGATAAGTCCGTAGTCTCCTGTTCTTCTGCCCATCTGAATATGTTATTGTCACTTGAATTGCTCATGCAACACTGGTTAGCACCTGTACCGATTGTATTTATGCTTATTCTTGTTGAGTGTACACATTGCCTCTATTTATCCGCAGCCAGATCGAATACAAATTGAAAACATCTCCAGAAACAAATGTGCACACTTTCCTTTAACAAACGGTTAGCTGAGTCTAGATAGGCAACGAGTTGATACTAAACGAATGATTATATGTCATAAAGCCAAAAAGGAGTAATAAAAATGTACACATTAATTTACTCACTCATCGTAACAACAACTAATTGATCAATGAATTATTGCTGAGAATAACAGTGTATATATATGTCTACATCGTAGTTCGATCTGGTGATAAACAACTAGGGTAGAAATGTGAAAAAAATGCGGAATTGTCTGTAGTTTTTCTTTGGCACGAATGGGTAGAATATATGGCCCAATATGAGTTGACTGACTGAAAGGTGTTTAATACATTTTCCACGGCCCTGTTGTTTATGAAACTCCGTTGTAAATTGAACAGCTTAATATAAACATCTGACCCATAATGTACAATCATTTTTCATTATAAACTGAGCATTGTATAATGTAGAATAGCAAATTCATCCAGTAGGCCGGTTTCGTCCTTGTGAATTCTTCACGTACTGTTCATAATTCGCCTCGGACAGGGCTCAAACATGGGCACGTCTGCTTCGGAGTCTGGTTTTCTAACCACTTAGCCACCCTTGTGTTGTTTCATGGTGCTTTGCATCACCCTTAATTAATTTAGAGCTAGTGCATGTAATCACGTCAGATACTTATTAAATAGGCAGCTTACTCATGAGATGTGTGCGTAACTGTTTTATTGAAGTTTGCAGACATGTGATAACACGAATTCTATTCTATCCAACAATGGATGCAACACAGAAAAATCTGCGAGTATTCAAATATATTTAAGCGTTCGGACCTTCTGTGGGCATCGTCAGATTATGAAGGAAAACTGCCTTTTCAGGATAAAATCGCAATATCTGTATACTAAAAAGAAATTTAGAAATTTATCTGTCACCCCAATTAGTCGCGCCTACATTATACTTGTCAGGAATGTCGGCTGAAAAATTTCTTTACAATTTAAAGCAGAATTCTTTCGCAGTCTTCGCTTGAATTACGTAAGTTAGAGAATTGACTCATTATTATTGAGACGGTAATGATAACGAATATTCAAATAATGTTTGAGAACTGACGGTAGTATTGCTATGTAGTCCAACGACTGGTTAAATACAATGGGATTGGTGTTTATTTCATGCTTGCGAACATGATTGAAGAATTGCTTCCACTACCCGCGCAATCAATGATATTTTAATTACCTATTTATATATGTGGCGAAAGCTGGAAACAATTTATGTTCGTGACTGCATAGAAGACATGCAGCCGAAATTTCCAATCAGAAACAAAGCATGTGAGACTAATAGAGGCGAGAGCCATATATCCAAGTTTGCTTCCCATATATATACATATATGTATGAATTGCGGTTTGATCCTCGCCGTCGTATTCTAATGATTACAATGGAAGGTCGAAATGCGTCAGTGCGTGCGACTGGCAGTAGTTTTGCTATGTTGTTCGACGACTGTTTAAATACAATTGGATTTGTGTTTACTTTAGGCTCGCAAACTTGATTTAAAGAATTGCTATCACCGCCCGTGTTATCATTGTTTGTTTACTTGTATTGTCTATACATATATATATGGGTGCAGCGAAAGCTGCAAAATATTTAATGTTCCTGATTGCATAGAAATTGTGCAGCTGACATTTACAGTCAAGAACAATGTATGCGAGACTACTAAAGGTGAAAGCTGCATTGTTTCCACCACCCGCGCATTCAATTATTCATTTTATTTAACCGGTCTCGAAACGTGAATAAACTACCGTCAGTCGCACGTTATGATGCGTTTTGGTGGCAAACTCCCTAACGAGGATTAAATTTCAATGTCCATCTAAGACATAGAGCTTTATAGGTGTGGCTATCTCTGCGTAGTATTTTCATACAAATTTTAATTGACCGGAATATCTTCTGCAAAATTTAGATGCAATGTGATACAACTATTTTGCTCTTCTAATATAGGATATTAAATTTAGCAATTATTTATTACAAAGGCAGTGATGACAGTTATTTAAATCATGCTTGTGGACTCTTGGTAAGCAACAGTTCCTTTGCAACTGGTTTGTTTCTAAGATATGTGATGAATTGTACATCGATAAGGCATAACAACAAAGGTATCCGTAGTATTTTTAAAAAACAACGATCTTGGAACGATCCTGTGTTTGTCTCAACAGTTTTGCAATTAAAAAAATATGCATTGCTATTTTCTCCGTCTTGACCAACACAGAAATCTTCAAGTGTTGTCTTAGTAAATTGGCGTGACAGATGCGTTAGCGAGCTCAGGTGGAAGTGTCCCGCGGAGCTCTTGGTTAGGCACTCTCAAACGGACGGACGACTACCTTTTTTCTCAACATAACGATATATTATGCGAGGAAAATACAATTTTTTGCTGAGGCCCATATCATAAAAATGATTTTAAATGCGATTTCTTCCGCCCGTCTCCAATGAAATCAAAATGCCATTAACATCAGATATTAACAGAGGAATTCATTGGTTTTTCTGGCACATACCACACATATGCCCTTTAGTTCGGTCGTCGCCGCCTATCTTCAATGAAATCTAATTACATTTTGGATGATTTCTTTGGTTCATTGTGACCTCAACATTAACGATCTTTCTGTATTTGATTTAGAATTTGAGGGTTACGTACTACTCCCCCGATATACAGGTAGTATTCAGTTTGTTACTTCAACATTTTTTCCTTATAATATACACTAAATTTGCCTTAAAACATTCTCCAATATTGAGAAACATATGAACGTGTAAAGTTCTAAATAAGGACGAAACCGGTATACTGAATTAATTTCCTTTATTAAATTATACGATGCCTAGTGTATACTGGCAAATTTATGTATGCAATGGAACTGATGCTTGCATGAACATGGCATTCTTTATCTAAATAATTGCTATCACTGCCCGTGCTATCTGTTTGTTTAATTATATACATGTTCAATCCCATACCGCTTCCACAGGTAGTGTGGCGTCTGCTCTATAATGACAAATTGGGGTGGGATAGTTGGAAATTTAATCATGCGGAGATGTCATGTTGGGTTTTGTGCTTTTATAGTGCGTTGGGCTATACTGGTGTGGCCAAGGCGCCGGTAAGGTTTCTCCAAACAAACAGGCTAATTAAGAGAGGTCTGCCATACGCAGTCTCAACTCCGTATTAGGTACGGCCGACCTAGTGTTCATTTTCAGCTCACACAGAACTTAATTTCATGGTTTTGCGACAGTTAATCATTTGTACATAATGCTGATTTAATGTGCTGCATGGTGGCTTAGTGGTTAGAGCAACAGGTTCGGAAGAAGACATGCCCAGGTTCGCGCCCTGTCCGCGGCAAATTCTGGTCACTACGTGACGTAATTCCAATAAGGACGAAACTAGTCTACTGGATGGATTGTCTTTAATTCATTATACAGAGCTTAGTTTCTGTGGCCAAATGTGTGTACATTATGGGTCAGGTGTTTTAATAAAAAAACAACCTTGATTTTATTTAATTGTTACCACCTTCTGCGCAACCAATTTACATTTAATTATATGAATGTTCAATTTATTACCACGTCACCAGGTAGCGTGGTGAAATGAAATGTGTGTTTCTTCCAAGAATCAGAGTTAGACCAATTTCTCTTTCAAGTTCTAGTTCGACGTGTATTAGATGCCTTTTAACGATCAGTAAATGTCATTACTTTCCAGCTAAAATAATTCAAGCTAACTCACCTTCAGTGTGTCGAACTTGTGTTACATATGTCAATATAAACTAAGAATTGTATAGTGTAGAAAAGATAATTCATCCAGTAGACCGGCTTCGTCCTTATTGGGAACTCATTACGTACTGACCAGAGTTTGCCGCGGACTGGGCTCGAACCTGGGCACGTCTGCTTCGGAATAAACTAAGAATTGTATAGTGTACAAAAGGCAATTCATCCAAGTCCTTATTCGGAACTCATTGGATGAATTGCCTTCGCTACACTATACAATTCTTAGTTTATACTGAAATATGTTAGTAATTAATGGGTTAGGTGCTTACATGAAGATGGCAACCTTGATTATAATAATTGTTATCACCGCCCGCGCAACCAATGTTCGTTTAATTATATAAATGTTCATTTCAATACCGCTTCCTCATGTAGTGTGGTGTCTGTTCAGTAATGAAAAATTGGGGATGGTTAGTTGGAACTTTGGGTCTAAATGGATGCCATTTGAGCACTATCTGAAGGAAAAATAGATCAACCAAGTTACATTAGTTAGTATATAACTGAAAATTCTGTGTAGTGTAGTGTGCGGCAGGATAGCTCAGTGGTTAGAGCACCAGATTCCGAAGCAGACGTGCCCAGGTTCGTATCCTGTCCGCGGCAAATTCTGGCCAGTACTTGATGAGTTCCCAATAAGGACGAACCCGGTCTACTGGATGAATTGCCTTTTCTACACCATACAATTCTTAGTTTTTACTGACATATGTAAGTAATTAATGGGTCAGGTGTTTATATCAAGACCGCAACCTTGATTATAATAATTGTTATCACCACCCGCGCAACCTATGTTCGTTTAATTATATAAATGTTCATTTCAATACCACTTCCCCATATAATGTGGTGTCTGTTCAGTAATGACAAATTGGGGATGGTTAGTTGGAACTTTGGGTCTAAATGGATGCCATTTGAGCACTATCTGAAGGAAAAATAGATCAACCAAGTTACATTAGTTAGTAAAAGGTTCGAGCCCTGTCCACGGTAAATTCTTGCCAGTATATGATGAGTACCCAATAAGGACGAATCCGGTCTACTGGATGAATTTGCTTTTCTACACTATACAATTCTTAGTTTATACTGACATATGTAAGTAATTAATGGGTCAGGTGCTTATATGAAGATCGCAAACTTGATTTTAATAATTGTACTTTTCCAGTCTGAAATCGGAATGAATTTTATATGGTAGGCAAATGAGTAAATGTCAGTTTGCTAAAACATATTCATGCAGGCTGACTAATCCTTGGAGTAGTTGACTTTCGTAAAACTGCCACGCAACAAATTGGTTATTGGGAGCAAGCAGCTGAATTTACTAAGGCTCTACCCATCAGAGGGGGTTAGGAGCCTAACTTTAACTCGATAATGTGTACGTTCGCGGCTTGTTTGTAACGAATCACTGCTTTTTAAAAAGACAATTGCGCCATTTATTTCACTGGATTGAAATTTTTTATTTGATCGTGAATGCATTCGCCGACTGACATGTACAATTCTTAGCCGCGTTGACCACCTTCTGAAGTAAAAGTGTCAGCTGCATCACTTGGGAGGCCAGGTTGTGCGCTTCAAATGACCACAGATTTGTTAGCTGAAATTGAACGATGACAAATTTTAAACAAACATTGGATGCGTGGGCGGTGATAAGCATTAATTTAATCAAGGTTGCGAACTTGATATAAGCACCTGACCTATTATGTGCATACGTTTGTCAGCATAATCTAAGCATTGGCTAATGCAGAAAAGGTAACTCACCAAGTAGACCGGTTTCAACCCTACTGAGAACTTATCAGGTACTGTTCAGAATTTGCCGTGGACAGGGCTCGAACCTGGGCACGTCTGCTTTGGAATCTGGTGCTCTAATCGCTGAGCCACCCTTTCCGCGGCAAATTCTGGTCAATACGTGATGAGTTCCCAATACGGACGAAACCGGTCTACTGAATGAATTGCCTTTTCCACACTATGCAATACCTAGTTTAGTCTGAGAAATTATGATTATCGGACCTTACGTTTAGGTCAGCTAGTTTAGGTAATGTTAACTAAAGTCACGAAATGAATGGTGATTCGAAGAATATCATTGGTTGCAAACTAATGCTATGCATAAAATTTCAAATGGTCATAAAAAGAAACATGTTGCACGACAGGGAATAGATTGATAACCTTTCCCTTGTGGTGCGACACAAGGTGTTTGCGCCAACTGTCTACCTGATTATTCCAGATATTGGTTGGGAAGGTTATGCGTATTCCATCCGAGTTTATTATTAACGTATCATCCAGTCGAGACTTAATTATACCTAATTCTGCAGTCAAATTGTTCATTTGTGCAGTCAGTCCTTTAATCCACGTTTCAAACTCCTCAGAAGCCATTTTTAAACTTTCACCCAACTTTTATGTTTAATCAAGTATATATAGGATTTTGCTCGTATAAATAGCCTCGATTTAGTAAAAAATTTACAAATATTAATTATTCTATGTTCACTTCAGCTTGAAGTCTGCTTCCGTCATTGTGCTGACAGTTTCATCCTATTAGAGCGCTTCTGTGAGGACTTTCTGTTGAATAAATATCGGCCCTAATTAGGACTCTTAGTGCGTTCTTAGTCTAAAAGGTGGCTATTGTCACAATCCGTCTACTGGATTAATTGTCTTTGCTACCTGATGTTTTTTTATTTTATGCTGACGACGTGTGTATAACCAGTCCAAAGTTGCGCTGGATTTGTTGTATAATGAAAGATCGGAGGTGGTCAGTTAGAATTTTAGGTTTTAAAAAATTCAAAATAGACTTCACCTGATGTCCAAGTTCAATAAAACACTTGAATTGGTATGTGAAATACAATTGCGGTTAGTGGGCGGCAGAGGTGGCATAGTGGGTAGTCTCAGACTACGAAGCTAATGTGCCTCGTTCCGCATAGTACTTGCCGAGTTCCCGATACTGGTAAAACCGATCTACTAGATGAATTGCCTTTGCTATCTAATGCAATTTTTAGTTTATACTGATAAATTATTACACAGTATACTTTGTTTTTTTAAGAGAAGAGACATTTAACTATAAAGCGGGTGTGTGTATTGCGGTTAATAGCTGGCTTATTTCGAGAATACTCAACTGCAAATAACAATCTATCAGTTGTTTACGTTCTGGGTTGACATTTTATTAAATAAATGATCGGTCTGATTTTCGGTTTCACTGCTAATTCTTGTTGCCGGTTTCTTGCGGATCGATTTTTCTGTCGTGTGGATATGCGTATTTATGCGTGTTTGTCTATTTGTAGAGGGCATTCTTATTTTATTAAAATATTGTTTGACACTTGGTTATTCTCGTATAGATGAATTGAGTTTTTTGCAGGTGTTCGCTTTGTTGGTTATTGCGTGTAAAAATTTCTTTTCCACTTATGTTTTTTTCGCATCATTTTATTCATGAGTTTTATCTTGTCCCCATGTTAACAGCGCATGATGTGACGATTGCAGTGTCGATCGCTCATATTGTTCTAAAGTTTCTGTAATTGTTAATAGTGATAATGATGCTGTTTGTGCAGCTTTTTTAATTCAGTTTGTTGCCAGTCCGATCGGATGTTGGTAGACGCTGGTCCAATTGGTGTTGGTCTCACCTAGATGCAAGAAAACTGTTGCTGATTTGTGTTATTCGTGTTCATTTGAATAAAATATCATGCTGGTGGAACATTTGAATGTTCCAGCCGGCTGCTTGGCGTTTTATACAATGGGCTTCATATTTGTATTATTATATTTTAGACGTTTTGTAGAATGGCAAATCGATAAATTGACTGTGTGCCCCGTTTCATGTATATGCTCCGAAATTGCTGATATTTCTGACGTCGCCATGTCTTTTTAAATCCATTTCTGCAGTAAATTTTAATGGATTTAGTTGATTTATTGCTTCTTCGTACGTCCAATATATATGCTACGGTACATACGTGGAAATGTTTAGAGTGAAACATTTTATGATAATTGGCAACTGATTCTTGTCATACAGCATCATGATTTCTGTGTGCTGAAGATGATGGTAGCCTTTGCATTAGAAAAGTTTGCCATAGTAGTTAGATTTAATCGCCGTGCAATTATTGAGGCTGGTATTTGAGCAAATTTAGGAAAACATTTTTGTTGCTATCCTCTGTCGTATGAATCGCTAATTGTCTGATGTCTACTTCTATGAACTGTTCTTTAAATCAAGTTTGCGAGCTTGAAGTAAACACCAACCAATTTGTATTTAACCAGTCGTTGAACAACATAGAAAAACTACCGCCAATCGCACGCACTGACGCGTTTCGACCTTCCATGATCATCATCAGAAAAGGCTGCAAACTGACCTTGAGGATCAAACCGCAAGACATATATATATATATATATATATATATATATATATATATATATATATATATATATACAAATGGATTGGTGTTTACTTTATTTAAAGAATTATTACCACCACCCGTGCAATCATTGATTGTTTAATTGTATTGTCTATGAACTGTGTAATATTCAATGACAATGGACATCGTATATATATATATATATATATATATATATATATATATATAGTGTATAGTTATTAATTCTTTTGTTTTTGCGTTATTTTGGTGGTTCAATCGCATGTCCGTTATGCTTTTGCCATTAAAATTGCAGTGGCAATCTTCTGCCATCTTCGTGAATGTGTCACTAAAAGTGCTAGTAATACTGTGGGAAACAAAATCAGGCATAAATGAACTCAAATCGTTAATTCTTTTTTATATTCAATTCAAAGCCAGTTGTACGCGATGACTACATGCAACTAAAAAACTAATTTTCAAATGATATGGACTTTTCTGTGAAAACTAGCTGTGGATATTAATAAATGACTGGGCAAGACAGGAATGTCAGATGCCGTGATAGCAATTCCTATAATCAAGTTTTCAGTCTTGATATAAACACCTGACACAGAAAGTTCATACATTTAAATACTGCTTCTTGCGAAGAACTAATATATATTAAAGTATGTATTACGTGTTGCTAACCTAGTAACAAATTAGTTCAGTTGTGACCAGAAGGATAAACCAAAGGCAGCATGAACGGAAATTATAAACTCATGCACATTCGTTTCGTGCTTACTGGCGACTCATCAGTAGGAGCAGGTGTTACGCCCTTTAACCACTATATATTTGGTCAAAGAATGTGAAATAATAGGACGTACAATCTCCAAGACGAAAGTGTAAACCTGCAATAGTGAAGCTAACATCATCAAAAGTCAACGACAATGCAACTTCAACGCTAACTCACACTATGTAATATATATACCGAGTCTGTAAAGGATACTTACAATATGGCTATTTTATTTGTAACCGATACCAACATTATTGTACCGAAAAGGTACATGGTACTAACACTATGGTTACCGAGTTGGCACATAATACCAACCTGATGGATATCAATTTATGCTATAGTTCACCGAAATATATAGTGGTTAAAGGGCGTAATACCGGCTCCTACTGATGAGTTGCCGGTAAGCAGGAAACGAATGTGCATGAGATTATACTTTCCGTTCATGCTGCCTTTGGTTTATCCTTCTGGTTACAACTGAACTAATTTGTTACTAATAAGTAGATACATTTGTCAGTATAAACTAATAATTTTTTTATAATAGAAAAGGCAATTCATCAATTAGACCGGTTTCGTCCTTATTGGGAACTCCTCATGTTTTGGCCAGAATTTGCTAGTATACAGCTGAAAATTGCGTGTAGTGTGCGGCAGCATATCTCGGTGGTTAGAGCACCAGCTTCCCATACTGACGTGTCCAGTTTCGTGCCCTGTCCGCGGCAAATTCTAGGAAGTACGTGATGAGTTCCCAATAAGGATGAAACTGGTCTACTGGAAGAATTTCCTATACTATACTAAACAGTACTTAGTTTATACTGAAAAATGTTTACATCACGATCGCAACCTTGATTATAGTAATTCTGTTATGCTAATCAGTGCAGAAGTTCACACTGACCAGCGAGGATCAGTTCACAATTTTTGTATGTACATAATGGGCAAGGTGTTTATATCAAAATCGTAACCTTGATTATAGTAATTGTTATCAAGGACTGCGCGACCAATGGTTCGTTTAATTATCAGTAAGGAAGTTTGAAACGCGTTATTAAATGTAAATAAGGGCAGATTTGATATGTTCAGCAACTGGTTAAAAAACGTGATTCGTGCCTATCTCTGGTCCTCCAAATCGGTTTAAATAAATACTAGTTGGCTTGAGAATTGCACTTATCAGAGCTAGTACTTTTAATACTCAATTTACGTATACAGAATGTAACTTTTCAGATTTTCATTTCCAATCGTATAAATACGGAACCCAGCGACAAAAATTTTTTTCGACTTTTAGTTAACACGTTAGTTAGTTGAAAATGAAGTTCATGTTTGTCTCCTCTAAATACAAGTTAGCTATCATGCCGATTTTGTGTTAAAGGTAATTATTTTCCTTTTACCTTCACTGTTTAATGTCTGCGCTTCTTGTGGAAGACGACTGAATAAATTGAAAACAAAAGGTTGGACTTACATTTTTCTGCTGATTTAAAGTAGAGCAATACTTGGCCGAGCTTCGTACACCTGCCGCCTGAAGAGCAGACAGGCGCAGCTGCATTTGTGATGTGGCTTGTTCAGCAGATTTTCCTGCTGCTTCTGCTAGTTGCAACGCTTGAGTTGGCGAACAAGTTGTTTCAGCAAGGCGTGTCACATCATCACTTGACTTCTGAAGATTTAGTCGAAACCTATGTTGCAGTTCGGGGAAATATGCCGTTTCGGATAAATTCATTGGATTAGTGCTTCCAATGTTGTTCAAATTTGGCTGTGAACTACTGTGAACGTGTGGTACAGTTTGTGCTCCACCCGCTTCACGGCTCACCAGTTTGGTTTGGGCGGCGGCTGATGTTTCTCGGGAGAAGCAAAGCCGATCTGGAATACTGAGCGTTCCGGATTCTCGTTGACGTAAGGCATCCTTATTTAGAGGCAGAAAGGTGAAGGGATTGAATTAAGATGTAAGAATTCATTTGACGCGTACCATTTAAGTAGAATCTCTGCAGAGGATACATAGACCCTCTTTAGGGTTCAAAAATATAAGGATATCCTGAGATATGTACACGATCTGTTCAAATGAAATAGTTTAAACAGCGAAGTCGCCCTAATAGCCGATGGTGTAGACTATAAAACTGTAACAGGACTGGCCTTATAAAGAAGTACACTGACGCTATTGTGACTGAGCAATACGAACTTCTGAATCTGTATATACTCACCTAAGACTAGAAACACTGACGTAGGCCAGAATCTAGCGGCAGACAGGTAGCAGTAATTAGGCCGAGTTGATTCTAAGAGCCCATTTAGCGGCACATCTCTAACTTTATCTTTGTAAATGCATGCATGTATCTATGTATTTATGTGTATGCACGCATGTATGTATGCATATATGTATATGTATGCAAGTATGTATGTATGTATATATCTAATTATGTATGTAATTATGTTCAAACATATGTATATATTTATGCGTGTATGTTTATATGTGTATAGGTAAGTTTGTGTGCACGCATGTCTCTATGTATCTAAACATGTAGGTGAATATGTGCGTACGTGTGTACGTGTTTAGGTGTGTATTAATTTATGAATTTGCAATGTGCCCATGTGTGAACGTATGTTTGTGTGTCTATTGTAAATATTTAGTTATGCATCACATGATTTATGTAAGTAGTGAGTGTATATTATATATATATATATATATATATATATATATATATATTCATGCATGCATGCATACTTATCTATGCACATGGAAAGGGTTCTATATATATAACATATTTCTAATTAGGAAGAAAAAACATTAATAACAAAGTGGATAAAGACCATTTATTTCGAGATTACTAAACATCGCTCTACAATCTTTCATTTATATACATTCTGGGTTTTCAATTGATTATGCTGGTGGTAACAAATCTGACTTGCTTTTACTTCTATTTCTTGTTTTGGCTGATTGGTAAATGTGTATGCGTTTGTGTTTATTTTTGTGCCTGTTTGCATGTAACGGCCATTCTCGCTGTATTACAAAGTGATGTTTGAGATCTGGTCATTATTGTTTTGATGGCTTGAGAATTAACCATTTGTGCGCATTGTTCGCTGTTAGGTGTACGAGTGCTATTTTTCCCAGTGTAGTTTATCGTTTCACCTTGTTGCGCAAATTCGTATTCTAAACACATGTTAACAGTGCCAGTGTGGATTGCAGTGTTGAACGCTCATATTGTTTGGAAACTTCTCAAACCATCAATACAGTAATGACCAGATCTCAGACATCACTTTGCAATACTGCGAGAATGATCTTTACATGCAAATACGCACACGCACACGCACAAACACAAATGTATACACACTTACCAACCAGGCAAAACAAGAAATAGTAGTAAAGCGAGTCAGATTTGTTGCCACCAGCATAATCAATTAAAAACCCAGAATGTATATAAATGAAAGATTGTAGAACGATTTTTAGTAATCTCGAAATAAATGGCCTTTATCCACTTTTTTAATAATTTGTTCTTTCTTCCTAATTAGAAATATACTGTGTAATATTTGAAGGCAATGGACATAATAAAAATTTAAAAAAATATATATATAGCACGGCTCGCGTTAGTTACTTTTTATATAGGCCCTTCTTATGGACGTTTTTATTTCTAAATTTATAGAACTGTATCTTTGATGTGACGATTATGTTTATTAGTGTTCATAATTTTAAGTGAAAAAATGGTCTTCAGTTTTTTTATTTATGTATTTATTCTAGAAAATATTTCGTTTGTTTAAAGTTTTATTTTGTAAATTACAATTTGACTTTAGTGTAGACATGTGAAGTTTGAGCTTTGTTCACCGGTTCTGGGCGTAATTTGCTTTGCGTTATCTCTGTTTTGTCTTAAGAACTGGATTTGCGTATTTGCTCTTTATTTATTGTGCGCATCCTCGGGCGAAAATTCAACAAAATTGTGCGGACTTTTATGACACTAAACAAGTTGACATTGTTGTACATTAAAAATTTTGTAAATAACAAAGGTTTGCTCAGTCAGAGCATTGCCTTCTTATTCTGGACCGACAAGAACAGTACACGAATGACCTACAATCGTGATATCAAAGTATTTCAGTGTTTGCGGTTATCTAAGCAGACGAATTCGGCTAGAAAATTTGGCGCCTTCAGCACAATTCATCTACTTAAATAAAATTTCGCTTTATTCGATGCACTCAAAATTTCTGTGCCTCACTAGATTATTTAAGATAAGTGTCAATCTGTTCAAACTGTATTTATTTAATAACATCTATATGAGAATTTGAGGAATGAGCAGTTCTTCAATTTGATAAAATTTCATTTTCTTCATGCAAAAGCAAAGGGTACTATAAATTTATTATGGCTCGCGTTCAAAAAGAATTATTCAGAATACTAGGTGAACTAGTGACGTTAAAATGTCGAGCGCAAGCCACGTTATTGTGGAAAAGAACATTATTCTCAGTGTATTAAGGGATTACGGTTCCCAAGTGATTTGGTGCGCAGTTTACGCAAGTCCAAACTACGAGTCAACCGAAGAAATCTCACAAGGATGGTGTTTTCCAAAATTGAACAGTTAAAGGAAGATGAAGCAGTGTTACGCGCGAGAATCGGGGGTGTATCGTTTGCATTGAATGATCTGAGTCTTTTCTCATGAATGAGATTTCTGATGTTTTTGCCAGCTGTTAAGACGAAAGACAAAACAGGTCTATTGAAAAATTTAGAAAATGATTTTAAACCTGGAGTTTTGTGTGATTTAATACCGACCGAAATTGATAAACACGTGCCTAAATTATGAAAAATACAAATCGATCAGCTAACAATAGAGGCGCTATTGACTAGGCTCCACATTTGGAATCGTCCAAATGAGCAGAACAGCATGCATTGATAAAGCAGCATTTAAATTTGCTTAAAGACATCAGCAGAAATGCAGACATCAAAATATTACGCGCTGATAAAGACAAGAGCGTAGTTATAATGGACAAATCTGACTACTCACAAAAGATGGAAAACGTGTTAAAGGACAATACAAAATTCACACGTCTAGACGATAATTCAGGTGAAATAGACAAGGTGGAGCGCAAAGTCATAAATGAAATTAAGATTTTGACAGATGCCGGTTTTATTGATGAGGCCACTGCACAGAAGCTCAAGTCAGTTGGATCATCTACACCACCAATGTACGGATTAACAAAAACAAACAAAAAAGGTTGTCCTATGAGGTCAATTTTATCAATGGTAAATTCTCCGTTTCATGCGTTGGCCAAATGGTTAGTTCGTATATTGGAACCATTGCGCAAACTACTAGGCAATTATTCATTTTCCGATTCTTTTTTGTTTGTAAGCAGAGCTGAAGACATAAATGTTAAAATCAAGATTATGATGACTTTTAATGTTACGTCTTTGTTTGCAAATGTTTAAATTGACGAAACCATTGACAAAATTGTCCACGGGGAAGAACAAAAATTATTACCATCTCCGGTGCCAGGTCACATTCTACGCAAGCTTATCTTATTATGCACGAAAGTCGTGTGGTTTCGTTCTAACGGAAGCATCTATAAACAAACGGATGATATGGCAATGGGGAGCCCCCTATCTCCAGTGTTGGTTGAGATTTTTCTCGTGCATCTTGAGAACATGTCATTAAGGAGTGACATAAGTATATGTGCTCAATATATACGGTACGTGGATATTTTACTTCTCATTAAGAACAGGTCGCAATCACAAACATTGCTTCAAAGTTTTACCAAAGCGCATAAGTTTATCGGTTCTCGTCAGTGCACAAGAAAGATGATTTTCTGCCTTTCTTAGATGTACGACTAAAGAATGATACTAGTGGTAAATTAAAGAGAAAAAATTACCATAAACCAACCTGGTCTGTACAGTATTTGCATTACAGCAGTTTTGTGCTGTTTCAAAATAATCATCAGTTCGTGGCTGCTTTGCATGAATTGTCAGGTTGGTTAGTCCAGATTCAAAAAACAACGAATATAATAATGCAATAAATGATTTAATGACTATCCTAGACAATTAATTGAATCAATCATTAAGTGGGGAAGTCAACAGAAACAGAGATATTTCGGACCAGAAAAGAAAGCAGTTTACCTGAACATCCCATTTAAGGGGGATGCAGTTTCCCGAATAGCACAAAAGAAATCTGAAGTGGCATTAACACGCACATTAAATGCAGCTAAACTATGAGTGTTATTTAAGGTAACACACTTGCCTTTACCAGCAATCAAAGAGAAGCAGCCGTTAATGTCGATATCAAATATTATTTACCAATATACATGCGCAAGTTGGCGATCAACTTACGTATGCTGACCGAATTACTCGAATGAGAGAACATTGCAACTTAAACGCCTGTTTTAAATCAAACGGTGAATACACGTCTGCTATTGCGCAACACATCATCGAAACATCGCACGTATGTTCTCCAGACGTAGTATTCAAAGTAATTACTAAATGCAAAAACAAAAGGGAGTTAGCCACATACGAAGCCTTATGGATAAACAAATTGCAGCCGGATTTATGCAAGTAGAAGAAGCATGTTCTGGCATTGAGTTTGAACTGGATGTGACGCACGCAATTTTGATTGGTTGTTCCCTAATTTCACACTCTCTTCATGTTTACATTTTACTAGCTTGTTTTGCCATTCCATTTATATATAAAGAGATGTTCATTTGTAGATACTTGAAAATAATATGAGTAACGTTTCTTGTATCTGATAAAATGTTTTTTTCATAGGGAAAGGGTACTATGAATAAGATATTAATGGTTGTGTTGTCTTATTATTCAATCATAGAAGAACTGTCGGTAATAATAACAATAATGCACATTCAATTTTAACGTATTTTTTACGCTGACTTATATTCTGCTTCAGTTATAATAAGTTTATAAACATTTAAAATCAAAGTTCTCTTAGGATTAATTCCAAATTACTGTTGTTTTTCGGGGATAGTTTAAAATTGATCATGGCGTTCCTTCAAATTACATTGAAAGTTTTATTTTCCATTGAATTAGTCACTTATTTTGTGTACTTCGCCTGCGTGCGAATTTTAAGTGCTTACAATATTTTTATGCCAAAATGTGTCAGGTCTCAAGTGTTGATTTGTTGCATTTATCAGATAGTTTATTAAGTAATTTTGATACATTTCATGCAGATTTTAAGAATTTTCTATTGTCATGTGACGAGCGGATAGTCCCACATTAGACAAATAATTCAGAACTCTAGGATGAAATCTTCTGGCCTGCTATCAAATCGCTCGAACTGTCCCCGTAAGTCATCGCAAGGACCGTCCGATTTCCTGCCATACTCACACCGTACGCAGCGTTCCGGTCCCTCATCTCATCCTACGCAACTTAATGCACATAGATCAGCATCTAGAACAACTGCCAGTCGCCCACAGTCAGATAGGTGTCCTCCACGTGGCCAATCCGGGTACTTCGTAAATACATCATCGTATACATGGAGACAATGAAGTAGAAATTGTATGAAAATGTGTCGAGATAGTGCCGTGTGTGAATTTCCGCCGTGGCCCACAGGCAGCCCACACAAGAACGAAGCTCATATCTACAGACAGACACGTACGGCGGCAACCGACGCGTATTACTTCTGTTACGCAGAATACCGCTTCATTAATGTTTGTTACCGATCCCCTCTCAGGAATCGCGTTTACGATTGACACTAGTATTGAAATATCGTTAACGCCCAATTTCCCAGTACCATGCAGCACAGATGTACAGTTAAAGATCGCCAATATTCATTCAATCGAAACAAATGACTTGAAAAATCTAAGAGTATCATTAGGCCTACGTCTTTTGTTCCCGTGGACGTCTCTCGTCGCGGACGGCCAAGATTTACTGGCGAAGTTTGAACTGATAATTCATACAGCCGAAGGTTTCCTGTTATACCTGGTTAAGAAGTTAATTGTACGTACCTTTATTGGTAGTGACGATCGTCTAATTTCTTTACTCAAAAGCAATTACGCGAAATCGTCAACTCTTTTACAATGATTACAAACGTTGGAATAACAGATTCCACCAGTACAACTAAACTAAATACGCGACACTATTTACTAATTCTATCATGATTCGAACAGTACTTTCACATCCCACTAGAGAACACCATCCGCCTGTTTATATTTCGAAAGCCATGTACATATGTAAGCAAATTTATCTACAAGTGGACGTTATGCAGCCCACTCTGAAGCCAAAGTACACTGGGCTTTCACTGGTCGATTGATGCCTGCATTTGTGTTCTGTATTCGGACCCTAATTACAACAGAATTTGATAACGATCATGTGTCACCAACACGTCAATCGTCAACTAGTACGTCAGATCATCAAAAACAATGTAGCATGAGAGGAGCTAGTACAGAGCATACACAATAAACGTTAACTAGACCCCGTCGACGAGTTCGACTTGAACTTTACGTAGACGATATCAATCATGGCGAAATGCGTGATGCAGTATGGCTAACGTGCATACACCTATCTTAGAGGCATTTTTATCTCCACATTGATAAAACCATATTTCAGTGCAGCATTAAAATTTATTCGTGGTCAGTTTGTTAAGTTAACACAAAAATTCATTTAGGTTAATTAATTCATTTCAAATAAGTTTTTCTGCTTCATTTACACACACACACACACACACACACACACACACACAGTCAAGCGTGACATTTGGTTAAGAAAGAGCGTTTGCCTTTGTCTGTTCTGAGTGATGCTTTATGGCCTGGGCCAATGACAACCACAAACAATTGATGACTTTTTAGATAAACTGCTGTTGTGACACAATTAGCTGTTAAAGGATAGGACACAAGAATTTGCACTGTTCCATTTCGCGCAGGTTTTATCGCACGCACAACTTAACTTTACTCACATTATTTTACAAATTACAGATAGTCTATTTCTGATAAAATTACCACTTACTTCCTATAATGCATGCATAGTTTTCTTTGTCCTAATCATCGGAGCAATATTTTTCATTATGCTCATTTGGTCATTCTACTAATCAGCACGTTTGATGCAACGTGTTCAATTTGCGTTTGTGTACAATAACTTGAGTGTTCAATTTTCTCGGGATATTTTGAAATAGACGCACTGATGTGGGCTAAACTACCAATAGTAAGTAGCCTTCAGACTAAGCAAAGCTTTTTAGACTTTCTGACACCCTTCTAGCTAGAGAAAGTCTGTTGGATTGTCGACCGCGCCAGAGTCTTATTGTACTGAGTATTATATATATATATATATATATATATATATATATATATATATATATATATATATATATGTGTGTGTGTATGTATGTATACATACAGTGAAACCTCGAGATACGAGCTGCTTAACATACGGGTTCTTTGAGATACGAGCCGGAGCTCGGACCATATTTTCGTTCAAGATACGGGACGCTCTGGAAACGCAGCTTGTATCTCGGATTTGGCTCGTATTTTGAGCGAAAATATTGCCCCAGCTCCGGCTGGTATCTCAAAGAACACGTATGTTAGGCTGCTCGTATATATATATATATATATATATATATATATATATATATATATATATATATATATATATATATATATATATATATATATATATATATATATATATATATATATATATATATATATATATATATATATATACGTCAGTCTGCCATCGTTCTCTGATGATGACCATGAAGCGCCGATACGCGTCAGGCCGTGCAACTGGCGGTTAGCTTGTTTTGCATTGTGAATGTTTAAATGAAATGGTTTTTCAGTTTTATCTCAAATCAACGTAAACTATTAGACTAATTTTTCAAACGGGCTCTTTGTGTTTGTATGTTTTCGCCAGCCCATACGCCACTGGCACTGCTTCATCGTTATATTTAATTCTTTTGCACGAAAGGCTACAGGAGATTGTGAGGCTAAATTATCGTATAAATAAGGTGCTTGATGTAAACTTCTTGTGGAGTAACATTGCAGCTTCAAATTTACTGTGAGCTAGTTGGCGAGGAATTTGCATCGGCAATGGGATGACAACGTCGCATATTCCTTGCCCTCTAGCCATCAGTACAGCTAATTAACTTGTTTTGGCCTTCTCTAAAAACCCTCAGCCTTATCGTTGAGAACATCCAGTTCTTGCTTGCATGCAAGAGATGGCCGTATCCTGTTTGATTTAGCAATTCCCATGGTAACGGCGTCAGCACGAGTGGTTCGACTACACCGTACATCACAAGATAGTATTGTTACGGTTATAGGTAAATAAACGTCAGTCGAATAAATACTGGTAAACGTTATGCGTCAGCCTATAATGTTAAAGATAAGTTGATAAAGGTCGCTTTCTATTACATTGAATTCATAATCTACAAATTAATGACTTGATATTGCAATAGGTACATCATTTTCTCGTACCTTACATTAAAATACGTAGGCCTTTCCAGTGATACCACAAAAGAGTTTTTTATACCACTATAGTAAACAATTAGATTAAAAATTAAAACTACTTCTTTTAAAGTTGACAAATGCTTTGTTAAATGCGTACCTGTGCTTTAATTCGACTAATCTCGGCGTTGGCCAGATTCAACTTGTGACTTATCGCCTGAAACTCTAATCCACGCTTTAACGACTGCTCAGCAAGAAGGCGTTCCGCGGTTAAAGCGCGTTTAGCGTATATTGCAAGTCGACCTGTCGGC
Organism: Eudiplozoon nipponicum; assembly: GCA_029291075.1. Classification (NCBI taxonomy): domain Eukaryota; kingdom Metazoa; phylum Platyhelminthes; class Monogenea; order Mazocraeidea; family Diplozoidae; genus Eudiplozoon; species Eudiplozoon nipponicum. The sequence goes on from JAQBSW010000593.1 coordinate 127,455, forward strand.
TTCAATGCACTCGGAATCTGTCCTCCGTGGCACGTAGGCAGTTCCGGTATTATGCTGCTATTGCTGAATCCAGGGCTCATTGAGAGTTCAGCGTTCTCTGCGTCTACAAGAAGCCTTTCCAATTTCCGGTTATCAGCTGTCAATTTTTTAACCTGAACTGTGAGTTCTGCATTGTGCTGAAAATTGTAACAGGCAGACTAATGCACAATTTGGAATATTTTTGATTCATTGCGTTTAAAATACCCCATTTGAAAGAACAATATGGAATTAAAATTTTTTTCAATCAGTGAAAAATTCAAAACATATTTTCTTTCCCTTAGTATTGTCATTCTGTCCAGTGTGGTAATTTATTATGTAATCGCACGAATTATGAGAAAATTCTTCAACATGATGTTTAAGGAAATTTTTAATAAAATTACCATTGGCAGCGCAAAGAGCAGTTTAAGTAAATAAAATAAATATTTTCATGTTGTTTTGCATTAAACTACACTATATGTTAATTGAGATGAGAATAAAAAAGGAATATTTTTTCACTGTGTCTAACAAAATTTCTTTAGACTAAAAAAACAAATTTATAAAATTTTAAAAACGAAAAAGGAAAATTTTTTTAAGTGTATGAAAAGATTAAATATTTCAGTACATTCAAACGGAGAGAAACGGGATAAATGGTGAATGCTTCTTATTTTTGTACGAATTGAATCAAACCTAATTCATTTTTTATAGCCTGAAAGGAAACTGGAGAAAATATTTCAGCTATATTGACCTGGTAAAGGTAATATGAAGTATATATATATATATATATATATATATATATATATATATATATATATATATATATATAGTCTTCCATTTTATGTCGGTGATTGTTTTTATGTGGTTAAAATGGATAATTCGATCGTTTTGAAAACCTGTCCTTTTATCTACATGCATTTGTCAGTACAAACTAAGCACTGTATAATGTAGAAAAAGTAGTTCACCCAATAGGCCGGTTTTGTCCTTATTGGGAATTCTTCACGTACTGGCCAGAATTTGCCTCGGACAGGGCTCGAACCTGGGCACGTCTGCTTCGCTATCTTGTGCTCTAACGACTGAGCCACCCTACCGCACACTGCACACAATTTTCTTTTATATATTAACTAATGTTTCTTGGTTAGTCTTTCCTGTAAGTGGCTCTAAATAGTCCTTCACTAACTTGAATCTTGGCAGAAATTATCTTTGGCTAGCAAGACCTGAATTCCTATTGGCCTATTTTACAAACTCAAACTATTCCTCATAGAAATGCACATTAAGCTACTTTTGAAGACTTTTATTAATACTACTATTACGTCGTACATATTCTTTTTATAGAAATTATTCCTTTAATGAATAAGTATGATATAATCTTTATATAATTTAGCATTGATTAATAATGGCAATCAGTTATGTGTGTAACCGCATGGTAACATCGTAGGCCTACTGTGAAACGATAAAATTAACCTATTTTATCTAGAAAAGATAAGAGCTTCAATTTGGAAAAATTTTGACTTTGCATTGAATCGAATAAGAACATTCAATATTTCTGCATTGAATGAGCCCATAAGATACTCTAGAAATACGTGAGCTCGCAGAATATACTATGACTGTCGTAAATAATTTCGCAAAAATCGCAAATAATGGTTTGTCAAATGCAAGCATCATAGCGTTAGACAAATAGAAAATTAGTGAAAAAAGGAGAAATCATTTAAACGAAACTAAGGTAGATATGCTAAATAAAAGGCAAACCTTTTGAAGCCTTACAAAACAACAATATTCTGGTTAAATTAGGCAACATGGCAATAGTTTACTTTAATCAAGGTTGCGATCTTGATATAAACACCTGACCCATTATGTGCATATATTTGTCAGTATAAACTAAGAATTTTATAGTGTAGAAAAGGCAATTCATCTAGTAGACCGGTTTCGTCCTTATTGGGTACTCATCACGTACTAAATTTCCCTTTCTCCACCTTACAGTTCTTTGTTTATGCTGACAAAAGTATCTAATTAAGGGGTCAGGTGTTTATATGAAGATCGCGACCTTGATTAAAAGTAATTTTTATCACCACCCGCACAACTAATGTTCGTTTAATTATATAGCACTGATTGGTTTTTGTAACGTATTTTGTGCTGGCCCAGGCAATAAAGACTAAAAGGATTAATGCAAGAGTCATCACTTTGGATACTAGAAAAAAACATTTTCACGATGAATTGTTTCCAAGAGAAGTTTAATTCGCACTTGAATGATGACAATTGTTATTCAATTTTCCTTATTTTCAATTTTTGTAGGAGGCAAGTTTAGTTTATCCAGGTATTAGAATTTCATAATCACTTCTTTATTGCGCTAAAAATTATACATGTTGTTACGGACTAAAACTGAGCTTCTGGTGGCAAAATTAACGTTAAAATGGATATTTATTTCTATTTGTAATAAACAATCCAACGTGCCGTAAACTGGTCGTATATAAGTATGAAATTACCATAAAATAGAATTATACATGACTCATTCAGAGTCGCATCCGGTTAGTTTTATGTCCTAGTTATGTCACTCCTATTAATTATTGGATTTGGAATAACTGCACGTCATAATTAGCATCAAACAGTTGACAAGTTGTGTTTTATTGGAACAAGTCTAGTGTATCTATCCTGACTCTGAAGTTGTGCAATATCACTACGTAAGCTAGCAACTTCTCTACATAAGAAACGCAAAGTTTCTTGTATAGTCAAGTGGTTTTCGGTATCTGCCCTGACTGGCTGCATCGTGACAGAATCTGCTATTACATCATGTACTTGTGATTCTTGCTGTTTATACACGCCGTCTAACCCTATGAGTTTTTGTTGGTCAATCAATGCTCATTGTGTCAAATACTTCCAATGTTGTTCTAAGCCTAATTGGTAGCTCAGCTGTGAAAATTGAGTTGACTACATCTCTAGATATATTCAACCTGGAAGCTTTTGTGCAAAGGCGTTCATAAAATTCGGACAGTAGTTGACGCCCCATTTTTTCTAAGCGTAATAATTCGCACATTTGCGCTGATCTTCCAGGCTGATATCTCTGTTGAATTTCAGCCATTAATAACTCAAATGCATTGTACGGCTTTTCTTCCACAGTTCTGTCTCTGAAATTTTCCAAAGCATTTCGGAAATTTTCAGGCAATGCCATCCATGCTGCAACAAATTTCTCCATAGGGTTTACGATATTATAAGCACTAAATATCATTTGGGCATCTCCTACCCAACTTGAATGTTTTTCTGATTTGTACTGTGGTAGACTTAAAATTCTTGGACTGGCGCGGTCGCCAAATTTTGTTGAGGCCCCTAACCTATTCGAGTCTGAAAGCCCCAAAGATGCCAGATCCCTTGAAGTCCTAAAATTCACAGTAGAGTCTGATAGGCTTACATTACTATTTGTGTCTCCTAAGTTCAAGTCCGCAATGTCCTGCACTAACCTACTTGTGTCCTCAAATTTAAGATCTGTCTCCATATCTATATGGTAAAACAATTAAATCGACACTTAATGTTAGGCAATCGGAATGCGAAAGTTGTATCGTATTACTCCTGAATAAATAATCTGGAAAGAAATATACGTGAACAACAGAAGAAATCAAATATACCTGTTCCAAGGCGTCACCTTCAATATTATGTTATATCAGAACAAAGGCAATTGATGGAGAAATATATTTTATGATGATGTAATCGTTTAAATACCAGTCACGGAGCGAGATACTCGAAAAACTGAAAAATGGCGCACAATTCAAAATCAAGTATTTAAACAAAGAATGTTCTGGAAAATAAAAATAAAGACATTCTTTTTAAATAAAATTCGTTACAATCAGCCATAGTGGTTTAAATTTATCAGTCAATGTTATTATACATAAAGCGCAGGATTTAACTTCCTCCAAACCTATTAGATAACGGCAATCCTTCTGATCACAACAGTCTATACAATTTCATGAGTTGTGCGAGGTTAAATAGTAAATATTTATTTTAAAATTTGTGATCGAAGAGAATTTACAATTGGTTTTTCCTCCAGTCACTCGATCTAATCAGTTTGGCGCTAAAAAATACTCCCTATTCATTAACACGGCTGTCATAAAAGTTTCAAGTAACAAAATGCAAGACAATTTCGATCCAAGTAAATCTAACTTTGTTTTTTTTTATTTTTAAGGTCACGTTGTTAGGACATTCTCTTAAAAAGGCGAGTTATACAAAGCATAAATTAGCGCTGGGGATATTAAAAGAAATGGTACCACTTTTATGGCAATTGATTTGCAAACCCATATTTATTTCTATAATGCTTTCTTGCATAGTCTAGCTAATAAAAAGAGATCTACGGATCATCGGCAAAGCATGTAAGTGATGAAGTTGTGTGTGTAATCAAACAAAATAAAATAAATTGGTTTAAAGGTGCTTACTATTTTTAAGTTCTTTTTACTATTTCTGGCAATAAAGTGTTTACGATACAACCTAACAAGACTGCCGCAAATGAGGATTAACATTTTTTCTAGGAATGCTACTGAATATTGGAAAATAATTTATCTAATTGGCAAAAAAGATTCAAGACTAATTGACAACAGAGCATTGCAAAATCATATCCATTTAAATCATGAACACAGATGGAAAGAATAATCATTGAAACAAATTGATCAAGGAATGCATATCTAGGCATGGCGAAGTGAATTTATTCGAAAAGTATGATATGCTATTTTGGCTTGGGGGCTGCGATGTGGTAAACATTAAGTGCTCAAAATCAGAGAATTACTAGGTGATGACTTATATTAACAGACATAAAATGATAATAAATCTTTGAAAGAAACATGTTGCACGACAGAGAATAGATTAATTTCCTTATCTTTGATGCGTTCAACAAGATGTTTGCATCCATTGTCCTCCATTTGACTCCGAATATTTCGACTTCCGGTTTCGGAAGCCTTTTTCAACGAAAAGCACACCCCACAAAAAATTTGGAAATCAATATGTCAAGTGGTAAATTTAGTTTAAACTGTCTCATTTATACTTATTGCTAGATCTCTTAAGCATAAATGTCTTTTCACTAGGTAAGTGTATATTGTATATATGCTTACATTTGTACACCCATCGACATGTAATTACAGTGATTTAATAACACATACCGACGACTTATTAGATAAGCGTACGCCATGCCTATGTGTATGAGCTCTCGTTTTTTTGGATTCAGAAGTAATCAGTTATTGCATGTGTACGCTCATCCCAGTGAAATAACACCTATTTAACAACATCTGATGATTCACTAGATAAGCGTGCACTACTAATTTTGGTATATGTCTGGGCGTTTGTTTAAGATTGAGAAATACACAGTTACATATAATTAGCGGCACATGTATCACCTGTCCATGTGAAGCCTAAATGATACATGTCAATTCCTCTTTGCAAACGTCAGTTCTATTTTTACACTTACATTAGTTAGTCATTATTCACGGTTACCTCACCTGATAAACCTTAAAATGTATTCGCCTTTGCTTATCTAGTTAAACTAAAGATAGAAGAAAGAGAATACAGGGTGGCTTGTAGAAAGTTTCTGTGTTTCCAGATGGTTTTAATAAAACATAATGTGTAAACAGTATCATTAAGTATTACAGATGCAGTTTAAATATTCATGTTAAACCAACTGAATTGCCTTTATCACTTTTCTTTCAAACTAAACTTTTAAAGTTGTGTGATATGACTCGAAAGCAGTCAAGATTGTGATCATGGGACATTCTTTATGGACACATTTGCTTACTACTTAGTGCGCCAAACATCAGTTCTAAAATAATCAATTTTCAAGTCCAGTCAAAGCGATAACATATTTTCGTCCAGCTTTATCTAATAATCAACACGCAGTTATTTGTACGAAAAAAAGCAATTACCGTATAAATTTTGCTTGAGGTGATGCGAATCTAGCATTAAATTCGTTCAAATATAACAATAAGGATAAATCACAGTCAGCATGAACGGAAAGTATAATCTCATGCACATTCGTTTTGTGCTTACTGGCGATACATCAATATTACGCACTATACTCACTAACTATATAATTTTTCAAGGAATGTGGGACAATTGGACGGTACCGTTCCCGGTCGCTTCACACCATTAGCCATGCGACCAGGCACATGTACCAATTGTCTGAACCTCCGGCTCCTCTCGTACTAAGCAGGATTACCCTACAAAACGACCAGTTGTAATTTACTGATTAGTATGTACTCAACAGTAGTGTAAAACTAGCCTGTCTCACGACGGTCTAAACCTAGCTCACGTTCCATATTAGACGGTGAACATTCCCACGCTTGGTGAATTCTGCTTCAGAATGATAAGAGCCGACATCGAAGAATGAAAAAACGTCGCCACTGTGAACGCTTGGCAGCTACAAGCCAGTTATCATTGTGGCAACTTTTCTGGCACCGCTTGCTTTAAACTCCGTATATGCAAATCAAATGGATTAATAGGCCATATTTCCACGGTCTTTATTTATACTGAAAATCAAAATTAAGTGAGCTCTTTCCTTTTACTCTACGCCAATTTTCTCTCGCGGCTGAGCTCACCTTAGGACACCTGCGTTGCCATGTGATAGATGTCGTCACTGCCCAGTCAATCTCCCTGCCTGACAGTGTTTTCAGAGCGGTTCGCACGCCACCAAGCGGATCACCTGAAGCAATCCGAATGACCTAGAGTGATGGAAAGGTTACCACAGTGATAACTGGCTTGTGACGACCAAGCGTTCGTAGTGACGTCGCTTTTTGGTCCTTCGACGTCGGCTCTTCCTATCATTGTGTAGCCGAATTCACGAAGCGTTGGATTGTTCACCCAATAATAGGGAACGTTAGCTGGGTTTAGACCGTCGCAAGACAGTTTTGTTTACCCTATTGTTGATTACATACTAACCAGTAAAGTAAAACTGGTTTTTGCAATGATAATCCTGCTCTGTACGAGGGGAACCGCAGGTTCAGACATTTGGTATATGTGTCTGGTCGAAAGGCCGATGTTGCGAAGCTATAGTCTGAGTGATTATAAGACTGTATCGCCCAATTGTCCCGCATTCCCCTCCCAAATATGTACTGAGTATATGACGTAACTCCGGCTCCTACTGGTGTGTCGCCAGTAAGCACGAAACGAATGGGCACATGAGATTATACGTTCCATGCATATTTGTTACTTGGTGCGAAACACCTAATACACAATTGCATATACACTAGATCTCTGCAACAAACAGTATCTAATTACTGCATCATTTTGAACTAAACATTTTAGTATCTATTTAGGTATATTTCCTAAACAATCGTTGTATTTTATCTACATGCCGTGTCACAATGTTGTGGCTTAGCATGTTGTGAGACCTATTCCAATGTTAAGAATAGACGCAAATTTAGTTGCAATAATCTTGAACTATCCAAATCTTAGCTGGTGGTCTCACCAGTCCAAGACTACCTAACCGAGACCTTTCTACCTAAGAATCTCTCATCGGACGGACAGAGTATGTCATCAGTCAATGTTGTATTTTGATACAGTGACAAAAATCGATTTACCACGTTTGGCTGACATGGGTCGGTGATGAACCCTTTGTTTATGAGATCCCTCCATCATAGCGTGACTTCTATCTTTAGGTACACGACGTTTTTCCAGTGAAACCTAAGGTCCTTTTGATAACCAAGATGCCTTCCATATCGGTACACAGCGTGCTCTGCCCCTTGATGCCTGAGATGCACACGATAATCTTGGTATACCAATTTTGTGCCCCAAAAATCAAGAGAAAGAGAAAGTTGTGTTTAAATTTTGATGTCATCCACAGCTTAAAATGTACCTCAAGCTTCAGTGACCAAAAGATGTCGAGCACATAGATGCGGCGGTCGCACCATAATGGTGGGATATACTGGACGAAGTGTTCAACTACTACTCATGTCGGATAACCATTTATCCTGAATATTTCTTTCAGTTTCATCAGTTCTTTGTCTTCATATTTTAAATCCACTATTTTAAGACTTCGTTTTATCATGGATTTTAGAATTCTTACTTTCATCCAAAACGGGTTTTTGGAGCCGTAATTCAGCAGGATACGCGAATAAGTATACTTCCTATAAATATATTTTTCTAATATCTGGCCCATTTGATTTAATCTCACATCCATTAAAGATAATTCTACTTGTCTTTCTTTTTCCACCGTATATTTTAACTCTCCTAGTTTATTTTTTAAATACAGAAACTTCTCCAACTCCTTATTCCTATGATTCCGAATTAAGAAGACGTCATCTAAGAATCTTAAATATAAGTTTGATTTGAGGGGAGATCTGAACAAGAGATGTTTTTCTAAATAATGCATGTAAATATTAGCGACTGGGATCGATAATGGTTGTCTCATAGAAAAACCTTTAACTTGTAGGTAGAATTCATTTATAAATAAAAAGTATGTATAGGACATAAAAATTTAAAACTTTCTATAACACTCCTTAACATCATTTTACTCTCTTCTAGTATTTCAGGGTATTCCGTTAAACAACGTTGGACACATTAATGCAACCTGCACCGAAATGTTAGTATACATAGATACTGCATCCAGGCTTACCAGTTTACTGTTTTCCAATAATTTATATTTACTAATAATTGTAGTAGAGTAATAAATGTTCTATAATTAATAATCTATAAAATATGTGTATTTTCTTATTCTATGGCATATAAATTTAGATATTTTATGCGTTGGAGAATTCTGAACATTAACAATTAATCTAAGGGGATTATATTGTTTATAAATCTTTTAATAGACCATAAACTCTGGGATAAAGTGTGTCTCTTTGTATTAATGATTTTCCAAGCACTGAATCTAATTTCCCAGACCCAATCATTTGATTAATCAAAGTTTTAACCTCATCTTGTAACTTATCAGTTGAGTCCTTGTGTATTTTGTTATAAACTTTATTATTTAATTGAACATACATCTTATCATTATAATTCCTCTGATTCATTAGCACTGTTGCTCCACCTTTATCTGCTTTAAGGCATATTATATTATTATATAACAAATTCGATCTCACTTTTTTCAATTCATAATTCGGCTTACATTTATCGTCTCTATTTTCTGACACCAATTTGGCAATATCCAATTCAAATTTAGTTTTATCTTTTTATGGGAAGAATTGGGTGATGTTAAATGTCTTCGTAATAGTTTCATTCTAGGCACGTATTCTATTAGGAATGGTCGTATCCAGTGTACTCATATAAAATGTGACTTTAAATAAATATATATGTAAAGTTGATGAACTATATACTCAGGGTGAATAGTAACTACATTAAGTTCAAAGAACCCATTTTTTGATTATATATATATTTACATATATTTATGTAAAAGTGAAGAGGAAAAAACAGATGCATACAAGGTGACAGAAATTTCCAAACAATATGAGCGTTCAACACTGCAATCCACACTGGCGCTGTTACCAAGTGAAGAACACAAAATTGCGCAAAAAGGTGAAACGAAAGACTACACTCGGAAAAATATTACTCATACACGTAACAGCGAACAATTCGAACAGATAGTTAATTCTCAAGCCATCAATACAATAATGACCAGACCTCAGACATCACTTTGCAATACAGCGAGAAGGACCTTTACATGCAAACATGCACACACACAGACAACCGAATACACACTTACCAATCAGCCAAAACAAGAAATAGAAAACCGAGTCATGTTTGTTGCCGTCCACATATTCAAATGAAAACCAAGAATGTATATAAATGAAAGATTGTAGAGCGAAGTTTATTATCCTTGAAATAAATGGCCATTATCCACTTTGTTATTAATGTGCTTTTTCTTCCTAATTAGAAATATATATATATATTAAAAAATGTGTTTTGATTGATATAATTTATCCTTTGAGGTACTCGCATTCCTGCTTATATTATATTCATATTATATATAGTTTATACATGTATATATATATATATGATTGATAGATAAATAATTATAAAAGTGTGGAAAGAACTTACATGGTTGCTTATATGATTATCTATATGGATGTAAAAGCTATAGTGTATATATATATATATATATATATATATATATATATATATATATATATATATAAATGGATATTTTTATATATAAGATGTGGGTATAAATAAATATACTTAGTGCTAATATATTATATACACAAGGATAATCGTTTTAAGCTACACGTCTAAACAGTATTTTGTTATTGTTATTACGTAATGAGAGGTGAGATAAAGTTCTGACTCCCATCGTCTTTTTTAATTAAAAGAACTCAAAAGAATCCAATTCAGTATCGATGAAATATGAAGATTGAATGAATCCGCCATTTTCACTGTGCCACATTACGGTGTCTTTAAACTAGGCAACATGTGAAATGTTAATAAATTTCATGGCTCTGACCCATCTGCAATTTACACCCTTAGGTAATCAAATGACGATGTTGCTTAGCTATTAGAGTTTACTGTCAATAGTTTTGTATTCAGCCCTAGTTATGATCAGTAGTTTAACTCACAAATAACTCTTCTTCCTGTTGCTTCTCCATAACATCGTCACCATCATGATGATGATCATCAACAAAATCAACATTAGCATCCTAGTTAACAGCACTACTAAAACACAGATGAATCACTGCTGCACAACCATAAAAATGACCGTGAGCGAGAAAAGGTTAATGATTAAAAATGAGGAGGATCTAATGCGGACGGAAAACCTGCCTGATCAACAAAGACACACAGTCACCTTGACCTCCAAACAGTACACACTTTAAGCTAAGTGATCTAAAAGACAAGAAAACACGGGAAGTACACATTTCTAACAGTTTTGGATTGTACAATTCGAAGACAATAAGCGATACCTTTATTTAAACTCACTGTATGAGCGTGGTGCAACTGTTCGATAAGTTGTTCTATGCGTCGATTCGCTTCAATGCGCACTTTGTCGGCATCCCGATGTGCCATGTCGTAAGAGTCCTGATTCAGCTGGTTCACCGTCTTTCTTAACTCAGACAGCTGTTCTTGTGCGGCCTCTAATGTTGACAGTGCAGCATCTCGCTCTTGTTCTACTTGCGTCAGTTGTCTCGTCAAGTCCGACTCCTAGTTTCGGCCCAACCAATGAGACATAAATGCTTTATTTAATTTTTGTCTCAAATAAACATGCTAATGCGAAAGAGTGTTGATTAAATCATTTTTAATTAGTCAAATTGGCGAATTGTATATAAATTAAACAAAATTAAACATATTTCCCAATTTTATTAAGATGTTCTCAAGATATACGCATCTGATACGATCTAAAGCTAAACGCCGCAAAAACGCCTATCATGGTAAATATTACTTACAAGTCTAAGGTTTTACTGAAGAGCATATTATTGACAGGTATCGGTAAACAATTTCATCCGAGTTGGCTGCTGATAAAAAATGATAAGCTCCTTGTGAGATTTCGAGACATTTTGGCCATGACTTAGCTACTTTTGTCAAATTATTTAAATCACTCATTAACCGGAAATTCATTTATCTAAGCAGTAAGCCCATGGTCTTCATGTCAATTATTTTCCCACACTTTTACATGATTCTCAGACATAATAGATGACCGATTAATGTTCTCACCACCTGGGTGATCTAATTAGCGTAGTTTGGTTTGGGTTATTATAATGAGCAAATTTAGGGGTCGATCAGTTCTGTCAAGCGACACGTCGATGCTTCATTCCAGTTGCGTCTAGTTAAGAACCTCAATTTTGTTGGTTGAACCATGTTCCGAGAAGGCTGCTCACACATTCTGCACGCCATACTTTGGAGGCAACACCTGTGGATGGTTGAATTGTAGAAATGAAGGACCAGCAAGTTCACGGTCTGACAAATCGTTCTGTCGGTCACTTTGCACCGTATGTTTGTTTACCAAGAGATATTTGGATGCACGAAAATCTGCAGAAACGTGGCGGCAAACCGGATCCAGCAGAGAAGCAAGGTAAGTTATGCTCTTGCCAGCATAGGCTCTTCCGAAACCCTTTATGTGGAAGAACTAGATCTCCATTATTATGTAAATTTATGACTACCTTTCTACTTATACGCACTTATATTACAGCAAAAAACAATGCTCAAAATAATAAAGTGAAAATTGGCAGTGAAATGAGAATAAATGCAAGGATTTTGCTTGAAATATGACGGTTTAAACAAAATTTACGAAAATATTGATTGAATATAAGTTTAGTATAACAAGTAAGAACGTGATGAGGAATAACTTAATGCTTAATTAATTGTAACACAATACTATTTAAATTATTCTTACTTTTTAGAGTTCATAAATATTATAAACAATACTCCGTCTTTATAAGACTTAATAAATACATCGGTTAGAGCGGCTGCATGCTCACGAACTTTTTTTCGCAAAATTGGAAAAGCTAATGCCAAATAATAACAGTTTGTTATACACATGTTGTCGGTATTATATAAACAAGCATAAGAAACCAATGCAATTTAGCAACTAGATCGATTTAGTCCTTATTGGGGAACCCACTATGCAGATTGAAGAATTTCTATTGCCAAAATTGAACAAGAGAGCATTTGATTTAGAGACTTGAAACTCGTCCATTACAGCAACGAATATTATAAGTGGCATTAGCTCAGCAATTCGCTTTGAAGGCAAATTTGTGATCAAGCATGCATAAAAATACTAAAAAGCAAGAATAAAGGCATTTCAGAGAAGGACACCTTCCTGAAACCGACAACCTGATAAGAATGGTGCGTGGAAGTCGCATTTACGAGACCTTATATGATGTTAGCTTCACTACTACAGCTTTACACATTCGTCTAGGAGATTTTAACGTCCTATTATCCCACATTCCTCACCAAAATATATAGTGATAAAAGGGCGTAATACCCGCTCCCGCTGATGAGTCGCCAAGAAGCACGAAACGAATGTGCATGAGATTATACTTTCCGTTCATGCTGTCTTTGGTTTATCCTTCTGATAATAACTGAACTAATTTGTTAATAGGTTCGCAACACCTAATACATACTTGCGTATATATTAGTTCTCCGCAACAAACAGTGTTAAACTGTTATATATTGAATTCAATAATGTCATGCTTACCGCGAAATGTGATAACTGAAATCGATCAAGGCCAGAGTGCATGGATTTACTGGAATAACAGGTTTTCAGAAATAGTTATAATTCTCAATTTTGTTGAACTATAGCATACATTGATATCCACCATGTTGGTACCATGTACCGACTCGGCAACCATAGTGTTAGTACCATGTACCTTTTCGGTGCAATAATGTTGCTATTGGTTACTAACACAATAGCCATAGTGTTAGTATCCTTTACAGATTCGGTATATATATTATATATAGTGAGTTAGCATGGAAGTCGCATTTTCGAGACTTTAAATGATGTTAGCTTCACTACTGTAGGTTTACACATTCGTCTAGGTGATTGTAGATTCCTATTATCCCACATTCCTCACCCAATTATATAGTGGCTAAAGTGCGTAATACCGGCTCCTACTAATGGGTCACCAGTAAGCACGAAACGAATTTGCATGAGATTATACTTTCCGTTCATGCTGTCTTTGGGTTATCCTTCTGGTCATAACTAAACTGATTTGTTACTAGGTTTGCAACACCTAATACATACTTGCATATATATTATTTCTCCGCAACAAACAGTATTTAACTGCTATATATTAAATTCAATGATGTCATGCTTACCGCGAAATGTGATAACTGATATCTATCAAGGCCAAAGTGTATGGACTTACTGGATTAACAGGTTTTCATAAATAGTTGTAATTCTCAATTTTGTTGAACTATAGCATACATTGTTATCTATCATGTTGGTACCATGTACCGACTCGGAAACCAGTGTTAGTACCATGTACCTTTTCGAAACTTCTATGTTAGTATCAGTTACTAACACAATAGCCGTAGTGTTAGTATCCTTTACAGACTCGTTATATATATCATATATTATATAGAGTGAGTTAGCGTAGAAGTCGCATTTACGAGACTTTATATTATGTTAGTTTCACTACTATAGGTTAACACATTCGTCTAAGAGATTGTTGCGTCCTATTATCCCACATTCCTCACCCAAATATATAATGGTTATAGGGCGTAATACCGGCTCCTATTGATGAATCGCCAGTAAGTACGAAACGAATGTGCATTAGATTATCATTTCCGTTCATACTGTCTTCGGTTTATCCTTCTGGTCATATCTGAGCTAATTTGTTACTAGATTCGCATAACCTAATACATAATTGCATATATATTAGTTTTCCGCAACACGCAGTATTTAATTTGATTTAGAGACTTGAAACTCGTTAACTACGCCATCGAATATTATAAGTGGGCATTAGCTCCTCAATTCGCTTTGAAGGCGAATTTGTGATGAAAAATGCATAAAAATCATAAAATGCAAGAATAAAGTCATTTCAGAAAAGCACACCTTCCTGGAACCGACAACCTGATAAAAATAGTGTATTAGGTGTTGCGCAGAAATCAACAAATTACATAAAATTTGACCGGAAGGATAAACCCAAGACAGCATGAACGGAAAGTAAAATCTCGTGCACATTCGTTTCGTGCTCACTGGCGACTCATCAGTAGGAGCCGGTATTACACCCTTTAACCACTAAATATTTGGGTGAGGCATGTGGAAAAATAGGACACTACAATCTAAATGAGTGCTTAAATCTGCAGTACGTAAGCTAGCTTCATATCAAGTCTTCGATAATGAGACTTCAAAGCCAAATAACTATATATAATATACATACCGAGTCTGTAAGTGGTACCAACACTCTGGCTATTTTGTCAGTATCCGAAACCAACATTATGGTACCAAAAATGTATATGGTACCAAAACTATGGTTGCGGAGTTGGTACATAATACCAACACGATGGATTGGAATGTATGATATAGTTCATCGAAATTGAGAATTACAACTATTTCTGAACACCTGTTACTCCAGTAAATCCATACACTCACTATATATAATATATATACCGTGTCTGATTGTAATTTCCGTTCATGCTGCATTTGGTTTATCCTTTTGGTCATATTTGAACTAATTTGTTACTAGGTGCAAAAAACCTAAAATAAAATTGATTACATATATTTTGGTTCTCCGCCACAAACTGTATCTAACCTGATAATAAATCTCAATAGGCAAGCGCATCATATTAAACATTAATTGATTGCGCGGGTGGTGGTAATAATTCTTTAAATCAAGTTTGCGAGCTTGAAGTAAACACCAATCCCATTTTATTTAACCAGTCTTCGAACAACATAGCAAAACTACCGCCATTCGCACGCACTGACGCGTTTCGATGATCATGGAAGGTCGAAACGCGTCAGTGCGTGCGACTGGCCGTAGTTTTGTTATGTTGTTCGAAGACTGGTTAAATAAAGTTGGATTGGTGTTTACTTCAAGCTCGTAAACTTGATTTAAAGAAGCGCATTATATTTTGAGTTTTGAAAAATATAATTCATTTATTATGGCAGATTAAAAAAACAAAGCTACAATTAAAGACTAAAGCAGAAGTCTCTGGAAAATGTAACGCTTTTAATATTAGAAGTATTTAAGTAAATATTCTTGGAATCAAATTAAAATCTTTCTAGCACAAAAGTTAACAAAATTAAATACTGTTTGTTGCGGAGAGCTAAGTATGTATTAGGTGTTGCGAACCTAGTAACAATTTATTTCAGTTGTGACGAGAAGGATAAACCAAAGACTGCATGAACGGAAAGTATAATCTGATGCACATTCATTTCGTGCTTACTGGCGACTCATCAGTAGAAGCTGGTATTACGCCCTTTAACCACTATATATTTGGTCGAAGAATGTGGGAAACGTGATAACTGATATCGAACAAGGCCAGAGTGTATGGATTTATTGGAGTAATAGGTGTTCAGAAATTGTTGTAATTCTCAATTTCGGTGAATAGGAGATTGTACCGTCCTATTATCCAACATTCTTCGACCAAATATATAGTGGTTAAAGGGCGTAATACCGGCTCCTACTGATAAGTCGCCAGTAAGAAAATACTGCTGTAGCAAGATAGTGAAGTGAAATTCGTCCATCAATGATTACTGGATAACTGTCAATCAAAACACGACATTTTAAGGGCCATTATATAATAATGCGACCTGGATGGTGTGGGGCCTTACCTTCACACGTGAGGGTAACTATGTTTTCAAGAGTCAAACCCAATTGGTCTTGAAATCTGAACATTGTTATTCATTTAGTATTGCTGATTTCGTAACACGTTTTTGTAATGCGACTTATAAAACCTTTTGGTGTGTGTGAATTTAGTTGCACAGACATGCCACATGATGGATCACATTACCAGTCATGCATCATGGCTTTAAAAAGGACCGTTGTCGTTATTGGAGACAGTTATGGGCGATTCGGTGGACATTGGGAAGTTTGTGGTGGCGACACGGCCATCTGATAGCCTCTTGCGTCCACGGTCTCGGATGTGCGCACGACGAAGAGACAAAGATTAGACGTGGCTACGTCCAAGGCTCTGTGTCAGCCTACATTATGCAGCCTCAGATTTTCACTTGCCCAAACGTTCTGACCATACTCGATCAACCGAGCATGGACGACTGAATGACCTGAAAAGCTTATCAAATTATATAGGCTTCGCATATAAATTAAAAGTTAATTACATGAATACTGAAAACACAGTGCCACTTTGAATTTTATATTATGGCGTGAACAAAATTCCTAGGAGGTTACATCAATTTCGTTTTTCTTAATAAGCGAAAAGCTCCTACCTCGGGAACGTCGAGCAGTAACCGTAAAAGGAGTTTAAAATCAGTTTCACTACTGTTTATTATAATCAAGTTTGCGGACTTGATATAAACACCAGACTCATTAAGTACGTACATTTGTTGGGATAACCTTATTATTATATAATGTGGAAAAAGCCATTCATCCAGTAGACTAGTTTCGTCCTTATTGGGAACTCATCACGTACTGGCTAGAATTTGCTGCGGATTGGGCACGAACCTGCTTTGTAGTCTGATGCTAAAACCACTGAGCCACGATGCCGAACACTAAACGCCATTTGTGGTCGTGGCCAGTACATGATGAGTTCCCAATAAGGACGAAACCGGTCTACTGGATGAATTGCCTTTTCTACACTATACACGGCTTAGTTTATACTGACATATGTAAGTAATTAATATGGTGTTAATATCAAGTCCCCAAACTTGATTATAAATTATGTTATCACCGCCCGCGAAACCAATATTTGTTTAATTATATAAATGTTCATTTCGGTGCCCATTTTCCCCATCTAGTGTGGTGTCTGTTCAGTAATGACAGATTGGGTATGGTAAGTTAGGAGGTCTAAATGGATGCCATATGAGCTCCACCTAAAAGAGAAAAAAACTAACCGAGTTACATTAGTTAGTATATGATTAAAAATTGTGTAGTGTGCGGCATGGTGGCTCAGTGGTTAGAACGGCTGATTTCGAAACAGACGCGCCCAGGTTCGAGCCCTGTCCGCGGCAAATTCTGGTCAGTACGTGATGAGTTCCCAATAAGGACCAAACTGGTCTACTGGATTAATTGTCTTTTCAACACTATATAATTGCTAGCTTATATTTAAAAATATATATACAAAAATGATCAGGTAAAATTAATTGCTATCACCACCTGCGCAACCAAAGTTCGTTTAAGTAAATAAATGAGCTGCCAACGTTCGAAATACGGAACGGAGATTACTTAATTCATTGAAAAACCTCCTTTATATGAGCATAGCTTAGAACGGACATCCAATCTGAATAAAGGGAATTACTTGAAAAAGTAAAACAATATGTTAATTTGAATGTCTTTTATTGGCGTTAACAGCATTGAAAGAATGATTATCATGGAACGTCGATACATGTCAGTGCGTGCGACTAGCGGTAGTTTTGTGATGATTTTCGACAACTGGTTAAATACAATGGGATTGGTGTTTACTTCAAGCTCGCAAACTTGATTCAACGAATTGAAAGGAGGTTACATTGTTTACTAAAAAGAAATACATCTATCTCTTGAAAAGGCAATTATTTTGTTTAAAATTAAAAATTCCTCATTAAATACGATAAGGATTGAATAGAATATTTAATTTGAGAATGACAAATAATTAGCACAATTAATGTTGAATTACATCAAACTGAATGTGAAGGTGTAAAATCAAAAACTCACTAAAAAGAGTAAGTTCCAACGCGAAAATTTTAAAGCTACTCAAAAATAAATAGCACGAAGATAGATATAAACGAATAAAGTGTAAAGTCAACAAGGTTGCCTGATGCTAATTTTTTTCGAAAAATCAAAATGAGCACTTTCAAATTGTAAATATAATTATTTATTAAGTATTACTGCCAAAGACATCAAAGCTTTGTCTAAAATAAAATGCATAAATGGATAACAAATGCAAATTGATTGGCAAAAGCTAGAATCCTTAAGTTGAAGGAAGTATAAATGAATAATTTTATTGATATTATTTATTATTTAAAATGTTAAAAGGTAATGGCTTTAGGTTGTTTAACTGACGTTATTTTTATCACAGTTGCATTTTTTAATTCTAAAAATGATTTCTAAATACCGTTAAAGCTTTCACTGATTGGTCTGGCGTTTTGCGTACTTATTTCGGGACACATCATCAGAGGATTTATAAATTTATCGAATATAAGCAAAGAGCGGGTACAATTATGTTCGTGCATTTATTCATATTTTCTAGCAAATACAATTATTATTAATTATAATCAAATTTTGGTTCACATTCAAACATTAATGGTAATTTATAAATGTAATAATTCATTTTGAATTACTTTTTAATAAAACTAAATTTCTTAACAATGACATTATTTAGATCACGAAATACTGCCCGATCTCTGTTTATTTAAATATATCATGATTGAAGTTATATCGTCTGAATTTCATGATTATTTCGTATCTGATTTTCCAAAGAATAATTTTTAAATTGATTGAATGGTGACTTTTCAACATTCAAAAAGGCCATCTTGATATTATTTGACTAATTTGATTTGCTCAAAATATTTTTTTGTATTTCTCAGGTAACTATTCGACACGAATTTAATTATAAACCAGCCATGTAACAAAGGCTATAGCGCTTCTGGTTTTTAGTTGATATTGATCATACAAGACGAGAATGCTGACTGAAAAAAGTATTTTATACGCCTTTAAAATTTCGGAATCATTAAATTATTGAGTAGTTTAAAGAAGTTATACATCTTGATGAAAAAACCCAACACGAAAGGAAAGTTAGATTAGGTTTAAATTATAATTGGAATCAAGAAAGGCCATTAGCTTGTTCGCCTACTTTATTTGAGCCTCTTATGTGGAACCTCTCCGTGTTGGCATTGAAAATGTCATCTAGATGAGACTTTACGCTTCCTAACTCCATTTGGCTTGTTAAATTACGCACCAACTCCTCCAAACTAGATTTAGAAGCCATATGTATGTTTACATACAGTAATTTATTGAATAAAACTATTTATGTTTTCCAGCATACTGATCGCCATACTAGTATTACAAATTAATTTAATAATTATTTACTTAAAATAGGTATCTGAAGCTCGGCCTCTTCATCTCGCGTTCTCAACTTTATTCTACATCTAAATTCTTGCGCTTCTACGTGGATATTCTTTTGTGTTTACATCGCCATAAATAAGACTAGTGGCGCGTTTTCGGCCTCCAATTTTGCCATTGCAACAGCCTGATACAAAAGAAACTGGAATTCACGGCCGTTTCACCAAGCTACCTACGGACAAACATAGATAGCTAGGAGGCCACTGTTGGTGAAGCGACACTAATTATCCCACAGTACTATGTTTGAACATCACATGCTTCATTCCTCTCTAATTTCAGAGGGGTTTTTTCATTATATCTATCGACAAGCCTTTATGAAGTGCTAGAATTCGTTTTTAAAACAGGACAGGCGGGAATCAAAATGGTGATTACTTTACAACTGTCTAGCACTCGCATTTCATTAGCCCAGAGTATTTGCTATTTCAGTTAACAAAGAAGACAAGTTGATAATAGATTTGTAATGATTGTCAACGCTTATTTTGCAAAAAAATAATTACGAAAAATAAGCATAAATGATCAACTCACCTTTGCAAACAAATTTGTTGTATTTGAATGCATTGCAATATTTTTTCTCTGCAAGCTCTCATTTTCGTCTTGATATCGCTTTATTTCATCACGAAAAATAGCATTTTGTTTTTGCAGATTTGAAAGGTTTTCCTTTACAATAATTGAAAAATTATTATTAAAAATATCAATATAGCTAATAATCTAAATGATAAGAATTCTATTTTGTGTGATACGTGTTAAAGAACTGTTTGTTTAACTTATTAGCTATTATTTAGGAACAAGTGATATTCTTGTTGATTGACCTCGGACAAAAAATTTCCCTGGAAATATTTAGATATGGTAAGATTATTGTCATTGCATGAGACTAAGGGCTCTCTTCACGCCTTGCTATTAATACTAGCCGAGCGAGTTCGTCTTCTATTTTTTCTTTCATGGTCCCTTTCTGTATTGCTTGGGATGCTTGAAAAATTCATTGTTTTCATGGTAACGAATAAGTGATAGATCCATCCTAGAGATGAAGAAGAAACATTTTCGACTGCCCTGTTAGCTCTAGCGCAAAGTCTGTTTTGCTCCCAAGTTGTACGGATTGATATAAAATATACAGTGCAGCTTTTGAAGTATTGTACGGTAAAAAGAGGGAGATAGTAATATTTCCCTATTCGGTATTGCAAAGTCAGTATTGCCTTCAGATGTGGGTTTAACAGTATAGCCTTGTAAGTTCTTTATTGCCTAAAACTGATGGTGTTTCTCGCGTTCTTCCTTCCAGAATTTATAACTTTATCTCATGGAAGCGGTAAATCTTATGTTTCTTTGACATCTCCAAGTACACAAAAACTGGTTTTTCTTATGGTATTTAGAAAACGGATCCAAACACATGTGTTGTGGGTCTAGAATTTGGTTTCTCATAACGAATGACGTTATGTTGAAATGGGATTAAAATTACATTTATGTACATACGTTTAGAAGATAGCGTTGGCTATTTTGCATGCATAACCTAACTAAATAAATATTTTGGTATGGAGTTTAGTGTCGACTCCTATCACTAAGTAGCTTTTGATTGCAAAACACATTAAAATGCTCATTAATCAAGGTTGCGATTTTGATATAAACACCTGACTCATTATGTACATACATTTGTCAGTATAAACTAAGAATTGTATATTGTGGAAAAAGAAATTCATCCAGTAGACCGTTTTTGTCCTTATTGGGATTTGATTACCTACTGTCCAGAATTTGCCGCGGACATGACCCGAACCTGGGCACGTTACATGTGAAAGTGTTATTGAAATAAACATTTATATAATTAACCGAATATTGGTTGTGCGGACGGTGATAAAAATTATTTGTAATCAAGTTTGCAATCTTGGTAATGCCAGTGCATGGACAAATAATTTTACTTGTTAAGTACTGGACAATGTCGATTAATTGAAAGTGCTTCCAGATAGGGAGGCACACCAACACACCCAGCTTCAACTAAAACGGAAAAATACTTTTGCACATAGGAAGGGTACAATGAATTTTGTTAAAGCTTGCATTTCAAAATAATTAAACATTAATTGATTGCGCGGGTGGTCGTAACAATTCTTTTAATCAAGTTTGCGTCGAACTCTGATGATAATCATGGAAGGGGTAAACGCGTCATTGCGTGCAACTGGCCGTAGTTTAGCTACGTTACTCGACGACTGGATAAATACAATGGGGTTGGTGTTTACTTCAAGCTCGCAAACTTGATTTAAAGAATTGTTACTACCACGCGCGCAATCACTAATTTATAATTCTGGCACAATGTCTTATTACACTGTGGCTTAACTTTTTTTCCATTTCAATGGACAGTAGCTGGTGACACGCAAATATTGCGCTGTCCACGATTTTAATATAGAAAACTGATCTACGCAATGTTCATTGAATTTACTGGATAGTTTGCCAACGTGCACATGGCTATCACATACCAAGAGTATATCATCATGATAACGATTTTATAGTTCAACTACTTAATAAATCAACGTTGTTTCTTTCCGACGTGCTAATGAACATATCGGCCATCGTAAGGGCCAGAGCGGAATTAATTAAAAGGCCAACTTACTTTCTGTATACCTAACCATGGTTTTTGTTAAATGTTGGCTGTTTTTCATATACACAGAACGTATTTTTTGGTTCATATCTCCAGTAAAACCAGTTGACAAGATGGAGAGAAAGCGTAACGATTTACTTTTAAATATCTGTTTTTAATTAATATCGGGTAATATATACGCTTGCGTATTTGAAGAACCAATTCTAAATTTAATTTTGAGTGATATAATTTAACTGGTTTAGATCGCTCACATGATTATTTGCGTTAGAGACTAACTAATTAGATTTCTATTGAACTACTGAGCTTATCGTTATTTGAGTGCTTTAGTTTAGATTTCTGTCGCTAAAAAACATTATAAATTGGTTGACAATGTTTTTCCGTGGCAAAATTGGACTATATTTATATATTTACACCCTATTATTTTCATTAGTTAAGGCATTATTTAGGTCATCAACGTAGCCATCCAGATATTTGTGTAGAAGCTATTTAGTTATGTTTATTATGCTAAACTTTTGAAATTCATGCCAAATTATATTTGAGTATTATTATCAATACAAATTTTAATGAAAATTATTTTAGCACAATTTCATATAAGCCAAACATTTTTCGTAATATTGTCTCTAACTACTGGAGATGGAGGCGCACTTGATATAGCCGGATTGGGATAACTGTACCAACGAGGCAGGGAAGTTGCCTACCGTACAGATGTTGAGCTACAAGGGAAAGGTGGCTACTGGATGATGGTGCGACTTTTGGTGGTTCAACAGGCGTTGGCCACTACATAATGCAACGGAAAATCATCATTCATAAACATTTCCGGACAAGCAGTGTACAGACGGCTTCAGACTCACAGAACGAGTGAGAGCACATCAATTAATGAAAAAAACAAGCTGTGCACCTGGTAATCTAAAGGAGTCAAGATTGTACCAACCTACGAGTGCTCTCAATTGTCTCGCAACCGTCAATAGTGGTACCGGCTCGCATAGTTTGCAGTTATCTGCTGAGTTATCTAAGCTGGAACAGAAAAAAATGAAAGCTCCATACACATTAGTAACTGAGAACCCCATTTACCCCAAGTCTTGTTCAGTCCTTAACTGTCCAAATGAATCTGATAAGCTAGTACTCTCGTTCACTACTGGTAAATTCATGCCTGCCATATCTTGAGCTAATTTGCGTGTGTCCTCAAACTTAAGATTAGCTTCAACAGTTTTATTAACACCTCTCTCTATAACCTATTGCAAACAGAATGGGATTAGGTAAACCGGGGATTTTGAGGATTACTGCAATATTAAAATAAAAATATTTTGTTGATCCTTCTACGCGTCCAGAACATCAATTAAAATAGAGATATCATGGTTAGGTGTGTATGCCAATCCATAGGGTGTGCTTATAGTTCTTCTATAAATGTCACTTTAGTAGAGTGCACAACAAGAGATATAGGTATTTCGGTAAGTGAGGGGGGTGACATGGATAAATTTTTGCATACATTTGAGTATGAGAGAATAGGTACGGAGACCGGTTTTTAAGGCCGACAATAAAAACAGTTAATGAATAAAAATAAATATATATAGATGCCTTGAATGAGGTTACCACGTTTGCCACGATTTGTTTTCTGTCCGTATGGTGTCAACCCTGAAGATGGGACTGTAAATAAAGTCCCGAAAATTCGGAAAATAAAAAGTGGAAAATCTTGTTCCAACGTCATTTTCAGACAAGCAGCTGATGAAGGGCTTTAAAATGAAGGGAGAAGTGAGAACCCATCAATCGAGGCTAATAATCGGTACACCTGGAAATGTAAAGTATTCAAGATTTTACCGAACTACGAGTGCTATCAATTGTCCCGCACAAGAAAAATGCGCTCAAATCAACAACAAGAATGACAGCACTGAGCATCCAAACTCAAAATTTAAGATAGAAAAATGTAAATATGGAAAGTGTGTGGAATAAGGGAACAACCAAACAATTTTCGTGTAAACAGAAGATGCATGTTTAAGCATTGAGCTTAAACTGGAGTTGACGCACGCAATTGATTGGTCGTTTCTTAATATATATATATAAATATATATATATATATATATATATATACATATATATATATATATATACACATTGAAATGCGAACTTTAATAAAATTCCTTTTACACTTTCTATGTGCAAAACAAAAAAAATTTGATATTAAGAAGTGTTTTTCCATTATTCTCAGACGATGATGAACATATCTTAATATATAAATAGGAAAACAAAACAAGATAGAAATATGTAAAAATAGAGAGTGTGACAAAACGGAAACCAGTCAATTTCGTGCGTCACATCCAATTCAAGCTCAATGCCTGAACAGTTTTCTTCTTCTTGCACAAATCTCTCAATGTTTAAATATTTCAATCTTGTTTTTCCTTCCAATTTATATATTAAGATATGTTCATTAGTAGATACTTCAGTAGATAATGAAAAAGAAACGTTTCTTGTATCTGATAAAATTTCTTTTTGTTTTGCACATAGAAGGGTACAATGAATTTTATTAATGCCTGCATTTTTCAAAAAGAATATATTATATTATATATTATAAATATATCACGATGTGAAAGATCGCTGGACCCAGTAGTGAGTGAGCCCAGTAAGCAGAAAATTTTGGACAGTACCTTTAGAGTTCCCCATCAGGACGAAACTGGTCTACTGGATGGATTGCCTTTTCTTGATTATACAATGCCTAGTACATACTAACAGATGCATGTACATAATTGGTTCGGTGTTTGGATCAAGATCACAACTTTTATTTAAATAAGCATTGGCCATTAATTGGAAAATAAATCGGAAGAATCGTAGGAAGTAAATATCAAGATTAAAATATTAAAATTATGGCATAATAGCGAATATATTCTGCTTCATTTTTTCACATTTAATAACACCTACTATACTGCTATGAGTTATCTTTCAAATTACCCCATCTGCGTTCAGACTAACGCACCTTTCACTGTTCCAGTAGTTTTCTTTCTTTAAAATATTTTGGCTGCCTTTCTCGGTAGCCATCTTCAGTGGGTCCATCCTGACAAGTTTAAAAAATGAAATTTAAAGCAAGCGCGTTATTTCCTCTAGCCATATTATTTATACTTTAGACTGATCTTTCAATAGATATTCGCGTGTCACGTGTGTGTGCGCATTTCCGTAACTGTTATTTTCATCTAACTAAGCGAGGCTAGAGTGGCTGAATAACAATTTACTATTTAGAGACAGAGATCCTTATGAATCCGATAACAAAATTAAGCTATCGCGGTTGTCCGGCAGAGCAACAACAAGATTTTTTTAAGACTTAAGGAAATCTATGCTAGTGTAACAGCGTGTGTAAATGATCGTTTGAAGCCAGTTAGAGCAATCTGATAAAGACACAATATGGGGACAGCCAGTGCAGATTACAAGTAAAAAAAGTTTGTTCCACAGAAATTTCATTGCGCTTGTGTAATCAATGAATACCAGATAGCACATGCATTTTTACGCGTCATGTCAGATTGTATGCATTTTAATTTGCCAAAAGTCATCCAATGAAACTGCGTCTGGTATTTAAATTAAATTACAAATTGTCGGAGATTTAATTTGACCTGATTCAGAATAAACACATAAACTATACGACATCAAACATGAAGCTCGAAACGAACAATATAATACACACACATGAACAAATGTAAACAAACAATTAACCCGGTTAGATTTCGTTCATATACAAGCTTCACGTATTGACCAGATTTTTCCGCGGACAGGGCTTGAACCTGGCCACGACTGTTTTGGAATGTGTTTCTCAAACCGCTAAGCCACCGTACCGAATTCTACACACAATTTTTAATCTTCTCGTAACTAATATTTCAAGGTTGGCCTTCCCTTTAGGTGGAGCCCATATAGCATACCTTTAGAAATTAAATTACAACTAACCCCTTGCAATCTGCCAATATACTACTCGGAGACGTGGTTAGAGCAACAGATTCCGAAGCAGACATGCCCAGGTTCGAGCCCTGTCCGTGACAAATTCTGGACAGTACGTGGTGAGTTCTCATTAAGGACTAAGCCGGACTACTGGATGAATTGCAATTTCTGCATAATTCAATTCGTAGTTTACAAAGAATAAGGTATTTATATAATAGGACAGGCGTTTATATCACCAACGCAACCGTGATTTAATTCATTGTTACCACTACTCGAAAAACCAATGTTCATTTAATCATATATTAACTTCTTTTGTTCATTTAGCTGAGGATTAAGTTCGTTACATAAAACAAATTTTATCGTTTTTGCTTTGAAGTATCCCCGGAAATCTGCCAGTGTTGAAATACTATTTTATTAAGTTGTGTGTTTAGATATTGCGGAAGCATTTTCTCATATGCCAGCTGTGTTTAGTCTAAATTGCTCTTGAATTCGCTACCTTAGCTCAATGCGCAACTAAAGTATTTTTATAAATAAACTACGTTGGGCTGTTCTTTTGCTGGAGGCATATACTTTAATTTGCATTAACATATATCTGTTTTGTTTTGGGCGTCCAAGAAGTGACTGCTTTTTATTCTTCGGGTAAATATTTCAGAAAATGCGCCATTATATATATCAATATATAAATTTTACATCGCATTACCTCCGAAATTTTCAACGCGCCTAATTTAAACTAGTTTATTAAAATTAAAAATAATTATAATTACTATCGGTAAAACACGAAAAACAAAGCCAATTTCAGAACATGTCTATCTCCAAACAAAATATGTTTCTGTGGTTTATCAAAATAATGAAAATGGATAGTTAAAATTATACTTGGGTAGTCAAACTTTTAAAAATGAGAATTTATATGAACTATAGAGTTTACATTATCGATTATAAAAGTGATGGATTTAATTATTCTTTTCCTCATTCATCTTAGGGATAAAAAATCGTTGCTATGTATCCATTTTATGAATCGCAATGGTCAGAATCCTTTGATAAGCCATGCTGTAAATTTTACTATTAAGATGCCACACTTTAGCTGTTTGATACTAAGCTATTGGTGCCTATATGTGAAAGATCATATTTTTGATCGGCCAATTGTAAATGACACAACTTTATGCCAAGTTTATTCTGATAATAATGTAGAATTCCCGTTCATCGATACATTCCAGTGTCTATCAACAATTATCTTAAATCCATGCAATTTTTTTCCAATAGGATTTTATATTGTGACTCTTTTTTACTTATTACATAACGATAATGCAGAAATTCTTATTGTTGCTGTTTTTGGCGTCAATGATATCACAAGATATCGCAATTAGAAAGCTTCCTTTCGTTTATTAAGTGATATCTTTGTTAGTGAGATGAAAACACGACTCCGATATTTCTTACCAGTTTTATTTTATCGCCTAACCTTTGTCATAATTTAATTATGACTAGTATTTGATTAGCGAATCCTTGAAAAATCTCAGCAAAACAGATGGACAACATTTAATAATAGCTCCATTAAAAAAATTTAGAAAAAAGAAGGGTCATCCAACCTGTTCGTTGATGCGCTCTAGAAAACTGCTTCCACTTCTTGATTCTCATTACTGGTTACTTTTGACGCTTACTAAATCGCTATGATTATTTGTCCTTTTGTATAGCACGAAATATTTCGTGAAATCCACCATTTTGTGAATGTTTATCTCTTGTACTTAAAATAAACCTTTTCTTAATTTTATGACATAATAAAATAATTTATTAAAAAGTATGGTTTAATATTAAATGATGATATTCAATTAAAATTTATAATTCGTTTACGATCTTTCTTTCATTTAACTTGCCATAAATTAATTTTACATGGATGGAACTTATGTTTTCCCGATTTACGGCCAAATATCTGAGGTCAAATATTAAAATCTAAAGTACATCATGCCATTTTTTTGTTCTTATCGTGGTTCTCTTTCTTCGCTTGAAATAATTTACTTCGAATATTTAGAACCATGTTTCTGTGAAGGACGCAATTGAAGATGTATCTGCTATTGAGTTATTGTCATTATCCATGCTAACCTTTTATATAATAGATTTCTATTCTAGAAATCATTTGTCCCTAATTAATTGGCATCTAGATTATACATGAACTAATATGTTCAGTAAAAAGCACCACTATGCTATAATAACTATACATCTGCGATACCCTTAGAAGTTTCTTTCGTAAAATGTTTCATCGACATCGATTTATGCCTAACGTTTTCACTTGTTGAAGAATAATTCCACCGTTTTGGGACAGCTAAGTTTTGGTAATCCGTCAAAAGATTTAACGGTTTTTAACCTCAGAATTCTTATTTGGACATAGTTCATGATTAGTTAATTTTACTTTGTTCGAAAATGAATGGAAACAATCGCTGAAAAACTGAAGTTGTATTTAAATTTACAATTACTTCATAAATAAAAAGTCGACATTTTAAATTGTTTAATAATATTGTCCGAAAACTTTAAATAAATGTCTTCTAAGCACTACATCGAAGACCTCAACTATGTGTGTTTGGAAGAGCGTATTTAAACCCACTTTTAAAGCTCGCAAGATTGATAGAGTTAAAATTTCAGAGACTACAA
This sequence comes from Eudiplozoon nipponicum, assembly GCA_029291075.1. Lineage (NCBI taxonomy): Eukaryota > Metazoa > Platyhelminthes > Monogenea > Mazocraeidea > Diplozoidae > Eudiplozoon > Eudiplozoon nipponicum. Next base: position 156,204 of record JAQBSW010000593.1, read on the forward strand.
TCCCATTGTATCCTACCGGTCGAACAAAATAGCAAAACCGCCGCCAGTCACACTGTCGGACGCGTTTAAGATTCGCCACGATCGTTATCCGAACACTACGCCACAATGTCGAACGAGGACCAAACCGCAGTTCATAGAAAAGTTGAGGAAAATCAAACATGCGCCTCTCAGTCATTCCAGGTTTGCACACATTGTACTTGACGGGAAATTTCGACCAAAAAATTTCTATGCAGCCATAAAAATTGCATTTTTACAGATTTTGCCTGAAGTTTTTCGATACTTCATATTTAAGAGCGGCTTGATACGCTTTAGTTAGTTAACCTTCATACTCGGACTATGGTCATGGAAGTCGAAACGTATCAGTAAATCTCACTGGTGAAGTCTTTCTGTTTTGTGCAATTAGTTAGGCACAATGGGCTTTACTAAGATAAAATCAATTAATATTCATTATTGATTCTTAATTTTAGTAAAAAAAATCAGCTTGTAAAATTACAGCGTGCAGATGATTGGTCATGCCGCAATTTCTTGTGGTCTATCCATCAGACGAACAGACATGCATTAGCAGATAACCCCCTCAATTGACCTCGCGTTTGTATTGTGGCATAATTTACGCACTGCTGGTTAAAATATAAATGAAATATTTAACGTAGTAATTTAATTTGCGCGTTCAAACGTGTCCTATGCAACATTCATTAACGAGAAGAATAATTGTTGAATGCGCCAAATAAGACTTGTTTAATGTAACTTTAACTCAAATGGACCATTATTCTAATAGGTCAAACTTGAACGAACACGTATTAAGTGAAAACAAAGTAGCACCTACTTCTCTTGAAGAAATTTAAAATTTTTAGCAGTGTGCACCACAAAAATCAATATTCTCCTAATCAACAGCTTTCTTTTTGCTGTATATTTGTTAATGACTAATAAGTTATTTAAATAATACTGGATGCCGTTTCCCGTCTCCAATTTTTATAAACTTGACAAGCATTTGTTTTACATCCTTTAAATCAAGTTTGCGAGCTTGAAGTAAACACCAATCCCTTTGTATTTAACAAGTCGTCGAACAACATAGAAAAACTAACGTCAGTCGCACGCACTGACGCGTTTTGACCAATCCATGATCGTCATCAGAGAACGACGTCAGTAGTTTCGCTAAATTGTTCGACGACTGGTTAAAAACAATGCGATTGGTGTTAACTGCAAGCTCGCAAACTTGATTTAAAGAATTTTTACCACCACCCGTGCAATCAATGATTTTTTAATTGCATTGCCTATATATTTATTAGTTTTATATGTTTCTTTCATTTATTTTTCCATGGGTTCATTTCGTATATGTTAAAAATTTCACTTACCAATTTAAACTAACATTTCACTTTCGGATGAGTAATAATCACATTTTGCGCGAATGGTCTTTTAGATCATAATGATTACTAAGCAATTGATAATTGGGCATCGATTTAACTCATTTATCTAATACGTCAAGCCGTATGCCTAATTATAAAATTTAGACAACTTAAGTTTTTCATTTTGATATGAACAAAAACCCCAGATTTCCACTAGTCGCACTACGTAGCCTGGCTACTTTTGGTTGTACATACTGCTGCGTTTAAACCTTTCCTGTCAATCATTAAATTTTCCATTCATTATATATCCATTGCGAATTGATCCTGGTTAGTAAGTTTACCGTGTTTTTTAATCATGACTGGCGTTTTTTGCAACGTTGTGCAAATGTTAAATAAAAGCGGATTGGTAAATATCCTAAGTATGAAAATTTGTATTAAAGTATAATTGTTACCAACCACGCAATCAATTATGGTTTTTCAATCAGGACATGTTAAGGAACGACTAACAGGCATCAGACGCATGTGAGCATATGAGATTTTTATAGCTATAGTGCGGATCTCGCAATTAGTAATTTCATTTATGCTTCATTTGTCTGGAATACTGGCTGCATAACAGTTACACATTTTAGATTATTGATTTATTTGCAATTTTCATCGGATTCATATTTGATATTTCATTTAGTAAATATTTATTTGAATTTTAATGTTAATAATTAGTTAAATCAGGCTTGCGGACTTCAAAAATCAAATTTCCTCATTTGCACAACTTAAATAAACTAATTTAGTATGCCACAATGCGAGTAAATGACGGCAAATTTTCCATTTTATGGGACTGGCAATGCAAATATGATTAGTTTTTACTGGAAGTATGCCAACTTGATTCAGGCAGACATTGACACCAAATGCCCAATAAATGAATATTACAATTTGGCACAGTTTTTACGTATTCACTTGTCTGTTATAATCTGTTATCTTATCCGAGTTTTGAGGTATTGCAGTGAGCCTTATTCATTAGAATTATTAGTTGGAAATGCGAATCCATCTAATAGCCAAGGCCATTTCGAAAAAATGGAGAAAACTTCACTTACAAACAAATTTTAATAATGTAAATACACCCTGATAAGATACTACTGCAAGACAACCAATTAGTTTGATTTTAGTTGAAAAAGTTTTTATCCAGGTTTCAAAAGAATATTATCGGTATTTGAATCTTGTAGAAGTCATATACATGATTGAAACCTATTTTTATAAGTAAATTATTATGAGGAAAAAGAATGCAGCGAACTCATTTCCCCCTAGGCATCGTATAAATATTTTCCAGTTCATTGTATACTTATATACATATATATATATATATATATATATATATATATATATATATATATATATATTGTATGTATTATGTATTGCGTACCTAACAACAAATTAATTAGAATAGTATAGACATATTGTAAAATCGACTATGCATCATAGATAAAAACAAATGCAGTTTATATATTAGGCCGGCATTTCTTTTATTGGCACACCTCTTTATTAGTCACAATTATTGCTACCTGGGATTAAACTCCGCAGCATTCTTCAGAGGAAATACACGAAAACGAATTATGCATAACGAAAGGAATTTTGTGCTATATAATCTATTCTCAGCTTAATAAACAAAACAAATTCCTAATTAATTGGATATAAACCAGTGATTTAGTTTTTATTTGTGTGCGTGCTTAAGCATGCAGGTTTCTCGCTTCTTTTTTATTGTTTTAAAATGTACGATTCAACCAAATTTATCCAGCTTGCTTTCCAAACACATTATTTTATAAAGAACCAGATGATAAAGTTGATTTGAGTTCTCGCAATATATTATGGCCTTTTTATTTGTATTGTATATTTTGCTTTATAATGAGTTTTTTGCCTTATTTGATGATTTATTCTTCAATAAAAATTAAATATATGCATAAATATATTAATATATATATATATATATATATATATATATATATATAACTAGTACTATTATATTTAATAAATAAAGTATTGCAAATCCTATCGCTTAAAAAACTTAATGTGTACATTTTCTATCAAAGTTATTCTTCTTCTATACCGACATCAAATGAGTAATCAAATCTTGTCACCATAAAGTAATACAACACCATTACCTAATTTAGCACGGTGCCTCTCTATCAACGTAGCTTACAGACAAGCAGTTTTCAGTAGGATTAACATGAAGGAAAACTCACCAAGTACATATGTTATTTGATAACTGGGCATTGCGCACAATATGTGCCTATGATAGCGAGTCTCTAAAGCAAATGCTTACGGAATGAAATCCCTATCGCAGCAATTTGGACACACTGCTGAGCATCCATCGAGGACACTATAGTCCAGATTATGAACTTCATTTTCATTCTTATGTTTTTTTTATTTTTAAGTGATATATATATATTTAATATAGGTATGACGGCCGAATTTTTTCGGTATAAACTAAACATTTCAAAAGATAGCAAATTAAAATCATCATTTACACCGCTTTCGTCCAATTTGGGCACATGTTAAATAATTTCCAGAATTTTCGCGGAAGTATTTGAACCGCGAACCCTTTCTTTAAGAGTCTTGCAACTCAATCACTATCACGAAGAAAAAAATATGTAGTTATATGCAAACATATATTATCTTTGGTCAGATTTTCCTCTCGGAGTAACTTATTCTTTTTTTTTCTATTAGGTGATGCGCACCTAGTAACAAATTACCTCTAATATGACTAGAAGTATAAACCAAAGACAGTGTGAGCGGATAGCATAATCTCTTGCACATTCGTGTCATGCTTACTGGTGACTCATCAGTGTGAGTTATTATTACGCCCTTTACCCATTATATATTTGGCTGAGGAATATAGGAATACTGGACGGTATAATCTCATATACGAATTTGTAAAACAGCAATAGTGAAGCTAACGTCATACAAAGTCTTCGATAATGCGACTTCAAAGCAAACTCACCATATATATAACATATATATATATATATATATATATATATATATATATAGCAATTCTGTAAAGAGTACCAATACTATGGCGTCTTTATCATATTCGAAATAAAGTTCTTATTAGCCTCACGTGATCTTCTATTACAAGAAAGGTGACATGCCTGTTAGGGAATTAGAATTTAATTTAAGGTAATGGAAAAATTTGATTTTATACACTTTGTCGTTATTAACTAAACGATGCATTATCCCTCAAATGCAATTCACCAACTTGATTTTTCTCCCTATTATTTGAAACACAAATATTATTTGCCCAGAGATTGGCCATATAAAACAGTTGGCATGATACATAAAAGAAGAGGCTTCATATGTAAACTTGATGATTGGCAGTACTCCAAATTATAGAGGCCCCTAACTAATTCGAGTCTGAGAGCCCCATAGATGCCAGATCGCTTGAAGTCCTAAAATTCACAGTAGAGTCTGATATGCTTATATTTCCATTTACATCTGCTAGATTCAATACCGCAATATCCTGCACTAACCTACTTGTGTCCTCAAATTTAATATCGGTCTCCATGTCTTATTAGTTTAACAATTAAATCGACACTTAATGTAAGGCAATCGGAATGTGAAAGTTGTATCGTAATAATTCCCGAACAAATAATCTGGAAGGAGATATACGTGAACAACAGAATAATCAAATTACCTGTTCCAGAACGTCCCTTTTCTGTATGATATAATATCAGAACAAAAAGCAATTATAGTATGAATATATTGTTGAGATGTATTCGTGTTATAAAAGATGGTTAGACCAGTCGAGGTGCGAGAAACTCGAAAACTCAAAAAGGGCGCACAATTCAAAGTCAAGTATTTAAACAAAGAAGGTTCTGGGAAATAAAAAGAAAAAATTCTTTTTAAATAAAATTCGTTACAATCAGCCATTGTGGTTTAAATTTATCAGACAATGTTCTTTTACATAAGGCGGAGGATTTATCTTCCTCCACAAAAGTAAATGAGTACTGGTTCGAATCCCTTGCTGGAAACTACTTGATTAGTACCCAATAAGAGCATTTGTTATCTTATGCATTATTTTATTTATATTGATAAAATTAAATTGATGCATATATATATATATATATATATATATATATATTTGCATAAAAAATGAAATTCATTCAATAGACCGGTTTCGCCGCTTTTGGAACTATTCAAGTACTGTCCTGAATTTGCCAAGGACAAGATACAAACCTTGTCACATGGGCTTCGGAATTTGCGACTCTATCCAGTACGCCGCCCGTGTCGCATACCGCGCGCAGTTTAAAGTCGCAAATCAACTTATATTTTCTGGCTTGCCTTTTCTTAATTTTGAACTTATTTTGAATCTCTAAAGGCCTGAATTTCTAACTAACCACATCCGATCTGTCTTTATACAACGCGGAAAATTCTTGACAGTACTCGAATAGTTCCTAATAAAGGCAAGTCAATCTAAACAAATATTTTCAGAGTTTTTCACATTATCTGTCCCTAGATTGGACTATCGAGTGAAATTTTCCAGTTATACTTTTCATCGGATAATTTACAAAACACAATTTTGGGTCTTTTTTTCTAACCCTGCTCATCAAAACTTATAAAACAAACTAATAACGGAAGTATGTATTAGGTGTTGCGAACCTAGTAACAAATTAGTTCAGTTGTAACCAGAAGGATAAACCAAAGGCAGCATGAACGGAAAGTTTAATCTCATGCACATTCGTTTTTAGCTTACTGTCGACTCATCAGTAGGAGCCGGTATTACGCCCTTTAACCACTATATATTTGGTCGAAGAATGTGGAATAATATGACGATACATAATAATAACGCAAGTCTTTAAATCAAGTTAGCGAGTTTGAAGTAAACACCAATCCCATTGTATATTTAACTAGTCGTCGGACAACATAGCAAAACGACCGCCAGTCGCACGCACGGACGCGTTTCGATCTTCTATGATCATCATCGGAGTACAACGGAAAACTGACTATCGAGGATCAAACCGCATTGAATATATATGGAAATCAAAGTTAGATATGCGGCTCTCACCTCTGTCAGGCTCGCATACATTGAAATTTGCTAGAAATGTCGGCTGCAATATTTCAATGCAGTCAAGAACATTAACTGTTTGCAGCTTTCGCAGTTAATGTTCGTGACTGCATAGAAAATGTGCAGCCGACATTTACAGTCAAGTTTAATGTGTGCCAGACTGCTAGAGGTGAGAGCCGTATATCTAACTTTGATTTCCATATATATTCAATGCGATTTGATTCTCGATAGTCAGTTTGTCGTAGAGAATGCTTTTCAAGACTAATTGAAGTACTCTCGGTTGCCCATACCAGCTGTGTAAAGGTGAAAAATTCTGATGGGTACCCAATGTAAATTAAACTGGTTTGTTTGATAAATTGCATTTGTTATATTATGCAAGATTTACTTTACACCGAATTGTTATCAAGTTAAGAAACCTTTTTCATGTAGAAGGCTTACGAGTAATAATTCTTTCATTATTTAGACTATACCGAAAATGTATCTACACTATAATGATGTCTTCCAATTAGGCTAAATGAAAATAATTTATTTTTCATAATTTCCATCCAAATATTGCAATAACAGAACAGTATTTGCTTATTAAATTCAAAGCAAACGGAACATTTATATGTGTAACGAAATTTAAATAGAATAAATTTCAATTTTGTATTTAATATCATTTTAAATATTACGAATTTTTCTCATTTAACTTGGGTTTGAGTAGAAGATATGTTTATTTTGCAATGTTTTGAAGAAAATGTAAGAAATACATATGGTTTTTAACTTTATTTATATCGTCTCCTGTTAAATGCTGCTTGAATACTGTAAAACCTCTTGTTCCATTACATGTATTCTGGAAGTTTGATGCTGTACATTATACTAAATTATTGTTCTAATGCAACACAGGCAGACAAAAAATTTTTTAATTCTTCGAATATTAACGATGATTTCGGTCTCATGCCGAATCGATTAAATGGCATACCTATTGTTTTGATTAATTGCCCAAATCTTGCTGACAGTCTTGTACTCAACAAACAAATATTTCGTTATGATAGAGAACAAGGTTTATTCAAGAAGTTACATTTACATGACTTCCGTTTTGTTCAGGTTTCATTAACTTGATATGGAATTAGACATCCTGTCATGGTTCTACCTTATTAATATTTATATGTTAAATTACGAGATATTTATTTATATAGCCCAAGAATTACTAAAAAACGTCAAATATGTTGAAATGAAAAGAATGAAGGAATTAGTTTCTACATAACTTACCACTTTCTACAGACTTTGACTGTTAGCTATATCAAATTTGGCAATGTTAGAGTCGTGGTTACAAGATATATTCACGAAGGCGTTTAACATCATAATTACCTCTAACTAGACTGACTGTTCTACCCAAATTGCACTATCATTAGAGGATCAAATGGTGTAAAGCATAAATATAATTATAGTCTCAGTGCTTAATGAAGAGTGTATAACATTTTAATTAAAGAAAAGCTACAGTGCATTTTACGATGCAGTGGTTACTTTTATGGAATTAAATGCATTTTTATTTCATACGCGTTAAAAAGATTGACAGCTGAAGCAAAGTTAGACCACTGATCGCTTTCAAGATTTAACTTATGGCAATAGTTTACGGGTGTTTTTCAAGTTGTTTAATTAAAATTTCTTCCAAAAATAACAACGTTGAAAATTATATACTTCATGGTATCAGCAGGTCTGGTTATTCGTGGCTACATCAATGTTTAATGGAATACATGAAGCATATTGCCTGTGAATTCTGACGTATTGCGTAGAATGGCAGGGATCAAAACGCATAGTCAGTGTGACATAGATGATGATTAATCTCAATTAGAAAAAAGCATATCTGGCAGTCAAACTAGTGTGCGCGGTTTATCAGATGTGGAGAAAATTTATCTGACGGCAGTGTTATCGAAAACTCCGATTAAAGTTAAAGTTGTTAGAAAAAACAACAGCGTTTGTCCACTCACACATGTGCACTCCTACAGCATTCAAAATGCGAAACAAGAAAACGACGAAAACGCATATCGGCAGATATGCATACATGGAAACCGGATGACTAATTTTATCTGTGCAGAATGTGAAAATTAGCAATCTTAATGGGCTCAATCAATAGCGATAAAACTCCTAAAGTAAATTGTGCTATGTGCCTGAGTTATCGATTTGCTAAACTAAAAGCTAACAGCCAAATGAATTTAATCACTGGCAGGCTGGCTTATATCATTATAAATTCGTTGCTCATGTTTATACTTCAAAACAAGCGTAAATACACACACATATATATATATATATATATATATATATATATATATATATATATATATATATATAAGTTTGTGTAGACTAAACATTGCATAAGATAGTAAACGTACGTCATAAAGTAGACCAGTTTCGTCCAAATTGTGTGCTAATGAAGTAGGTTCCAGAATTTTCGCTTCAGACCTGACGCAGGATGTTTTTGTCTGATTGCACCTGATCCAATACCTTACCTGAGACGCACATTGAAACCAATTTTGATCTATGTACCTAATCATGTTGTTCCGCCAGTCTTTCTTTCTGGCGGACTAACCTGTACATAATTCATCTTGGTTTAAATCCGATACGCGGAAATCATAGCAACTACTGACGCGAGCTCAAAAATGACGAAAGTGAGGTACTTGATGAATTTCACTTTCTAGATTATTCAAAGTAATTATGATGCGTAAGATGAAATATAATTTAATTCTACCATTGTACATTAATACACTAATACTTCCTCTAGTGGCGTGGTTTTAAATGTTCACCTAAAAGTAACGGTGACTATCATGTTTAAGAACCGCTATACGACATATTGATTATTCCTTTTTATGTATTAAAAAAGAATATAATAAATAAGATATTATTCGTAATATAGGTATCATTTTATAACTACTTATATATTGTATTATGTGCACTTCCATGATGAGCATTTTTTAATTGGTAGATTTTTGCCGATACATATATCATTGCAGGGCTTTTTAAATTTCGAGAACGTTCACTATAAAGTTTAATTCGTTAAAAAAGCTAGTTACTCGCTTTCGATTTGCCTTGCATTAGTAACAATTGTCCGTCAGATATATTGGATAAATAGAAAAACTCCGCAGAAAAGTGGAGTAAATACAACTCCAGGATAGAACGCAGAGTTTAAAAACGTGTTGGTAAAAAGATGAAATCAAAATTTGTGTTTTAACAAAATTTTGTAATCATTACATCAATGTATGTCTTTTGACACATCATGGACCAAACTTTTGATCAAAAGGATGGTCATGAGATGTTCCTTAAAGGCAAAAATTATTTCTCTATATATCCGAAATTGCATGCAACGTGCGGCTTTGCGGACGTGAGAGATTAGGTGCAAGCGTATGAGAATAGTGCATACCGGTTCAAATTGTTGGCCCACACAATTCTGACAATAACTTATGAGTGCCCAACAAATGCTATATTGGTATATTCGAAGAATTGCGTTTTCTATCTGATGCAATTTTTTATTTATTCCAAGAACAACGTTTATAAATCCTTTTCAGTTCAGACATTTTTGTTCATTTCTGGATTAAATTAAGAAAGATACCGTGTACTGAATCGTAAAATTATTATAAAGCAGGTCTGTAGAACACCATGTATGTGCGTGACGCCATGCACAGATTCCGTTTCCTGCTCGTTTTTTATATAACATATTATAATTCGTCCAACGTCATCCACATTTCTTTCGAAATTGATTATATTGTATAACAAACATTGAATTTGAGTTTAGTTCTAGCAATAAGAGCATTGACGTTTTCATTTGTGGTTCATAGACCTGTTTTATCAAAATGCTTCTATTATAACCTGATCAATCTTTATTTGTGATAGGTTGAACAAAATTTTATCAATACAAGTCGTTATTATATCACTTTATAATTTATTCAATATTGTTTCACTTTCATTCTTCAGATTGGCTGCCGTAAAATTGTCAGAACTTGCCTTCTTACAATAATACTGAGCTAACTTAATACATCAAACACACACCTACATACTAACTAGCCACATCACTCATCTGTTTTTATCTGGTAATTCTGGAATACATTAATCTAGTAAGGTTTCTTACATTAACCGGTGGTGTTGACTTGCACAAACTGCGCACCAGACCTCCTGTTAAACGCATTTTCTAATTGCATTTATCATAATGCTCTTGGCACAATACTTCCTTCGCATTCTGCATCTTCAATTCGTTAGTTGATCTAGTTTCTTCAATGATAATTCTTGAATACAAGCTTCAAAAAAATTTTATATTACTATTCACATATGCAAAATTAGCTTTAAATTTTATCAAATACTTTATCTGTTTCCTTCCCATTTCTTATATAATTTCATTTTCTCTTTGCAAATATGAATAATACCAATAATATATTTTGTTTTCAAACTCACAGAACTTTTTTTTAAAGCTATTTTACTGCTATAACGTACATTTATTAATAATTTGGGCATTTTAAAGTTAAAGATATAGGCAAATTGCTAAGTAATTACTAAATCAAAATCTGATTAGCTAAATCAAATGTGAGCATATATTTTCGCTCAACGCATAGAAGCAAATATCTTTGTTGTACCGTCCTATTTTTCCACATTCCTCACCAAAATATATAGTGGTTAAAGGACGTAATACCAGCTCCTTCTGATGAGTCACCAGTAAGCACGAAACGAATGTGCACGAGATTATACTTTTTGTTCATGCTGCCTTTGGTTTATCCTTCTGGTCGCAATTGAACTAATTTGTTACTAGGTTCGCAACACATAATAAATAACTGCATATATATTATTTCTCCACCACAAACAGTATCTATATATCCTGGGTCATGATGAGCTCGGCCAGTTTCACTGCGCGATATTCGTCATTATTCTTTTATCGAAAATATTTTTTACTGGAATTTTCTCTCACTGTTTTCAGTCCTATTTGGTTTGATAAAACAGACGTGGAAGTAGGCCTGTGCAAAAGTACATGCCGAAATATCTCGGATCGAATAATATTGACGACATTACCACTAGGTAATCTAATTTACAATATTATATGCTTCACCTGTTTCAAATCAAAGCAAATTACTACCTTCGCAAGAAACGTGAGAAAATTTGATTGTGGTCGATCTAATTTAACTAAATTTTTAGACCGAACGAGAAAAATTTAGGTGAAAAAGTTTCATATTTACTTAATCATTGTCAAGGTTACTGAGCTTTAGTTTTGCTTGCTATCAAGCCAGTCGGATCAATGAGGTTCATATGTTCATTACAGTTAATTTAAATTATTCTGATCGTAAAAGCAGCATCATTATTTACAAAAAGGGTAAATCCGCTTTCCTTCCATGAGCCAAACAAAGATTTTATGCAAATATTTTTTTTCTAATGCACATGAATTATCAGTTGCAAAACATGCAAATATAATTACGAGACAAGTATTAGTTTAATACAAAAAGTCAACAAAATGTAAGTAAGTTAAATTTAATAGATAATGCTTTCATCGATTTTTAACACGTCATCTCTAATAGTAGTGAGGACCCTCGGTGCGAATTAAATTGACGGTCGTTTGGTTCAGAACCCTGTAGCTCATCATGACAAGGATGAGATCCTTTGCCATCCAATTGAAATCACAATTGTAGGATTTTCATTATAAAAACGTTGTTAGAATAAACTAAAAATGGCATCTAATAGCAACGAAAATTCATCCACTATGCAGGTTTCGTCACTAATTGGAGCTCTTCAAATACTGTTCAAGATTTCTCGCGGACGAGACTCGAACCGGGAAGAAATTCTTCGTAGTCTGGGACATTATCCGCTGCATCGCCCGTGCCATAATCTACAAGCAGTTTTAAGTCAAACAACAAGTTATGTTTTGTTTAGTCTTCTTTTCAGGTGGAACCTATTTGGAATATCTTAAGACCTGAAGTTCTATCCAACCACCCCGATCTGGCATTATATAACGACCAATAAATATATTTTCAGTATAAGCTAAATATTGCATCAGGTAGCAAAAGCATCTCGTCCAGTTTGCGATCTTCTGAATTTATCGTCAGAGTCTATTCTATGCTCACAAAAATGGTAACGCAGGAAGCACAATAAAACAAAATACGTAACTCTCTTCTTGAACATATCAAAGCTGATTAACACTAGAGCAATTTAGTATTAAAATGTTCTAATAATACTTCAACAAATACGCACACATACCTGTAAATCTATATAAACTTATGCAAATCTAGACCACTAGACTCATCTGTATTTAGAACTTTGCGTCTCGGCGATCTATTATATTACCATAATTATCGAGCAAACATAATTATAAAGTCAATTGACCCATTAGGTTTAAACGGGTCTAATTAATTCTAAGATTATGTAATCACGCGTATACCAAGCAACTAACTACATATATTTTGAATTACTAAGTTAACACGTGACAGACGATACCAGGTCCTATGCAATAGTCCAAAGTTTCACAGAATTGTCAAGTTGATTTCTCTAGCCAGTGACCTTTTTTAAATGCATATCCAATTTCACATTAGCTTACAACCATGTTAATCAATGGATAATTTAATTCCAACTAGTTTGATAAGTAAGATAGTAATGTTGGTTTGCAAAATGTAACGAATGCTAACAAAAGTTGAACTCACTAACCGCGTATAAAATTGACGAATGAGACCAATCATAAATCTAAATAACACGTCAAAATATTGAAGTCATATGGAATGAAAGAGAATGAACACGCAAATGATGGAAAAAAAGATGAGCGCAGAAATCTTGAAAATACCTTACGTATAAATGGATACTTCAGGCAAAATTTCAGTAGAATTTTGAGACGTCACTCATTAATTTAAATAAATGCAAAGTCTTGAACTATTAAATTAACAATGTGAACAAATTATAGGCCTAAACGCAATTTAAATTATAAAACGAAACATATTAGTTATCCCTTCACACTTTCATCCTTTTAAATTGATTATGTAATTCCTCTTATTCATTTGGCCTTATTTCCCTGATAATTGCTGATTCTTCATTGAAAATTAGGTCTGTCGATTTTCGCCTCCTGACAGATTCATAATATTATTCTTTCATTATATTTCACTTTAAACTTCTATTATCCTGGTCAATAAACTGCGGTTACATATGTTAATATTTCAATAGTTTTTTCTAATCTACCTGATGGCCACAATTGTATGATTGTCTAGCTAATTCAGATTTCTGGGTGAAACCACATTAACAGCTTATTTTATATTCTGCTTTTATAAAAATAATTTAGCAAACCGTTTTCTATACGTAAATTAGATTATATTTTGAAAGGTAATTCATATACCCCTGAAGTGTTCAACCATTATCTTTTGTACCTTTGGTTTGGCAGATTACTGCCTAAAGTTAGCGTTTGAATCAACACACTTCTAATATTATGTCTCGTTCCCAATTTTCGTATTCTTCTATTCAATTTATGATCCTGTATTAACAAGGTCCTACGAAAATCTTTTGGATTCTCCCGATTTTTAAATGTGTTGAATCAGAGTTGAATTTCTTTATTACTTTCTCTCCCTCTTTACATTGTCCTATTTATTGATTACTGTGGGTACCTTTTTTATATGAATATATATTTAAGTCTTATAAACTAATCTTTTCTATATTTCAAATAAGCAATTCCAAGACTTCTCAATGCCATAAATTTAAAAATGCTTATTTTTGTACCATACAGATAATTCGAGTAAAAATTAATGAAATTATCTGAATAGTATTTCTTAATTTTGACCTCCTTTTCTAATAACTCGCCATTCGAAATCAATTTCTCATCGAGGGTTGCTACCTCTTCCTTTGATTTCATTTCCAACGTTAACTTTAAATCAACTATTTCATTAGCTAAATTAAGGAATTGTGTCAATTCGTCATCACCTTGTCGCCAAATAATAATACATCTTCAAAGGATATTATAAACATGTTCAACATGAGAGGAGTACTTTCTAGGATCGTTTTCTCACCTGCTTATAATATTCCATACTAAAAAAGGTAGGTATATGACATACTTATTTTTACCATTTCCAACACACTTCTTAACGTAATATGGCATCCATCCAATACCATCGAGTTCTCAGTTATGATGCGTTTAAAACATTCCTAGGCAGCTGGTTCAATTATGTGTGTTTACAGAGATACAAAATCTCACCTCGCTAATCTATCAGTTACTATTAACATATAATTATACATATAACTATGAAATTACGGATGTTTATCAATGTACGGTTCAGAAAATATTAATTCTTCCAAATTTGCACAAAAGAAATTTAGACATATCATAGGCAGCCGAAATTTCGACATTTACAATCCTACTTATTGGTTCAACTTCTTTAAGTATTTCTGCTAAACCATATACCTTAGGTGATTCTAAAGATCTGTGTACAAGTGAGTCACCACGCATCTTCTTCAATTTACCTGGCATAATAATTTTATTTCACACATTCCTAACCTCACCCTGTAACTTATTACTAGTCCTTTTTTATAAACTTCGCTTTTATTCACCTTTTCATACATACTTCAATGATGGATAAGCAGGTTCATTAAAACCGTCGCGCCATCTTTAACAACTTTTAGACGTATCACAGCATTATATTATATTGCAAAAACGTATGTGGTAATAATCCTGCTAGTAGACTTCAACTGAATGTAGCTACTCTTTGTGGTGGTTACCTAAGGACAGATCGGGATAGTTAATAAAAACCCAGGTCTTAAGATATTCCAAATAGGTTCCAACTGAAAGGAAAGCTAACTTAAAAGTATGTGTATTTTGCGACATGGGCAGAGCAGTGAATGGAAACCGAGACTCCGAATCAAATTTAACCTATGTTAGAGTCCTATCTGCGAAAAATTCTGGGCAGTACATGATGACTTCCGAATTCGTACAAACCAGCTTACTGGAGGAATTAAAATACGTGATTACACGGTTGTTTATAATTTATATATATATATATATATATATATATATATATATATATATATATATATATATATGAATAAGAAATATAATCGCGAATTAATGCGATGCCATATTGCCATTTTTAATTTTAAACTGCACAGTTTGTTTATATTTTTTTAAATTGTACTAAATTTGCCAAATATATTTATTGCCAATAAGATGTCGATTTAACGTCAGTGGATGAATATAATTTTTCTCTTTCTATCACGTCTTTTAATTCCTCAAGTAGTCTGGTTTGTACCAATTTGGAAGTCATCATGTACTGCCAAGATATTTTTGGCTGCCACCTTTCAAATATTTAACTCTTGTTCATCCTATTCAACAGAATTCGGAGCATCACATGACTGTTTGTGTGAATCCTATAATTCCGACCAAATAACATAGACCTGTGACTCCTTGGGTGCATCCTCTCTTTGCAGATCGCCGTGTAATTATGCGAATTTGTGTTTGCTTTAGTGTATTTAACATTCTTCATCCACTTTATGCATATATATATATAATGGCGTAATGTTTGATTTGCAAGATTCTGAACCAATTGCCACCGGATTCAAATCCTGGTTGCGGCATTTCTGACAACTAATGTCAAGTGCCTGATGAAAACGGAACTAGCATAGTTTAGGAATTCCATTTCCTATCTATTTAACGTTAAGTCTATGCGGATAAATTTATTTAATCAAATCATGACATTTTAATTTAAAGTAGACATATTTGTATATTTGTATATATATAAAATAACACGTGCATATAAATGAAACAAAATGCTAACATTCCGCTTAAAGTAGGCAACGTATAGAGCTCATGTATTCATTAATTTAACCACAGTAATATTCATAACATAAAATATGTCTTCCATAATTATTTTTAAGCATATCGTAAATCCTTTTATGTTAGTGGTTTTCATGCATAAAAGGAAGTCTATATCCGCTTGCATATTTGACAAAATTTGACCGACCATTTATGCTTATCGGTTATACAAATGTCGCTAGGTATATTCTGTATCCAATTGAGGATTAGGTGTTGCACACCTAGTAACAAATTAAATTATATATGACCAGAAGTATAAACCAAAGACAGCATGAACGGTAAGTATAATCCCGTGCACATTCGTTTCGTGTTTACTGATGACTCATCAGTAGGAGCAGGAATTACGCCCTTTACCCACCATATATTTGGGTGAGGAATGTGGGAAAATAGGACGGTACAATCTCATATACGAATGTGTAAACCCGATGTAGTGAGCTAACTTCGTACAATTTTTGACATTGTGACTACAAAGCTAACTCAAAATATCTTATATATATACCGTGTTTGTAAAGGTTTCCAACATAATGGCTATTGTGTCAGTACCTAATACCAACATTATGCTTGCCGAAAAGATATATGATAGCAACACAATGGTTGCCAAGTTGGTAAATGGTACCAACAAAATGAATTTCAACGTATGCTAGAGTTCACCAAAATTGAGTATTTACTATTTCTGAACACTTGTTATGCCATGAAACCCAAAGATTTTTTGAGGAAGTTCAACGAAAGCAGAAATACTCAGTCAATTTAGGCTGATGCTATATTAGGAAAAACAGACCAAGTGCATTTCACAAAATCTTTGATTAAACAATGGTAATATCGACTATTCAGAGAGTACACACCCCACCCGTGGTGATTTTAATATTATTTACTATCTTGAAATGACTTGAGTTGTAAGGAAATTACCGAAGGCATTAGAACCAATCTCTATTCTTACAATACACACCGCATAAATTAAAAATATTGTTATTAAAATTGATTAACTTTTTTCTTATTGGAAGGTGCAAAATTTTATCTTTTATTACCAGCTTTTAATTTTTTCTAGTTAAATATTATATTTTATACGAATTATCAAAGTCGAAATCGTTTTTATCTCGCAATGGTAAAAGATAATTTCAAGTCAGCAACCTATGAGTTAAATATTCTTAGTCATATTGACTTTACATATATATATATATATATATATATATATATATATATATATATATATATATATATATATATATATATATATATATAACAAATTTTATTGCTGTCAAACACATAAATACGCAAAATACAAATAAAAAAAGTTGACGGTAGCATTAAGAGACAATAAGACAAGTTATATAACGACACTGTTGTACATTCTGTCGACAAATATGATTTATACTGTGCATAGCAACACCTGCGAAGGCAATATTGATTTCATTTTGAAAAAGAAAAAACAAAATTAAAATGAATGAATGTTGTCAATTTGGTAACTGTTAAAAATATTTCATGGCTGATTTTGACCAACTGTCGTCGAAATGCGTTATCCTTATATTTAGAAGAACGCATTACTAGCTAAAAGTCTGCGTTTTGTTTCCAATCATTGATAAATTCCAGTTATTTCGAAGAGATAAACATTCTTACAGTCACAATTTAATTGTGTTTTGTAGAAAATCATAATTGAGATGAAGTACTATCAAAATAATCAAAATCATATTTCCACCATAAACTTTTTTAAATCTCGAATGAATGTATTTCCAACGGTTGATGGATCTCTTGATTAGCTCAATATGCAATGCGACTGCAATATGTCATCTCGTTTACTAGAGTATCTGTACATATGTTCACTTTATTCGCAAACCAGTCAATGAAATTGGTCAACCTGCACTCAGCTTCATTAAAACTATGCATAATTTAAAAAAAGTTGAGCATTACACAACGCTTACTAGAACGATCTCCTAGGTTAGACCACATATAATGGAAACGTACTACTGTTTATGAAAACAATGTTCTCATATACGATAACATCTACTTGTATGGATGTACGTAAATAACTAAGCATTCGCCAGCACAGCAACAGCTCACGTAAGTTAAATCAAATGTAGATGGTTAATTGCTATTTTTCTAAATTCTTACAAACCAAAGCAACACAATCAACAATGGAGGCTTCTCTGGTTCAGCGTGCCCCTAAAGGTGTTTTGTTTACAGATAGTAATGGTTTTTTAGTTTAATCAAGGTTACGAACTTTATATAAACATCTGACCCATTAAGTACTTACATTTTTTCAGTATAAACTAAGAATTGTATAGTGTAGAAAAGGCAATTCATCCAGTAGACCGGTTTCGTCCTTATTGGGAACTCATCATGTACTGGCCAGTATTTGCCGTAAACAGGGCTCCAACCTTAGCATTTATGCTTCGGAACCTCGTGCTCTAACCATTGAGCCACCCTGCCCCACACTCCACATAGTTTTCAGTCATATACTAACAGTAATGTAAATCGGTGGAACGCATATGGCATCAATTTAAACTCAAAGTTCCAACTGACCATCCCCAATCTGTCATTAATGAACAGACACCACACTCCATGAGGAAGTATTATTGAAATTGACATTAATATTATTAAACGAAAATTGGTTGCACGGGCAGTGATAGCAATTATTATAATCAAGGTTGTGATTTCGTTATAAGAATCTGACCTATTAAATTTTTACATATATCAGTATAAAATTAGAATTGTATGGTGTAGAAAAGGCAATTCATTCAGTAGACCGGTTTCGTTCTTATTGGAAACTCATCATGTACTGGCAGAATTTGCCGACGACAGCGCTCGAACCTAGGCTCGTAATGGTAGAATTGGTAGTTCTAACAAGGAAATTGCTATAAGTTTATGAAAGCTTGTCATTTTATAAAAATTAAATTAGTGCCGAAAATTTACTTTAAATTAATACCGAATTTACAGTCCACACACATGCATACTAACACACACGTGATATATATATATATATATATATATATATATATATATATATATATATATATATATATATATATATAATTGCCAATGTTCGCCTCAGTAATAAATCACAAATTATTTATTTCGAATAAATCGCTCACTAAACATTTTATATTAATTTATATTAGTGAATATTTTTAACTAGATCTTGCCAAACTATTACGATTATGCTTAACCACACAAAAATTTAATTTACATTTTAGTTTACACGTCCTCCAAAGGAATGAATGGAAGTTTGTTGAAATTGACTTATATATGGCATGATCGTAAATCGTTGACTCTCCGCGATTTGCTTTCGCGGGTTGTTGTTTTGCAATATCAGTTTCTCAAATATCCGATTTATCCTGATTTCCAAGTGCGCAACGATATTGTCTTCATTTTGGCTGAGTGCGGATTCGTTCCTTTCTTCCGAATGCTTTAATAATGTTCATAATAACTACTGGAAATGCGTTACGATCCAATCTATGTTGACTAGCGACGTTTCGATTCTTCCTTTCTGGAATCATCATCAGGCCTCTGATCACACATAAAAACTAGAGTATTCATAAAAAAGATTTAATAAAATTTGGTTGATTGTGGCATCATATTATTCCGACGGATATGATTGGAATGATAGCGCAGTTTGAGCTTCACATGCTGACTCTTCGCGATTTGCGTTCGCGGGTTTTTGTTCGTAAATTGTTTGGATTTCGTAGTGATTAGTTATTTATGTGCCTGTTTTCGTTACTTGACTTACAGTTTTATGCAAATTAGTTTTGAATGATTGGTGCGCAGTGTAAGCTTCATATGTTGACTCTCCGCGAATGGCTTTCGCGAGTAGTTGTTTTGCACTATCATTTTCGCAAAGATCCAATCATCCCCTTTTCCAAGTACGCAACGATTTTGTCATCGTTTTGGCTGGGTGCGGATTCGTCCCTTTCTTTCGAAGGCTTCAACATCTTTCATTCTAACCACTGGAAATGAGGTACAATCTAATCTTCGTTGACTGGCTACGTTTCGATTCTTCCTTTCTGGAATCATCATCTGGCTTCTAATCGCACATAAACAGTTCAGTACTCATAAAAGAAGATTTAAGCAAATTTGGTCAATGATTGGTGCACAGTGCGAGTGTGAGTTATTGTTTTGCACTATCAGATTTTCAATTATCCGACCATTAACGTCAGGCATGAGTTCCTTGAATGGGGGGCACGTGATGCGTTATATTCAGTATTATATTGGGGAATTGCAGAAAAGTACCAAAATGCTCAAGTAGCTGTAACGTATTTGCCATCTTTTGCTGTGGTTAGTTTGTACTGCGTTTATTTATATACCATTTCATATTTATTTATAGACATAAATAAACAATTAGCTATAGGCATAACGTTAAAAATAATTTCACGTACAAAGTAGAATGGTTTATAAGGAATAAATCAATCAAAAGCTATATATTTGTAAGTTATTTTATTAACACGAAAAAAACTTGTGTCTTGGAGTATGTGTCGCATGACAGTCATCAAAATTCTTTTGGGTCGAAATCCCAATCACGTAAATTATGACGACTGTTGATCAATTCCCTATATAAATTTAGGTATATATATATATATATATATATATATATATATATATATATATATACATAAACGTTAATATTATTTGTGTATGTATTTGTTCTTGAGTGGGCGTACACCCCATTGGGCCCATAAATATATTCAAAATAAAATTCTTATTCGCAAATTCATTTAAACAGAAACCCGTACATGGAAAAGTAAATAAGAGCTTAATCTATTAAAACAGCAAAATTTAAATATATTGATCGGTTTGCCCATAATTAATTTCCTCTCCATATCTCAAATGAGGTAAAATTTCATAAACTGTAATATATATAATTAAATAATTGTACTTATGATGAAAACACCATTTTTCAATTTATTTTTAGTGGTGTTCTGTGTAAAGCACTTCTTTCATTTTAAATATAATTAAATGTCACCATTGATGATCGTCCCTGAAGTCTGACGCATGCTTTTAACTTTATTTAATTTAACATTTTTTTTTCCTTGGACACACCTGTTTGATTGCCTCATGTCGATTTGTGGTTCCATTTTCTCAGACAATCGCATGCATTATTTTTCTCGCTAGTGACATGCATGCATTTAACAGATGTACTGTTGATTTATCAAAATCTGTTTTGTTTTAATGCTATCAAATTACGTTTCCATTCTAATCCAAAATAAATACCTTTTTGATTGCGCTCCACAAATTTACGCCTTTAATTAACTTACTGATCTGATATAATCAAACATTGTTAGCTTTATATTTTTTTGTTATATGGATAATGGATACATAGTTACAACTACAATACTTACATATGTATGCAAACATATATATATATATATATATATATATATATATAAATTGACAAGTGAGGATTTGATTGTATATAATTATATTGCTGGTACAAACATAGCATTCTTAAGATAGCAAATACAATTGAATTTCTAGACCAGTTTTGTCCTAATTGAACACTGCAGTAATACCTATAATTTATTCAAACCGCGATCTAACTTACGAATTTTTGCTTTTTAGTCAGGCTACACTACAAAATACGCAAAATACACGTCAATTATTAGGCATTTATTACTTTTTACAAGTATATGTCAGTAGAATATTTCTTTGGATTAACAAAGTTTACGAAATACAGTCTCATTTTTATGAATCGAGAAGGTAGCCATACTACATTCAATTACCCGAAATGCGTTATTAGTCCTTCATGGACGATTGTCGGGATAACGATTGTAACTGCCCATTGTGTATAAAAGCGAAACATGAAGTTCCAAACAGCTGATATTCTGCTCATCCTTAATAGCACCACATAAAAGGCACCTGACTGGAAATGCAGCGGACCAAACGTTCAGCATTGACGATCGTAGCCTTTAGCATCTTTCGTTATTTTGGTGGAATTTATCCAAATAAGCAACTATTTATTGCGTAGCCGGAACATTAATTATTTAAAATAAGTTATCGAATTTAAATTAATTACAAGCAACATTTAATCGGTGAAACCTCGTTTACTATGCAGTTTAGTTCCTAAAATTTGAATTTATAAATGTTATCACCAGTAACATAAGAAATGTTTTCCCATTATCCGTTCACACGTAAAGAATGTTTTTGTTGCATTATATGTCATTTTGTCATACTTGAAACTAAAAGACTAGTCTCGGTTAAATACCACTAAGGTGAATGCTAATTTTTCCGCACTATCTGTACATGCGCAACACATTTTTTCAATTAATGATAATTTGTGAAAAATAAAGCAATGATATGTAAGTTTATCTAACACCCATATTTTGTCCTATTTGTTATGCATTACCGCTTACCACTTTATTTAAAATACAAAAAAACCTGATATAATTGAAAAAATATTTTCTTAATGCGGCTACCAATAGAGCGAGCGAAGGATATTTTTTTATTATTAAAAGAGTAATGCATTGTTATAGGCAAATTTAAGCTGAGACATTATGCTCAATTGTCGCGCTATCTCCAACAGTTTGCATCAAATTAGTGAAATCATTTTAACGAAGTAATAAACTGAAATCATTCAACGCAACGTGTTTTCGATAGCGCTTACGTGCATTCTTCAATAATTTGAATAATATTTCAATTTTTTAGAAGGAGTATGATAAGAAGCTATTTTTCACAGATTTATAGCTCCACATCTTAGACTACTTGAAAGAAAATGAAAGCTCAGTTGATTAACTGTCTGTTCATCAAATGTTTATGACAAAATTTGCTTCCTTGAATTATTTGCCTAATGGTCTGCTCATGCACTTCGATATTTGGTAACACGCAGTACTATAAATATAAGTGGATTATTCAACTCAGTGGGTTCCAGAGCATCCTTAAGCCGTATGGCCGAAAATCTTCAGCTTCGTCTTTAAAACACTCCTGTTGCATAAATGAGAGCAATGAGTCTTCCACGCGAAGTATGGCAAGAAATCTATCTGTAAAGCATGTAACGTTGCCAACTACTCCATCAATTACATTTTTGTAAAACTAGTGAATGCTAATGTAATGTATGATGACAAAAGACGTAAAAATCAACTATAGAATACTATGTCTTTCCTGTGGAATATTAGTATACATATATTACCGTTAATTTTATCTATGACAGTGCCGGTGAAAACATCTTGGGACTACGTTGGCCTTTGCGGCGATCAAAAATTCACTTATTAAGACACATTACGCACCACTCGATTAATCAAACATTGAATCGATTACTTTATTTGTATGCAATGATTTTTGGAAAAGTCATTATTTACAATAACATTGATGGCCTGTATTATTTGTAAGATACTAAGTTTCTTTGTCGTCCTTGCGGTGTTTGAGGAGCTTAAAGCAATTGATTTTCGCACTGGTTCAAATAAAAAATGGACAATGTTTGGTATAGTTAGTTAATCATAACAAATATTAAAGCTGTAATGCAAATGAGGATGTTAAAAAAGAGACCATTACTAACAATGTGCCCATTATGATGAAAGTGCGGAATAAGAATATTGGCTTTTAGAAATTGTAGTTTGACAGAATGAATGACAAATAAAGCTCACATTGGGCGTTTTACAGAACGTTTTAATCGAATTTACTTTAATTCCATTTCGAATTTGTAACATGAACAAGGATTTTAGATTTTCTCTATGGTACTTCAGAAACATAGTCCCACATAATATCTATCAGAAATCTGTAAGCCGACTAAAATATATACAACCGCAGAAAAACGGCAGATTATATTTGATTGATTCATTTCTCTTGTTGAAATGAATTATATCTTACAATAATACAAGTTATCACAAACTTTTCACCTGTCTTTGAATTTAACCTAGCATGAACGAATTACTGTCCCACATATTGATATGCATTGCATCTAACCGAGTAAGACACGCAAACTTTAAATTGGAGGCTTGATTTAATTGGAAGCCAAATCGACATTCATGCGTCTCTTATCAGGAATAAATAGTAACACTTATAAACAGGACGCAACATGGCAGAATTAATTAGTTAGTTTTTAGATTTTTGTGCTAATAAGATAGCAGGATAGAGTGTCCGTATCATTTTAAGTATATATATAACACAGATTTAAAGTCAAGTATGATGAAAATAGCGTTAAATATTCCATTATACAGTTAAGTTCTAAGTCATTTATTAATCGATTTTGAAAATGATAAATAAGATATATAGGTGGTTAGATAAATAGTGAGTTAGAAACTTAATTTGTGATTGACTTAATAATCTAGTAATTTACTTTGTTATTTAGCTCGTCAATTAGTAAATTGATAATTGCATTAGTGAGATGATCAATGAGTTACTCGGTTAGTTAGATAGATATTTCATTATTTACTGCATACCTAGTGGCAAACTAGTTCAGAGACATAGATATTTTTTGTTGCAGAAAGCTAAATAATATGCAATTGGGCAATAGGTTTTGAGCACCTAGTAAGAAATAAGTACAAGTATGAAAAGAAGGATAAACCAAATTCAACATGAACGGAAGTTATAATCTCATGCATACATTAGTTTCATGCTTTCTGGCGAGTCATCAGTAGGAGCCGGTACTACGCCTTTTACCCTTTCAAGAAATGTGATACAGTTGGACTGTACTATTTCCTACATGAATATGCATTGAAACCGTAATATATTTACAAAGACTTCGACAATATAGAATCTGCCAAGTCCATACCGGTTACTAACAAAATGTTTTTACAAAATATTGGGTCTGTCACCACAACAGTTATCAAGATAGGCCAATTGTCAAAAAATCGAGAATTACAGATTAATCTTAACAACTGTTCCTGCAAAAATTCCATTTACTCTGGTCTAGGTCGATAACACTTTTCAATTTTCGTAGTAATATTGGCGTCATTTTATTAAGTACATAATATTAAAATCATTAAATATTGCTTACCTCGTAACAAATTATTTCCAGCAGTACTAGAATAATTTATCAAAGTCAGCGTGGATGAAATATGCAATCCTCTGTATATATGTGTCTCATGCTTACCGATGACTTATTAATAGGTGCCTGCAAAAAAACCTAAACTTACTATATATGTGATCTAGACATGTGGGATAGTCGTAAGCTATAATATCCTATGTTCTTCGTTTAGTTAGACAGTAAGTTAAATAATTCGTTAATTAAACGGCAATAAAATGATGGAACATTCTAGTTCGTTAGTTAGTGAATCAACAAGATGGATATTCAATTAAATAGTTGTTTAAATATATTGGGTTTAGATAGGAAATTAGTTAGTACAGTTAGTTAGTTATTATAGTTAGTATAGTTAGTTAGTTATTTAGTTATTTAGTTAGTTAGTTAGTTAGTTAGTTAGTTAGTTAGTTAGTTAGTTAGTTAGTTAGTTAGTTAGTTAATTAGTTAGTTAGTTAATTAGTTAGTTAGTTAGTTAGTTAGTTAGTTAGTTAGTTAGTTAGTTAGTTAGTTAGTTAGTTAGTTAGTTAGTTAGTTAGTTAGTTAGTTAGTTAGTTAGTTGGTTGGTTAGTTAGTTAGTTAGTTGGTTAGTTAGTTAGTTAGTTGGTTAGTTAGTTAGTTGGTTAGTTAGTTAGTTAGTTAGTTATTTAGTTGGTTAGTTAGTTAGTTAGTTAGTTAGTTAGCAAGTTAGTTAGCTAGTTAGTTAGTTAGTTAGTTAGTTAGTTAGTTAGTTAGTTAGATAGTTAGTTAGTTAGTTAGTTAATTAGTTTGTCAGTTAGTTAGTTAGTTAGTTAGTTAGTTAGTTAGTTAGTTAGTTAGTTAGTTAGTTAGTTAGTTAGTTAGTTAGTTAGTTAGTTAGTTAGTTAGTTAGTTAGTTAGTTAGTTAGTTAGTTAGTTAGTTAGTTAGTTAGTTAGTTAGTTAGTTAGTTAGTTAGTTAGTTAGTTAGTTAGTTAGTTAGTTAGTTAGTTAGTTAGTTAGTTAGTTAGTTAGTTAGTTAGTTAGTTATTGTTAGTTAGTTATTTAGTTATATATATATATATATATATATATATATATATATATATATATATATATATATATATATACAACCTTTAGTTAGTTGTTTGTTTGGTAAGTTAGTTTATTAGTTATTTAATTATTAAGTTAGTTAATTAGTAAGTTAGTCAGTCTGTTAACTTATTAGTTAACTTATTATTTAATTATTTATTTCGTTGGTTTGTTATTAAGTTAGATTTTGGTTATTTAGGGAAGTCTTTTGATTATTAGGCGAGTTATTTAGGTTGTTCGATGGTTCAATAGTTAATTAGTTATTTAATCTTTACTATTTTATTTAAGTAACTGGTTTGGTAAGATTGTTGGTTTCTAATCATCCAGTTAGTTGGCTATTTGGATATTTCGTTAAGTACATGCCAGTTCAATAATTTAATACACCTTTTAGTAAGTTAGTTTGTCAATTAATTATTTTGTTACTTAGTTAAATAATTTATTACTTTTCACTTAGTTTAGCTGTTTAATAGTCTGTTGAAAGGTTAAACAAGCAATTATTTATTGAATTACTTAGTCATATTTGAAACTGTAAGTTATTGCTTAATCGCACGATTTTGAATAAAATAAGCCTAAAAACGACAAATGTTTTGGTATACTTTGTTAATTTTAACAAATATTGGGTTTGTGACATAAACGAGGTTGTTGGAACTACAATTGATCATTATGAGGAAAGGCTGAAATCTCTATTTTTTGAAATCGTGTTTTGTCAGTAGGAATATCAATTAAAGGCTAAAGGAGGTGAACATATCCGGCAAACGATTTGTTCAATTATTTAATTTAATTAAAATAATTTTAATTCCTTCATAAATTTTAAACACGAACAATCAATTGAGACATTCTTTAACATACTTCATACATATTGGATATCATAATATCCATAAGAATTACATAAACAAACTTTAATACATATGCACGCATAAATGCGAGAGAATAAGTTTGATTAATTCATTTCTGTTGTTTAGGAAAATTATTTCTTACAAAAATCTGAATTCTCCCATGTTTTCACGTCGCTTCAAAATTAATTTAGCATGAACCTCTACTGTCACTTATAGTATTATTAATTTCATTTGACCGAGCAAGACACGCAATGTTCTAATTGGAAGCTACATTTAATTAGAACACAAATCAAGATGCATGCGTCCCTTCAAACGAACGGATAGTTGAAACTATAAACAGGACGCAACGTAGTATAATTATTTAGTTATTTTTTAGATTTTTGTGACAATACGAGAGTAAGTATGATAGTTCTTCAAATACATTTTCACTATATAAATATACAAATGCTTCAACCTCAGAAATGATGATGGAAAAACCATTTATTAATCTGTTATACAACTCAGTGTTAAGTCAGTTGATAGTCAATTTGGGAAATGAAAGGCAAGATAGTCAGTTTGACACTAAATTTGTGAATAAATTAATAAGCTAGTAATTAGCTAGTTCGTCAGTTAGTGAATGAATATGTTTCTTAGAGGATTGCCAGGTATTTAGTACATTTCCGAGATATTTAGTTGATGAGATAGAAAGGTAATTCATGGTCAATTTGAATGAAATCTTATTATTTAAATATTTACTTTGTTAGTTGGATGGTTAATGAGTTACACAATTAGTTAGATGGAGAGTCTATTAGCTATTTCGCACCTACTAACTAATTAGGATCAGAAGGATAAACCAATGTGAGCATAAACGACAGGTTTGATCTCATCTACACATTCGTTTCTCGTTTTATGACTGCTCATCAGTACGTGCCAGTACTACGCCCCATGCCCACTAAATATTTCATAAATGGATGTGGGACAACTAGATAGTACAATCTCCCATACAAACATACATTTAAGCAATAATAATGTTAACTTTATACAAAATTTCCGCAAAGCAAAGTCAACGCCCATTCGCTTTACTTGAAGTATGCCGAGACCGTTCCATGTATCAAGAAATGGTTTTAAATACACCAAGAATATACTGAATACCAACACAATAAGTTTTAAAATATTCCTAATTACAACAAAATTTAAAAAAGGCGCTCCGCCTGAAAATCCATAAACTCTATACTAGTTCAATATCAGTTATCCTTTCTCCGTTTAATCATGACAAAATTTTAAATAAATACATGATATATATTCATTTCGCGTAGAAATAATATGTGCAATCAATCAAGAAGTGTGGCATGCAAAGGTAACAGAATATTTCAAATAGTTAGTTAGTTAGTTAGTTAGTTAGTTAGTTAGATAGTTAGTTAGTTAGTTATTTAGTTAATTATTTAGTTAGTTAGTTATTTATTTAGTTAGTTAGTTAGTTAGTTAGTTAGTTAGTTATTTAGTTAGTTAGTTAGTTAGTTAGTTAGTTAGTTAGTTAGTTAGTTAGATAGTTATTTGTTAGTTAATTATTTAGTTGGTTAGTTAGTTATTTAATACAATTTAACAATAATTGATTACGCGGGTGGTGGTAACAATTCTTTAAATCGAGTTTGCGAGCTTGAAGTAAACACCAAACCCATTTTATTTAACCAGAAGTCGAACAACAAAATAAAACTACCGCCAGCCGCAACGCACTGACGCGTTTTGACCTTCCATGATCATCATCAGAGTACGACGGCAAACTGACTATCGAGTATCAAACCGCATTGAAAACAATGGGATTGGTGTTTACTTCAAGCACGCAAACTTGATTTAAAGGATTGTTACCACCACCCGCGCAATCAATCATGGTTAAATTGTATTGCCTATATATGTATATGTGGCGAAAGCTACAAACAGCTAATGTTCCCGACTGCATAGAAATTGTGAAGCCGACATTTCCAGTCAAGTTCAATGTATGCGAGACTGCTAGAGGTGAGAGCCGCATATCTAACATTGATTTCCATATATATTCAATGCGGTTTGATCCTCGATAGTCAGTTTGCCGTCGTACTCTGATGATGATCATGGAAGGTAGAAACGCGTCAGTGCGTTGCGTCTGGCGGTAGTTTTGTTATGTTGTTCGACGACTGGTTAAATACAATGGGATTGGTGTTTACTTCAAGCTCGCAAACTTGATTTAAAAAATTGATACCACCACCCGCTCAATCAATCATTGTAAAATTAATTAATTAGTTTGTTAGTTAGGTGGTTAGCTATTTAGTTAGTTAATTATTTAATTAGTTAGTTTGCGATTTATTTAGTTGTTTTGTCAGTTAGTTAGTTAGTTAGTTAGTTAGTTAGTTAGTTAGTTAGCTAGTTAGTTAGCTAGTTAGTTAGTTAGTTAGTTAGTTAGTTAGTTAGTTAGTTAGTTAGTTAGTTAGTTAGTTAGTTAGTTAGTTAGTTAGTTAGTTAGTTAGTTAGTTAGTTAGTTAGTTAGTTAGTTAGTTAGTTAGTTAGTTAGTTAGTTAGTTAGTTAGTTAGTTAGTTAGTTAGTTAGTTAGTTAGTTAGTTAGTTAGTTAGTTAGTTAGTTAGTTAGTTAGTTAGTTAGTTAGTTAGTTAGTTAGTTAGTTAGTTAGTTAGTTAGTTAGTTAGTTAGTTAGTTAGTTAGTTAGTTAGTTAGTTAGTTAGTTAGTTAGTTAGTTAGTTAGTTAGTTAGTTAGTTATTTAGTTAGTTAGTTAGTTGGTTAGTTAGTTAGTTAGTTAGTTAGTTAGTTAGTTAGTTAGTTAGTTAGTTAGTTAGTTAGTTAGTTAGTTAGTTAGTTAGTTAGTTAGTTAGTTAGTTAGTTAGTTAGTTAGTTAGTTAGTTAGTTAGTTAGTTAGTTAGTTAGTTAGTTAGTTAGTTAGTTAGTTAGTTAGTTAGTTAGTTAGTTAGTTAGTTAGTTAGTTAGTTAGTTAGTTAGTTAGTTAGTTAGTTAGTTAGTTAGTT